>PVLA01002719.1:0-252123 GCA_004027455.1 Hydrochoerus hydrochaeris | reverse complement strand
AAAGAAAGGAAAGGAAAGGAAAGGAAAGGAAAGGAAAGGAAAGGAAAGGAAAGGAAAGGAAAGGAAAGGAAAGGAAAGAATGGAAAGGGAATGGAGAGGAAAAGTGGAAAGGAGAGAAGTGGAGAGAAAAGAAAAGAAGAGGAAAGAAGAGAGGAGAGGAGAAAGAGAATAAAGAAAAGGAAAGAAAAGAAACCATATAATCAAACAATTACACTTCTGCTTATATATCCAAAGAAATGAAACCAGTATGTTAAAAAAGATATCTGTGAACCTATGTTGATAGCAGAATTATCTGCAAAAACTAAAGCATCACACATGTAATTTGACAGACAAATGCATAGACAAAATGTGATATATATATATATATATATCCCTTGTTCAGCTTAGGAAAAGAAAATTGAACATATCCTGCAACATGTATGCAACTTAAAGTCAGTATCCTAAGTGAAATAAGTCATGGAAGTGTAGATACTTGCAATAATCAAAATCACAGAGTGAATAGTGTTTATTGAGAGAAGGTGAGGGCAAAGTTATTGTGAATGGATATAAAATTTGAGACTAATAATATGAAAAGAGATTGCAATGGTTGCACAAAATTATGAATGCACTTAATACCACTAAATTTCTAAAAATATTGCTAAATTGTTTAACATTATTAAATTGTTTAAAATTGTTAAAAATAGTCCATTTTATGTCTCATTTATTTCACTACAATAAAAAATGGGAAAAAAAGACCATCGTAGGCAAAAGTTTTTACATTGAGAAGAACCAATTCCCAAAGAAGTGAGTCCTATTTTATTAAAGTGCTATTTTGTAAAAGCTTCTGTAAGATGTATTTCTGCCTTATAAGAAAACTCATTTGTAATTTGCCAAAGCTCTTTTAGTTACCTAATCACATAAATTAAGCAAGGTTAAGTGTATCTTCCATTTATCCTATATTCTGAAGGGCTAGGAATTTAACAGCAGCTGTGGTTTAGCTCAGCGGCACAAGAACCTCCTTGGCAAGAGTGAGGTCGTGAGTTTGATCTCCAGTATAAAAAAAGTCTTCAAATTCTATATTTTCTCTGTTTTATTTTGTAATTCATTTTAAAGACAGTGTTGTATTATTTTCAAACTGTATATTTAAGCCTACTACATATCTGGAAGGTTTCCTTTTTCCTATAGTCTTGTATAGATATAGCTATAGATGATATGGATATAGTTGATATAGATATAAACAAGGATATAGATATATAACTATAGATATATAGAAAATATTTTAATCTGTAAGATTTGAGAAAACTGAATACATTCACAAAGCTTTTAATTTTATTGGTACTAATATTTTCAGTGAGTTATACAGCATCACTGCAAAATTGGTGCTCCCCAATACAATAACCAACGTAACAATTTTGAAACATGGTTCCATTTATGTGTTTTATTTTTGCTTTTGGTAGTCTTTAATACTTACTGATGCTAGGAAATATCTTTCCAAGTCTTATGAAGTACCCTTAACATAAATTTAGAGAAGAAAGCTATGGTTTCAATTGGGAAACAATCAAATTGTTCATGTAGTGAGAATATAATGACTTAAATTTCTTAATTAGAGGAGCAAGAATTTCAGAAGGGCTCAGCTCTGGGATGAATGCTTTATTGAATAAATGCCAACTCTCTGGTCCAACAATGAGAACAGCAGCATTATATGTGAAGTATTCAGGAGTTAGAGAAGCCAGAGAATCATTAGGCAATAATAAAACTTTTAATTTTAGCTTAAAAAATGTACTTGGACACATTAAATATGATATCTTATCCTTGAGAAAATTAATGAATTTGGTACATTAGGTTAGATAGCTTAACCTGGAGAAAATCATTGAATTCTTTAATTTCTCTTATCTCTGTACATATACTAGATTTTCTATTACCTTCCAAGTTTTCTTTGGAAAATAAATTACTAATGTGTGCTAGAGTCTGAATATTGTAACTCCCGCAAAATTTATAAACTCAAATTCTAATCTCAAAGGAAATAATACTGAGAAGTGGAGCTTTAGAAGATTATTAGATTACCATTGTGGTGGCCTAGTAAATGGAATTGCTGTTCCAGTAAGATTCTCATGCCCTCTCTGCATATGCAGGCTCTAGAGATAGGTACTATCTGCAAGACAATACATAGCTTCACTAGGTCTCAAAATTGCTGCAATTTGATTTATGAGAAATGAAGATCTACTTTTTCTAAACTACCCTATTTACAACACCTTGTTTCTATAGCCTTAATTGTAATGTGTGTGAATTTTTTTCTATCTTAATTACATTTTAAAATGTAGAACTATCTCTAAAACACAGCTCTGCTTCCTATTGTACATAAAATTATATATAAAAAATAAGTTATGGTGCTGTTCAGACTTGAAGTACTCACTGTATTTTACTGATAAGACAATGGTATTCTCTGAAATAAAATTCAATGAGAATACTAGCAAATTGAAAATATTTGCACATAGTTAACATTACAATGAATGGTAACTTCTTGCATTTTCTGGTTCAATTTTTAAAGGTTATTTTAAAACACTAGGAGCTATTAAGTATAATGTGATTTTCAGATATCCAAAGGCTCTATCTTATCAATCAATAGATCAATATTTTTCACTATGTCTCTCCTGAGGACGGGTGAACTAGACAGTAACTAAGCTGAAATATTAACTAGAAAGAGGGCTCCTGTTGGTGGGTTTCCTTGCTTTAAATTTCATTATTCATTATTTCAAAGCAAGGAAGTGAGGAGAGATTCCACTAGAAAATCTAAACTCAACTGAATTAGAGAGAAGAGCCAGTTATGCCCAGAGCTGATATCCTCTTACATTTACCACATATTTAACACGTATGTTAGATTCACTTTACATTCCAATGCATTGATGAAAATCCCTTTCTATGGGAGGATCCTTCCAAAAAACAAGAGTGAAGGGCCAGGGATTTAGCCCAGTGGCATAAGCACCTGACTGGCAAAGCTTGAGGTGGTAAATTCAATCTCCAGTACCAAAACAAAAAAACAAACAAAAAACTAGAGTGAAAAGATGCATTGTTCCCATATATTGTAGCCATACAGCTGTTTACCCTTTGACTTGTTTATAGCCATATGGGCCACCCAACCATTTGATCAAAGGAAATGGGATGCTGTCCAGAGACAGAGTTCACTCTATTTATTTAAATTGTGAAATATTAAGTGAAATAATTTTAAGACATAAAATGAAAATATTTTAATACTCTGAAATCTTGGCCTAAGAACAAATAAAATTAGGTTATTGAGAGATATAATGGAATAAAATGAAAATCACATGTAGAAAACTAAATTTAAAATTATATTCTGGAGTCACTTAGATGTTGGAACAAGTCTGTTACACTGCTGAAATCTTTTTCCGTATGCATAAGGGGTAGCACAAGGGATCAGTGGAATAACAGTGGCACCTCAAAGTAGCAACAGTAGGGGTTTCAGGCTGAATGAAACTTCTTTCCCTTGTTCTCCTTTATATTAAAGATTAAGCAATGAGTCTGTGATGATGGAAATCACTTTTACATAACCACTTCGATTGTACTAGCTATTCAAAACAAGTATCCATATAAATTTTAATTTCAGGAATTTGGTCCTCTACAAAGTAATTTTTTTTTTACAAACCCTTTAGGCTCCTGAAAATACTACATAATTTTTCCCTTCAAACAAGTGGACTAACGACTGTGTTACATAAATGAAAATTATACTGTTCCTCAGAGCCCCTGAATTTTCCATCCCTAAAGGCAAAATATAATTACTTAGTTAATGTGAAGCCAAAACCAAAATGTTAGCCCTTTCTTATGAGACATAAATACAGCATTGGTGGTAGTACCGTTTCTTAAACTTCTGTAATTTTTAATTATATTTTACTGTTTTTCCTCACTGAAAATTAGCCCTTTAGGGTTTATTAGACATGTATAATCTATGTAGGAAAAACTCCACAGGATCACTGTCACTTTCCTGCAAAATTAATTAGCTCTTTCACAACTCTGGAGCTCACAAGAAATTAAAATTTTTAAAATCTTGAACTCGTTTTGTGAGAGAGATATATGTATACATGTGATTAAAAATGATTTTAAAAGGAATAATAGCTAAAATAATTACCATAAATAGTGGACTCATTTGTCTATGTAGCAGCTAAACAAAGATAGTCAAAGAAGATTCAATGGAGGGAATAAATCATGTGGGGGCATAAAAAGATAGAGTATTTTTTCCATGTTTCTGTTGTTTTCTTTTCTCTGGTCTATGGCAAAGCTATTACTACAGTATTCATAAACAAGGTATATGTTCTCCAAGATATGATGACTGGTGTAGGAATTGACAAGAAATGAATACACAAAGCATCACAAGTGACTATATTTACAGAGAATATATTATGTACACGCTCCCAAAGGCATGTTTTTTTTCTTATTAAATTTTTAAAATATTTTATATTTTATTGTTATAAAGAGAGGAGGTACAGTTTCACTATATATGTGCTAATGATGTCTAAAAATAATAGTATTTGCATTCCTCAAACATCCTTTGGATCCAACAATATGAATTATACAGTTTTTTGAGTTTTCTAAAGAAACAACAGCTTTATATAGCTGTGTTTAGAATACATGTTAATTTTGTTGTAATTGATAATCACAAATGGTATATGCAGATTTTGCAAATACAATCACAGATAATTTCATTGACACTGCAAAAGGTTCAGTCAGAGAAACACAGTATTTGAATTTAGAAATTTTTTTTCAGAGACAGAAGGCATTGAAGTACTTCAGCAGTACAGCATAACTTATTGGCAAATCAAAGTATGACAATGGGAAAAGCACTTTGACCATCTCATTTTCATTTTTCTTTAATCTAGGTTTATTTTATATTTTTTTAACATTGAAGTTGATTTTTTTAAATGAAGGGATATAGTAAGAATCAGAGGGGCTGGGGATTTAGCTCAGCGGCACAAGCGCCTGCTTGGCAAGTGCAAGGTTGTGAGTTCGATCTCTGGTTCCACAAAAAAAAAAAAAAAAAATCAGAAAATTAGCTTTTTGAAGAAAATTATGTCACTGACCTGTTTGACTTTTAAAATATTTTTTATTTTAAAGAGAATAAAACCAAACAAAATGAAACAGAATAAAGCCAATCAAAACAAAACAATGAAAGTGATATAGAATTTCAAAACAAGATAATTGGAAATTACTAATGTCTACCACAATGAGCAAGACCCCAAATGCCTTCTCTATACAGCATTTTCCTCCCAAAATGAAGAGTATGCCCACCCACCCATTCTATAAGACAACTGTAAAAACTACTTTAAAAGCACCTTTAAAATCTTTGAATTATTTAAAGAACTACATAAAGGCCCGTTAACATTATTGACATATTATTACTAGTTCATTCTGTTTTGTTATGGCCATATTTTAAAATTTTAATATTAATTACCAAGACATAGGGACCTATTAATTTATTCATTTAGCAAATGTTTTTCAGTACTCACTTTACACAAAGAATTAATACATCAATATGCAAGAATCAGAGACCTGAATTTTAAAAGAATTATAAAAATACACAATTTATGAAAATATAGCAAACAGTTAATTTTGGGGGTTCAAAGGAAAAATAGATTACTTTTTGATGGGTTTAAGCATGTATTAATTTTCTTGACTGGCTATAAAAAATCCTACAGACTAGATAGCTTAAACAACAAAAATATATTTCTCTCAATTCTGGAAGCTGAGAGTCCAAGAGCAAGATGCCAGGAAGATTGGTTTTCTCTGAGACTTTTCTTCTTAGTTTCCAGATACTTAACTGTGTCTCTATTAATATGGCTTTCCACATGTATATACATGTATTACTCAGGCTTTTCATCACTGGGACACAATACCCAACATTCATAATATAAAGGAGAAGTTCAATTTGGCTCATAGTTTCAGGGGATTCAGTCCATGGTTAGACACCTCCAAGGTAAAAATATTGTGGGAAACAAAGCTCCTTAGTTTATGGTGACCAGTAAGCAAAACAAGAGAAGAGCACCATAGAGAGAGAGGTGCAAGAACAAGGCACAGATCGTAGTGTCATGCTTCCATGATCTACCCAGATAAAGCCAGAAATATTCTTTACCAATTCTGAAAGAAGCTCCCAAGTTAATCAGGTTGACAATTAAACTTAAATATTATGGTATGTATTTCTAGAGTCTTACAGTATATCCAAATTTTCTATTTTCATGAGGACTATAGTCTGAATGGATTAAAGCCCATTCATATTATTTCTTTGACCATTAATTCCTTCTTTAAATTCCCCATCTGTCACAACCTAAGTCACTATTCATTAGGACTTCACAATACGTGTTTTAGGGGGCCACAGTTCAGCCTATTACCATATGAGAAGGAACTTCTAGGGCTAAGATTATAAAACAAAATCTACAAAAAGACATATGTAAAAAGAATCTAAAAATAGTTCCTTAGAGAATTTAGTTTTACACTGAATGTAATTAGTGAAGCCTAAGGATTTATATTCACTTTATTGCTATTTTTTTCTGTTTTTATCATGATTTTTGTTCGTTTTGTCCCTTGTTTTTTATCATCTTCCAAATAAGATATATTGTGTGTACTATTGCATCTACCTCTCATACTTACTTTTTCATGGTTCCTTCTTAATAATTCTTTGTTATTAATTCATTTAAGTTGTCATCCTAAGAACAAAATACACATCCTTAACACTGAAACCATTTTGTATGAATGGTTGCTTTTACAACTCTCCATGAATTTCTGGAATCCTTATCTTTCACTTACACTCCTTCCATCAGAGATATTTGGTATAAAGAACTCCATAGTGCTTATATTTTATTACAGAAAAAAAGGAATCACGATGAATTCCTCAGGGTCAAACATCTGTAAATACCTTTATTTACCTTACATTTAAAACATAAATTTGAAGACTAGATGCTGTTTTTTTTCACATATTAAGGATATAATGTGGTTTTAAGGATTCTTTCTTTTTACATCGATTTTTAGTACTCTTGTTACTTTTAAGGAGATACGTTTTTCATTTCAAACTGCTTATGACTTTAACTTTAACAAAATGCTGAACTGAGTATATTTATTCAGCTTCACCTGAAAGCTAGATATATTTACTGAATCCACAGGTTTGATCCTGAGTCTTATTTATTAGAAAATTATTGGGCTAGTTCTCCGAACTTAGTTTATCTTCTGTTTTGCTTCTAATCCACTCTTGGGAATTAAATAACCAAATCTTTTAAGGCTCTTACAATCTTTTCTGCATTATCCATCCTTTTTTTTTTTTTAGCAGTTTTTGTGCTTTTCTACTTCTGGGGTCTTCTCTCTCTCTCTCTCTCTCTCTCTCTCTCTCTCTCTCTCTCCTTTCCTGCACTTCCTATTCTTTCTCTACATTGCATCTGAAAATAAAGGTTTATACTGAGATTTTCATCCCAGTATTTCTAAATTAAAAATGTAAAATTACTTTCTTTTAACTAATTACAGATTATTAAAAAGTTAATGAATATTTGAAGTGTGACCTCAGGCAACACCAATATCTCTTACACCTTACATAGGACCACCTAGTAATTTTTAGTCAATGTTTATTTTGTAGATGATGTGTGCAGCCTGTAGGTAATACATTCTTCTTCCAAAAGGGTTTGCTCAGTATGCCAGTAAACAAATAATAAGAGTTTAATTTATTCTGAATCTAAACTAACTCAAGATATGGTTACAATTGTTTTTAAAATTACTAGTATTCTGAGTCTTTTGATTCTAATGTGTATCATTTAGTGGTTTTAAATGAAATGCTAAAACATTTCCTTCTTCCCCACATTAGCATTTTCTGAAATCCAATTTTGTTTTTACTTTATAATGAGATTATTCAGAAATCTCTGCTATGTGTGTTAGAATCTTTCTGGCTTTTTTCTTATCCTTTTGCCCCATAAAGTTCTGTTATAGTTTATTTTTTTAGTAATGGATTTAGAATAATTTTAGTATCACTACCTTTTGTCCTTCCCCTTATCAGAAGACGTTAGTTTACTTTCTGCTATTAATAACAGAATACCACGGACAGGGTCAATTCTAAAGAAAAGAGGTTTCTTTTGACTCAGCATTCTGGTACAAATTCGAGGGGTCTCTTCTACCTATGCCCTTCTTGCTGACATAGTCTCAAGGAGAAGCAACAAAGTCATTCTCGAGACAACCCGTTAACAACTCATCAATTCATTATTTACATGAATACATTTATCCACTAATGAAGGCAGAACCACATCTCAAATTTCCAACCTAGTGCCAATCCTAATATGTCACAATTGGGGTTACATTTTTACATGCGTTTTGAGACAAACTGTATTGAAAGCAAACCACCAGCATAATGGCTCCCCTACATTTTGTCATCTTCATGACCACCAAAGCTCAATTTTCACCTCTCCACTGCTGAGAGGTTGCTACAGTTTCTAATATTTCTCCTGGCTCTTATCAGTGACCCTCGACCTATGCATCGTGAGTGTATTCACAAAAAAAATTGAAAAATGTCCTGAGGGATGCAACAGATACACATCAGGTATCTAACCTGACAAGCCCTATTGGCACCACCAAACAGATATTTTTTAAAGCACCATTTTTCTTATTCTAAGAACTGTAACATTTCCCTACTTTGCATGTTTACAGATGCCTGGGTTGACTTCATGAGACAATGTATATTATTCAAGGAATGCATCAAAATTTATCTACTTATTTATGACAATCTTTTCCCTCTCTAGGATAACCAGAATATTATATTTTTCTTTTCTTTTTCATCATTTTTTTAATTAGCCAAGTTCTACAAAATTGAGTAATTGGATTGTAATTTTAGTTATTACTAAAACAGTTCATATCCCTAGGTAACATACCTAACCTATCAGGGCCACCATTTACTCACTGGTAAAATGAAATGACACTACTTGATAAAAATTGAGCTTCTATCCCACTCCCAACTGTTCTTATTGAAATGTACTAGGAATTACTAAATTATTAATTAAAGCATATTATTTGAAGTTCGAAGCTAATTTTGCCTCAAACTAACTGTTTTAAACATTTTAGTGCAAAAACATGGGTTAAATAACAGTAAAGAACTATAATCTAGTTTATATCTAGATTATAAATCAAAATCCATAACTAATAACAATTATAAAATAAAAAGTAAAATATAATAAAATGAAAGAAATTGGTAAAGTCAGTGTTGCCAAGTGTTAGTTTCTCTACTTTTATAGAATTAAAATTAAAAGTTACTTTTTATATCTTCCAAAGTTTTAAAATAAATATATGTAAAAATTAACAAACTAATCAATAAAGTTACCCACACAAAAATACATGTCATAAGTGGAAACAGTATCCGTTATGAAACTCTTTGCCAACATTCACAATGGATGTGACAGTTCTATAGTCCAATAATAAACTTCACTTTTATCTATAATACTAGCACCATTTCAATATAGCAAGTAATGACCTAATTTTCTCAGCATTAAAGCACTCAGGGCCCTCTCTCTTGGGCTTGCAATGGTTTAACTGTCATTGTACTAAGTAGGGTACATAACACTTCTTGACATTATGTAGACATCCAGGAAGAATGTGAAACACTGAGTTATCCCATGAAAATGGAATATACCAATGGACTGCACTTGTTATTACCTACATTTATAACTGAAATATCACAGAATTTTTAATGCTGAAGTAAAATATGTTAAATCTACTTGTGTCTGCAGTCCTTATGACAATTTGGAGACATTAATCTTTGGCTTTACCACTAATGATAGAAAAATTAAGGAGTTGATCCTGTTAACTAAAATAAACTAAGGATTATTGACTCCATGGAATTTTCAAATGATGAGAAAGAATGACAAATGAGTAAATTATTGAAATTTTACAATACATGCTATTTTAGCTATCATCTTTATTCCAACGTACAAATTCATTACTCTCTATGAAGATAAACTGAGAAAATGACATCTTCAACCATTGATTAAACTCTCCACAGCTGGATTAGAGTCAATGACAAAATATTTCTAAAGATTGCCTTAATGTTCTTATTGATGTCTGTAATTGGTGCATATCAAGGGTAGGCAAATTGTCTTGCACTATCTTCTTGCATATCAAGGGTAGGCAAACTGTCTTGCACTATCTTCTTGCAAGAAATTCTGAGCAGTAAAACTTAAATATTGACAAAAAATTACTGCTGATTTTATGCTGAAATGCAACTTAGTTTTATTTAAGTAATTCTGAAGACATTTTCCCCCTCTATATTGCTTAATGTGGTTCCTTTGATCATCAGGATTCAATACAACTAACCTCTTCTCACTTGGAGTTTTACAGGAATAAATATCTGCATCATAAAGTTATTTATACAAGATCAAATTTAGACCAGGAAATGCTTAATATGTTTCAGATTGGCTTACATACACACAGACATACACAAAAACTATATGCCTAATATATTTTTTCTTGAATCGTTCTTGTACCTTGTAATCAATCAGCAACCATCTATATAACTGCAAATATCTTTACTTACAATTGTAATAACTAAATTGAAAATTAACTGATAAAGTTATTTTAATGTCAAAAGCTGTATACTAACATATTAGTCATCCTACTGGCAAATTCTAACCAAAGTTTTGTTTTACCTTTTTTTTTTTTCTTCTTTTATGGTACATACTTTTAAAATACCTTATTTATTTATTTATTTATTTTTATACTGGGAATTGAACTCATGACCTTGTGCCTCCTAGGAAAGTACTTATGCCACTGAGCTAAATCCCCTGCCCAAAATTTTTACAATTATTTAAATTAAAAATTTTTAAAAGAGAGGATTTGAGTGCGAGTAACAGAATTTCTTTGAAGTCTTCATTATTCTAAATGTGATAAACAGAATACTATCGTGGAAGAGAAACCAAAATTAAATCATCATAAATTGCAAATAAAATTGTGAGCTATTTGTCTTGATAACTAAAAGACAAAGAAAGATTTCAAGTGTAAGGACATGGGTAACTTTTGTAGAGGAAAATATGGCTATTCAGGCAGAAAGAGATTTGAGATCTCAGATCTGCCTGTGTGAACTCCCTGTCCAATGAAGTATTAACATTCACAACAGATAGAAAAATATGATAGAAAGAGATAATGTAATTTTGCAATCAAGGATGGCATTTTAAGAACAGTCATCTAGAAGGATAGAAAGTGATCAGTTGTACTGTACTTGCCTAGTGTGCCTGAGGCCCTGGGTTACATACTCAGCACAGGAGAGGAGAGGAGAGGAGAGGAGAGGAGAGGAGGAGAGAGGATGTCTGTGTTGATTAAGATCATTTGTTTCTTCTTTCTGAGATAATTTGTAACTACTGGAATCTGATCAGTGAATTTGGACAAGCATATTTTTAGTGAGACTATCAGTAATAGAAAAATGAGAGTAAAACAAAGCAATTTTAATCAAGTATATTTTGAGTCTTACTGCCAATTCTTGAAGGTAGATGTGGGGGAAGGAACAATATTCAATGCACTAGAGTATAGGTAGTCATTTTTAAATTTTAAGCTTAACCTCTTCATAAAATTTAAATGCTGTGTGAATAACTTAACTGCCATCTTTACAAGGTGATGTGGAAGTATCTGCTTTGCCACTGTTCCCACTGAGCCATATTTCCTAGAATCCCCGCTTACTGTGCACTCCTGCCTTCCTGAATACCAGACCTACAGAACAACAGCCAGCACATAATCAGATGTTCCACCTTTGCAGAGAATCTCCCACAGCTGGATGAAGAAGTCATCTTAGATTCTCCTGCAAGTTCCAACAGGTTCGCATGTGCCAGGCTTTCTGGAGAGGTAGTTACTGGCCCAACCACATAAGAATACACATTCTTCTCAGCTGCACATGGATCATTCTCCAAAATAGACCATGCATTATCCCATAAAACATTCTTAAATAACTGCAAAGGTATTGAAATTATCCCATGCACACTATCTGACCATAGCACATTGAAATTGGAAATTAATGGCAAAAAAACCCTGAAAAACCTGCATAAATACATGGAAATTAAGTAACAACCTTTTGAACAACCAGTGGGCTACAGATGAAATTAAAAAATAAATAAATAAATACCTACAATTCAATGAAAATGTGGAAACAACATACTGTAACCTGTGGGATGCAATGAAAGCAGTCCTAAGAGGGAAATATATAGCAATAAATAGTCATATCAAGAAAACAGAACAAGGAGGAGCTAAAGATGGCTAATCAGTGAGCAACAAAATACAAAGCCTCCTGGGAGAAACAACTCATATGTCAGAATAGAACATCCTGAGAGATCCAGAGGGAGATGGATCCTCTTGACACAGGAAGAAATTAAAATGTAAAAAAGCTCATCAAACACACTGTCTTGGGGCTACAATTGGAATAGCTAAGGTTACCGGACAAGGCATTTTCACAGCAACCTGCCAAGTTTGAGCTGGCCTGAATTCACAAATTCACGTGGGCCAGCAGAGACACCCAAGCACCTTCTCACTGCCACTCATAGGAGCCACAGCTGCTCTGAAGTCAGGGGTTGGTGAGCCCAACAGAGAGTGGAGCTGGCAAAGGAACCTTCATTAATCCACCATCAGTGCTGGGAATGAGACCCCCTCACCAAGGGAATGGCACAACCAAATGGGCAACATGTTGGAATCTGGCAGGAGGAGACTGAACTAGGAGCGACAGTGACTTCAGCTGGTTGCTCCCTCCCCAGAGCAGGTTCATGGGATTTGTTTGGACTGGGTTGCATCCCTACTGGGACCCAATGAGCCATCCCAAATCAATTCCTTGTGCATGCGCTAAGCTATTGAAGGCCCCTGAAGTTTGGCTGGCCCGGTGGGGAGGGGCCAGCAAAAGGAGCCCCTGCTTACAGCTAGGTGATAAGAGCAGGCTAAGAGGGTGGAGGTCCCTCACCAGCATGCTTTGAAGGAACTGTGACTGACAGGGAAGGGGGCTGGGACCTCCACTATACACCTGTGTGGAGGAGGCCAGGATGATGACAAGAGAGAGAGGCAAGAGGAGATTCCCGAGCCCAGAATGCAGAGAGCACTGATCCAGGACAGAGAAAAACAAAGAGATTGAGGGCAGCAAACATACAACATCAGACATGGTTTCAATAGACATTAGGAGATTCTTTGGGACATTGTAGACAAGCTTAAAGCTGAAATATTAAATCAGGTAAAGCAAGATTATGAGTAGAGTAATAAAAGAAATGTTGAGCATCTCTCAGGAAGACAAGGACAGAAGAAGCGAGGAACACACAAAAAAGGAGAGAAACACTTGATAAAAAATATGAAAAAAATATTGAATACATGAAGCAGATTCAAAGAGACTACCAGGAAATTAAAAACTCCATTGAAAGCTGGAAAAACACCTTAAAAGAAACTAAGGATAGACTATCAAAACTTGAAGACAAGTTTGCAATGTGTGATCATGAAAGGAAAGATCTCTTAAAAATAACAAGGAAACAGGCAGTAGCAATACAAATGCTAGAAGATGAAAAGAAAATCTACAAAATAAGAATACTAAATGTGAATGAAGAAGCAAGAATGCAAACAGGTGAATTACAAAGGCTAGTCACAGAAGTAATTAAAGAAAACTTCCCAAGCATGAGAAAAGAAAATGACATTCAGTTATGTGAGGCATACAGAACTCCACACACCTACAACCAAAATATAGCTACACCCAGATGTATAATAATCAAGTTACCAGAAATTCAATATAAAAACACAGGATCACAGCTGACTTCTCGACACAAACCATCAGATCAAGAAGAGCTTGGAGCGAAGTATTCCAAGCCCTGAAAGAAAATAATCTCCAGCCCAGATTGATGTACCCTGCAAAGCTGTTACTAGAAATTACTGGAGAAACAAGAAGCTTCCATGACAAAGAGGAGCTGCGGGAATTTGTGACCACCAATCCAACCCCACAGAGAATACTGAAGGACATTCTAGAGAGAGAAAAAAAAATACCAGGATTTTAGGAACAGTGGCAGAAAGGCCTCAATGAGCAGAGCAGGCAGTAGAATCAAGGAGAAAAGCAGATAATAACAGAAAAAATAGCATAGCATAAATGAGGCAGAGAAGGTTGGCTATAATCTCTAACATAGATGGCCTTGTTATCCTACATTGTTAATAGTGTACCAGGATTTAAAACCCACATTACTCACACCACTCTGCTTAGATGTATTATATTCTGTTCCAGTCATTCTACCTGTACTAGATTTGAGGGCACAGACAGTTATCACAAAAATAACAGGATATAGTACAGTAATCATCCTTAATTTCCTATTAACTTAATCTAAAACTCTGCATAACCTATACTGTTTTACCATGACTGATCATAATCAAATCTTGTGTGTTGGATCACGGTTTTGTATTAATAGAATTTATTCAAAGCTGTTATGATTGGTAGTATCAAATCTGAGAGTATAGGCTACTGCTCTGAAGATGACAAGATTCACTAGAATATCCACTCTCATTTGATTATTACCTGCCTTTGAAGTTTTATACTGTCTACAAAGTTTTACTTTTACTAATATTGTTATGTAATGCTATATTCAATTATACTGCTATATTCAATTATGCCTGATGATATAGACAATTTTATTGAAGATAATAAGAAACAACACAGAAATCATTGTAGAGCACCTTGTACTATGGTTTTATATGACATTTTGGTTTCATGTTTTTATAGGAATTTGTTAAGTTATATCTTGCTAGGTTTTGCTTTTCCCTCCAATACAGAAAGGGTAGAAATATGTGTAGAAACTTATGCATACATAGCTGTTTACAGTCTCACTGTTGGAATATCTACTTTGTACACTTTAATTTTGCAACTTAAACAACTATTTCTGCAGACAATATGTAATTTATCAGCTAGTGATTTCTTACTGTTTATCTTTATTTGAAATTTGTATTATCTCTACCCTTTACATGGCTTTATCATTAAATAAAAAATAATAAAAAGAAAAAAAAGAAAACAGAACAAACACAAACAACCTAATGCTTCATCTCAAGCTTCTAGAAAAAGAAGAGCAAGTTAAACCCAAAGTTCATAAAACAGAGGAAATGGTAAAGATTAGAGAAGTAATCGATGTAATTGAAACAAAAAAAAACCATACAAAGAAGTAATGAATCAAAAATCTGGTTTTTGGAGAGAATAAACAAAATCGACAAACCTCTAGCTAACCTCATAAAGAAAAAGAAAGAAAAAAACAAATTCACACAATAAGGACTGAAAAGGGGGAAATTACTACAGAACCTATGGAAATTCAAAAGATCATGAGTACCTACTTTGAAAACTATTCACATACAGTGGAAAACACAAGGGAAATGGACAGATTTCTAGAAACATATGAACTAACAAAGCTCAACTAAGAAGATATAGCAATTTTGAATAACCCAATATCAGCTATTAAAATTGAAAATATAGTTTAAAACTTACCAACATAGAAAAGCCCAGATCCTGGTGGTTTAATGGCTGAATTCCACAAGAAATTTAGAGATTTGATGCAAATACTCCTTAAACTCTTCAATGAAATTGAAAAGGAAGCAATTCTCCCTAAATCATTCCTGGAGGCAAGTATTACTCTCAAACCAAAACCAGAGAAAGACCCAACCAAAAAGGAGAACTATAAGCCAATTTCACTAATGAATATTGATGCAAAGATTCTCAATAAAATACTGGCAAATACAATGCAGCAAATAATCAAGATTATGCACCATGACCAAGTGGGATTCATTCCAGGAATGAAGGGATGGTTCAATATATACAAATGAATAAATGTAATACAGCACATCAACAGAGACAAAAACAAAAACCACGTGGTCATCTCAATAGATGCAGAAAAAGCTTTCGATAAAGTCCAACACATGTTCATGATAAAAAGCCTTCAGAAACTCAGAATACATGGTATCTACTTCAATCTTATAAAAACCATCTATGACAAACCAACAGCAAACATTTTACTAAATGGACAAAAACTGAAAGCTTTCACTTTAAAATCAGGAACAAGACAAGGATGTCCACTATCACCACTCCTATTCAATATAGTTCTAGAAACACTAGCCAGGGCAATCAGAAAAGAGAGAAATAAAAGGAATAAAGACAGGAAAGGAAGAAGTTAAATTATCACTATTTGAAGATGACATGATACTCTATATAGAAGACACAAAAAAAAACTCCATTAAAAGATTATTATTAGTAATACATAAATTCAGCATGGTAGCTGGATACAAAGTCAATGCTCAAAAATTAATACCATTCCTGTACACAAACAAAAAACTCACTGAGAGAAAAATTATGGAAATATCACCCTTCACAATAGCAGCTAAAAAATTAAATACTTAGGAATTAACCTAACTAAGAATGTAAAAGACCTATATGCTGAAAATTATACTACACTAAAAAAGGAGATTCAAGAGGGTATTAGAAAATGGAAGGATATTGTTTGATCTTGGCTAAGAAGAACCAACATTGTGAAAATGGCCATACTCCCCAAGCTCTTATACAGATTTAACACAATCCTAATCAAAATACCATTAACATACCTTACAGATCTAGAGAAAAAACTTCTAAAATTCACTTGGAAACAGAAGAAACCTAGAATAACAAAAGCAATTCTGGGAAACAAAAGCAAGACAAGACGCAATTCCTGACTTGAAACTATACTTCTGCTTTGTAGTATAGTTTCAATTCCTGACTTGAAACTATACTACAAAGCCACAGTGATAAAATCAGTCTGGTACTGGTAAAGAAATAGACCTGAGGATCAATGAACAGATTAGAAGATGCAAGCACAGCTATAAAGACACTCAGCCACCTGATATTTGAAGAAGGGACTAAATATGTTCACTGGAAGAAGGATAGCCTCTTTAATTAAATGGTATTGTAAAAATTTACTCTCCACATGCCGAAGATTGAAACTAGATCCATGCCTATCACCATGCACGCAACTAATGTCTAAATGGATCAAAGACCTAAATATTAAAACAGTAACACTAAATCTACTGGAAGACAAGGTAGGTAGAATAGGCAAAGAATTCATGAACAAAACACAAACTGCATGGGAAACACTTCAAAGAATCAACAACTGGGATCTCATATTATTGAAAAGTTTTTGCACATCAAAAGAAATCATCAACAGAGTGAAAATAAAACCCACAGAGTGGGAAAGAAGTTGAGCCAGCAACCCCTCAGACAAAGGAGTTATATCCAGAACATATAAAGAACTGAAAAACAGCAAACCCCCCAAATTCTAAGACTTTCTCCAAAAATGGGCATCTGAGATGAGCATATACTTCTCAGAGGAAGATATACAAATGGTAAATAAATACATGAAGAAATGTTCACTATTACTGGTCATTCAAGAAATGCAAATTACAAGAGCATTGAGATCCCATCTCACTCTGGAAAGAATAGCTGCCATTAAGAAAACAACAGATAACAAGTGTTGGTGAGGCTGCAGGGAAAAAAGGAGCATTGCTTCACTGTTGGTGGGAGTGCAGACTGGTGCAGCCACTATGGAAATCAGTATGAAGTTTTCTCAGACGACTAGGATTGGAAGTTCCATTCAACCCAGCTATTCCCCTCCTGGGTTGAAAACCTGAAAAGTCATATCACAGTGATATATGTGTCCCCATGCCCATTGCAGCACAATTTGTAATAGCTAAATCTTGGAAACAACCAAAATGCCCAACAACTGTAGAGTGGATGAAAAAGATGTGGTATTTTTATACCGTGGAATATTACTTGACTATAAAAAAGGATGATCTTGAGGCCCTAATATTGAAATGGAGGCAACTTGAGCCTATTCTCATAAGTGAAATAAATAAGAATCATATTTATAAATATCACATTGTGTCCCTAGTGTAAAAAGTAATAATAAATGTAGGAATAATAAAACCCAAAATATGTAATTGCTATTGTAAAAAAGAGGAAATAAGGTTCTCTAAAGGATATAGCTGCATGTATGTTTAAGTGTGTAGGCTTGAACAATTGTTTCTAAGAGGACAATATGTATTTGTCAACTAAAAAATGTAATAAGAAATTTACGATTAATAAAACTAAAAATGTGTAATTTCTATTGTAAAAAGAGAGGAAAAGAAAATGCTTTAAAGGATATAGCTGCATGTATGTTTAAGTGTGTAGGATTGATAACAATATTATTTAGTTATTGTTGGATCATTGAGCAGAACTGTTTGCAGTCTCATGGTTTGAATATCCACTTTGTGTGCTTTAATTCCGTAACTTGAGCAAGTATTTCAAAGATGACAGTATGTAATTTGTCAATTAATGATTTCTTAGTGTTTTTTTATTTTATTTCCTTTTTTAAAAAAATTGTATTATTTCTTCCCTTTTTTTTTTCTTTGAATAAAAAATGCCCTTGATTCTAGATATATTGAATTAAGGTCAATAGAGGTATTGACAATTAAGTACAAATAGACAAAGAGTTTGAGGATGATGAAAGACAGAGCTAGAAAAATATATGTTACAGTAGGAAATCATTAGCCATGGGGTTTTGATGTCTAGGAAGCAGTGAGTTTATTACAGATGATCTCTAAATCCAAGTATTATTCCAATATCATTCAAATTTTATGTTTGTATGTTTCATTTCCATGTATGAGTTGTTCCAAGTACTCTGAATGATAATATACAAATTAATTAAAATAAGACTGTCACTATTACACTTTTTCAATTATATTTTCTTAACTAACATTGCTAAAATTATTGTTTAGTGCAAGTCTATCTGAGGTTTTATTCCAAAGACATCCGTATTCTCAATAGGTTGGAAACCAATGCTTTGTGCAACTAAAGTAAATATGGCAGATTTTCGATGGCTTATCTAACTGGCTATGAGCTACAGAATGAGAATTATAAGTGCTAAATAAGTTATACTTACAAACTTGTACTCATAATTGCAAGCACCATCAAGATTAAAACACTTTTATCATCTCTAATTTTACCATTGATATCAAACCCAATGATTTTTACCTTATTTATATTTAGAAAAAAGGTTAATCAACAAACACAGGACTCAGAGGCTTGAGGTACAGAAGCAGATAAAAAAATGAGACAGTACTTTAAAGTATGTGTTTAAAACTTGATTTGATTTCTGTTTCAAAAAAATCTCTTCATTTTAATACCCAATATCAAAAATTAGGCTAAGTTTTGCCCGCTCATTAAAAATTTCTGACCAAATATGTAAACCTTCTGGCCAAGTGTGCTAGAAGTTGTGGAAATTTTAACTTCCTTTCCTTTATTCTCAGAATGTCTGTTCATTGTGAACTTTTATTTTCAAATACGTACTTCTGAGAGTGATTACAATAAACATAGTTATAATAAACATAATCACACATCTGTGGCCTTCAATAAGTAACTGTTCCCTAAAACCGAGTTTATAAAATTACATCACTAATAAAAGCAAAATTGTCACGTTCATGAAATATGGTTATAACTTTATTCCTAATATAGGCAGAAGGTCCTTAAGGTATTACTGGAAGAGGGATCTTGACATTCTCTCAGCCAACTGACTAGAACTGTACTGCCTAAGGTAAGTCAAACCCCTAATGAATGACCCATCTCTTTCCTTCATCTTTGTTTTTTCCAATCTTTCATTCCTTGATATTTGCAATGCAGGAATTTCCGATATCAAGAGTCATGAGTGAATATGGCATTTCTTTCACAGGACGAATTTTAAGAGTGATTTTTGCCAAGCATAGTGGCACACACCTATAATCCAAGCAATCAGGAAATCAAGGTAGGAGTGAGTTACTGTGAGTTCAAATGGCTACACAGTAAGTTCAAGGCCAGCCTGAACTACATAGTGAAGTCCTATCTCAAAAGGACAAATTAAAAAAAAAAAACTCTAAAAACAAGAGTGATTTTTGAAGTATGTTCCACAAGTTATCCAGAGATCATATTCTGGCAGCAGGATTAATATGCCTCTCCTTTTATCTTTTGCATGTATTAAGATTATAAATGAAAATCACATTTACAAAGGATATCTTATTTTTTAATTATAATATATAAAGTTACTTTGACTTTTCACAAAAATCACTATAATTATTAAGAGCTCAAAATTCTAAATCTAAAATCTTTATGGAAAGATAAGTACAAATTATAGCAAGATGTAGGGGATGGGGGACTGAAGATGTAGTTCAGAGGTATATTGCTTGTCTGGCATGTTGGAGATCATGGATTTGGTATCCTGGTTTCCAACACTACAAAACTATTTTTAAATTGTATTGATACTCATGTACTGGCTCTTGCTAGGCAGGTGCTGTCCTGCTGAGCTCTATTCCTAGAAAAAAAAATTTTTTTAAAACAAAACAAAAATAATCCTGTAAAATATGAAAAAAAGGTTAATGATTGTAGGCACTGAAATAAGTTAATTTTTGTACATCAGAGAAACAGGGAAATAAAATGTAAAAAGAAATTCAAGAGTGGAATTTCATAGCATAATAAATTTGCTATCTCAGACAGATAAGATAGGATCATTTAACAGTATCTAAATCTGTAGCCATCTGAATTTCCTAGTTATTTTTCTTGTTCCTGAGACAATGTACCTGACATCAAACGTTAAAGGAGAAAAGGTTTATTTGGTTACAGTTTGTAGAGGTTTCAGTACCTAGTTGGTTGTCTCCGAAGCAGGGTTACATAGCAGAGAGGCATCATAGAGCAGAAAGAGTTCAAGGCAGGTAGAAGGCAGCAGGCAGCAGCAACTAGCTACAAGCAAGAAGCAGCTACCCTCTTTCTGACCCTTATAATCTATCCACCTTAACTACCCACCTTAATGATAGGTAGCACTCACACCCAGAGTGGGGCAGTCTCAATCCCAGAATTGCACTGCTAATCAATCTCAGCATCACACTTTGAGTCTAAGCAGTATACTCTAAATCCAGCAGCCTCAAAAAAGCCTCACTTCTAACTGAGGCTGTGGGGGGACATCTAGAGATAGGCCATAAAACTTTTCATTTGGCAAAAAAATTTCAGTATCTTTATATTACACTGTCATTAAAAAGAATATAATAGTGGATATAAGAACAATAAATCTATATGGAGAAAATAGAGAAAAATTATCTTTGGAGTTGGGAAAGAAAAGAGGGTTTTTTTAAATTAAATTTCCAACAATAAATAAATAAAATGACAGATTTACTTGCCTAAAGTCACGCTTGTAACTTTTATAATATTAAATCTTCACAAAGTTTAAATTTAGGTACATTAATAAATCCTGAATGCAAATAGATGTTAGATAGATGGATGGATAGATGGGTGATAGATAGATGATTGATAGATAGATAAATAGGTACTAAAGTAGGGAGACAGAGAGATAGAGACAGAAACAGAGAAAGAAAATTATTAGCTAAAATTAATGGAGAGAAACCAACAAATTAGGAAGACAAAATTTCAATAGAAAATAAAAGCTGGAAATACAAAATCTATATAAGAACCTGGTGACGTATGAAAAGATGTTTTACCTAGGTATCAATCCAGCAAAACACAGCAGCCTATAATTTTTGTTCACTTGACAATGTATTGGAGATTGTCTTGAGCATTTTTACTGCTCCACTCCACCACTTCATTCTTTTTCTCTGGACAAGCAATTGCCATTGTGGATTCACAGAGGGCTCACAATCATATTCTCTTCCAGTTTACCACACTAAACAAAGCTCCTTTCTTCTTGGTAAGCCTGTCACTTTCTCTTTATTACTCAGATTCAGAGAGGACCCTAAACTACTGCTTCTGAAGATGCCAGATCATGCAAATTCTGTCTCCAGGAATTAGTTCCTGGTCGTATATGTCTCAGTGATTGCAGAAATGGAACATAGAAGTGAAATTGAAGATGAAAGGAAACCATACAGATACATTTGTGCTCCATTTTCCCCTGTGGAAACTGCCTAAATTATACTAACTTTGGCAAACATTCTAGGTAATGATTGTATCAGCTGACTACCAGTCCTCTGCCAAAGGCAGGTATGAGAAGCCAGGGTGATAGTGTTTGGCATTGTCTTGTTCTGTTTGTTTTATTTCCTATATTCCTAGTAGTACCCAATCTACTCTCCTGGTCCTTTTATTGTAATGTCACAGTGCTTGCCCCTACCAGATAAAATATCATCACTTAAACTTTTCCCTCAGGCCTGCTTTTTGGGAGATTCAGACTAAGGCAGATAATATCTAGTTTTCTTGAGGAGATAAGGATACAATTCTGAGACTACTATAGACTCACTTTTTCTACGAAGTTTGGCTTTTCCACAACCTTAAGATAAATCAACAAGACATTTTGGCAATATCTATCAAAATTAAAACAATTTATCTACCCTACAATCCTTCTATTGAAATACATTCCCTAGAAAAGCAAATATATGTACAAGAATGGCTCATTTGAAAATGCTTATACATAACAGATAAAAATTGAAAACAGTCTAAATACCTATCTAAAAGAAATGAGATATTATACATACTCACAATTCCTTAATATTAAATTCTGAAAAAGTCATTAATGTAGCATCAGAAACCAAAACTAGATTTTATCTGGAGTAAGGGCTAGAAATTAGGATTTAATGACAAAAACACAGGGAAATTTGGGGATTATTTGATATGTTCTAAATATGCTTGAGTTGCTGATTGTCTTAATACATACAGTTGTTACAATTCATCAAACTGAAAACTTAAAATTGGAAGATTTCATTTGTAAATTCTATCCTACTAAAGCTGATTTAAAAATGAAAGAATAAGAGGAACCTGGTGGCACATACCTGTCATCCCATGCCTTGGGAGGCTGAGGCAGTAGGATCACTGTGAATACACAGCAAAACCCTGTTTCAAAAAGAATAATAAATAAATAATAATACATAAATAAGTAAAAGTGAAAGGATAGTAAGGATGAATGTCAGGTTGTTAATGTAAATTGCTGGTTTTAATGTTAATAAGAGAAATGTGATTCATATCTATTTATTATGCTTACAATCAATACTACTAAGGCTTAATAGATATCATGTTATATGGTTTAATAGCTATGTTTACTAAGTAGGTGGGCTGCATTAGTGATTCTTGTTATTCTTTGAGGAGCACCTCACATTTGATCAATTTTTAATGGTGTAAAATAAGTTTAGTTACATAATTTATGTCTATGGAACATAAATGCTTTCTTTAAAACAAGAAATTTACATATGACAGATACTGCTTTTTCATCAAAGATTTCTTTAAGCAAGATTGTATATATGGTTTTTTGTGTTTAATATGGCAGTAAACAGTTGGTATTACTACTTTTATTGTGCCTCAATCATTTACCAAGAATTAGGCTTTTAAACCACCATTATGGTCACCTCTTAAGACATAGCATTCAAAAGGAAAAAAATAAACACTCTTGTCACCTTTCCTTTAAGATTTATGAATTTTTGTAACATCTTTACATCAATTAGACTTAGCACAGATATTTCAATTTTGAAAGGTAAATGTACTAAGTTCTTGTTTTTCCAAGATTAGTTTAAAGGGTAGAAAAGGAAGACTTGTTCTATTATGAGAACAACTAAAACTTATGACCTTCATGATTCCTTCTAGCTTTAAATTTGAGTATCTCACATCATTAATTTGCATTAAAATATTGTGTTTCACTTTTTATTCTATCACCTGTTAATACTATGAGTTCCTGCAATATAATAAAGATTCTGTAATTATATTTGTATGAATAATAATAGCTCTACTGAAATGTTTGTTCAAATATGTTACTCATGGATGTATATTCCTAAATCTCCAGTCTTCCAAACAATGACATTCTTTCTTTGTGTGTAGGACAATTTTTTCTCCTTCCTATCCAAATTAGCTTTAAGCTATCTCATATCAATTTTACTTAGATTGAACTTTTAAGAAGCCTTTTTGTGTTTTATTGAGGAAGTCATTACAAGAAATTGCCTTTCCAATGATGAATATATATATATATATATATATATATATATATATATAATTTTCACATTCACTTAGCTTTTAAAAAGCTGACTAGATTTCTCCTCACTTTAGAAGAAAAATACCTTGCAGTTGAATAGAAGCATGGAAAAATTAAACTGAGAAAGAAATTGCAAGAAGTTCATGACCTAAAGTGCAGAATTGTGAAACTAAATTCTCTATAGCATCATTTACTATCAATAGTATACATTCAAACAGAGAGAGATTTCATATCCATCATGTAACATATGCGATCATTTACAATGAGTCCCTAATTCTACATAAATAAAAGATTCCACAGAAGAAAAAGTTCTGAAGCTACATGGAATAATCTATCTAGACTAGAAAATATTTTAAGTGATCTGGGCACTGGAATTATTTTAAAAAGTCTCATCTACTACCTCATGAAAATGTGTGTACATGGAGACATTTAGAAAGAACTAAATTTCCAGTGTGCCATTATTGACCTGCATTTGTAAATGAGTAGGAGTCATCACTTGGTCTACAAATGATAGGTGCCATAAGTGGTTTGGTTACATCCTATGGGAACTCAGTCTATCACATAAGGCTCACAGTTTACAAGACTTTTTTCAAGTCTAAGCCCACATTTTCAAGTCAGTCCTCCTTGTATTTGTAGTCATATTTATCTATCTATATATATGTAGTTCTTTTAAATCTGTTCATATGCATAATCTTTTTTTAATTCATTCTTGTCACACAAAACCACTACACATCATAAAGGTTTAAGTGCCAACTATTTGCAAAAATACAGATTACAAAAGATATTTAAGGCTAAGAACTCAAGGAACTGATACATCAACTCTTGAGGTGATTTGTACACCAAACGCTGACACTGCAGGAAACTGTTTCATTAGCAGTACGCAGTGCCGTAGATAGTAATATATAGTTCTCCCTAACAGAGAGGGGTCAGGTATTAAACAAGTAGATGCTGTGATTTATTCCACCACACACATCTGTGTTTTATTTATTTTATACTCCTCATTCTTTTTTACATAAATTATGAGTTATTGAGTCTTCTTTGTGTTTTGTTTAACTGTCAGGTAGTTCCAAGATTTTGGCTGCTAAGAACTGAGTCTACTGAAGGAAGAGAGTGCTCGGCCTTTGCTCTCCACTATTGTTCCACCAGAATGAGCCACCTCCTGTGCTTCAGTCATTGTTCATGCCTCAGAAGATCCTCAGGAAGAAGAAACATCTCAGCAATCTCTAAACACCCTGATAGCAAGGTTAACCCAGCACTTGCCAGGTTTCCACATAATCTTCTTTCTTCATGGCCAAAATCACAGTTAGGATAAGTACCATTCTCCACATCAAAGAATAAACAGAGCATAGCATATTTATCAAATAACTCCTTCATTACAAAAGCAATTTCTATTCAGTCTCCTGGGAAAATAATTTCTTTCTTGCATGCCTCAGGCAGAGTGAAAATACAGCCTAATAACAATATAAAAGAACACTCAGTATCAATCGGTATGCATATGATATTCAAATTTAAAGTGACCTTCTACTTTCCTCAAAAAATGAATAGTGCTTGTATGTTTAAAATGCAAGCATATTATTAATTTTCCCAAATCAATGGAAGCCTGGAAATAACTCCTAACCCAGGATTTGGAACACAAATAAATGACCAAATAATCATATGCCAACAGCTTTCCAAATAGCAGTGCAGTACTCTGTTTGAATATGTGTATGTATGCCTATGTGTTCATATAATTTTATATATAATGCATATCATTCATATTTATAATATAAAATAGTCTGTGTATATCAAAGCATAGTTTAAGTACTAATATTTATAAATGTTCTATGCTAAAAAGAAAAATATAGCATATAATATAGGGAACCGAAGATCTAACAGAGTTTTTTCAAAGAATAAGTTAAACTGAGAAACAAAGAACAACATAAAAACAATTAATAAGTCAAAGAGAAACTCTTTTATTATAAAGCTCAACTAGCAACATTTGCATGAACAGCAATTTGGTTTATGTCAGATATCATATGTATGTGTGTACACGTCAACATTCATGTAAATGTATGAGTGTATCTCTATCCATTGTGGATGACTCTGAATTTCTCTATTCTTTCCATAAACATTTGTCAACCCCAACACTGTAAAATAAGGTGACAAATAAGAGACCTTATTCTAATAAATCAGGGAAGAGATATTAATTTGAAAGTAAAATACCTCTGACAGATGCTCTGAAGGAAATATTCATGTCCTCATCTGAATGGTTAGAAAGGCTTTGCAGAAGTGACATTTGTGTTAAAATCTGAAGATTAGGTAGCAGTTAAGCAGGCAAAAAGATGGAAAGTTTTCCACACAGAACGATCAAGTGAAAGACCTGGGATCCTAAACTACATGGCACTTTAAAAACTCATTAAGATTAAAATGCTAATTGCAAGGGCCAAGAAGAGGCCAAACTCTTCATACAAATATAGCCTTACACATGAGCCTCTCAGAATTTGTCATATCTCTCAGTAACCAATTCCCACATCCACACAGTTCGATCCATGGCAGTCACTTCACTGTTTACGTGTACTAGTTTATTTGTATGCATTCTTGTATGAATCTTTTTATGACTTATGTAATTGGTATCATGGTACATATTTTCTTTTTTTTTCGCCTTTTGCTTTTGTGATTCATAATGTTTAGAAGCATTCAAAAAACTGATTTTGGTAGTGATGCCTCTAACCTCAGCACACTGGAAGGTTGAGACAGAAGGAATTCAAGTTCAAGCCCAGCCTGAGCAATTTTACTTAGTGAGATCCTGGCATAACTTTAAAAAAAAATGAAAAAAAAATGACTGAGGATATAGCTTAGTGTAAAGGCCTTAGGTTCAATCCCCAGTATCAAACAAAATAAAACAAACAAACAAACAAACAAAAGTCAACATAATTATATGGGCATCTAATCCCATATTTCTAGCTAATGGATGGTACTCCTCACTTCATGATGTGCATTCTAAACATTGTACGTTACTCTGTCTAAAAATGAATACTCCAAATCTTTTCAACTTCTTATTACAATTATAATACACTTACTATTCACATATACATTATTTTCATGGATATGTGTAAGATTATTTTCTAACATACATGCATATGTATGGATAAAACAAATTCCAGGACAGTAGCTCTGAGAAAATGCAAACTCACCATAAATTCTTTTTCTGCACTTTATCCATGCTTTGTAAATATTTGGCATCATTTTCCAGTTTTGTTTCCATTCTAGTCTTATGACTTGCTTCGGCCAATGGGAAATAACAAATGTGCCACTGGTTGAGAATGTTAAGAGTATTTGCACATCCCAGCTTGCTTTATTAATTTTTGTACATATTGCCCTGGGAACAAGCCAAGGCTAGCCTATGGACTATGAGAGATACATGAACTAGCCACTAACGTCATCACAGCTGACAGCAATCAAATTACTGAAGCAGTGCAGACTAAAGTACCTGCAAGTCACTACAAATGACAATTTATGATTATCAAAGGAAATATCCAATTGAGTCCAGCTGTTTTATGAACTGAATGATGACTATGGTTTGGAAAGACTGTTTTGGCTGTTTCTAAGTATTCTGTAAATGAAATAATAGATCATTCATGCAGAAATAAACATGTAAGAAAAAGAGGACCAATTGAGGAAACAGATAAAATAAGGGCAGGAGAAACTGTGGAAAAAGGAAGTGTTAAGGCAGGTTTGAAATCTGGCACCCCTTGATAGACAGTAGCAGAATAATCAAATCCCACAATCAGAAAAATTAGAAATTAGAAAGTTTACCTAATTTGCTTGTGGAACTCTAATTTCTGTGCAGAATGTTAACATGTTGGTTGAATACTTTCTTCTGCCTATGTTAAGATACAAGAAAGATGAATTAAAATTGGAATTTCTAGAACTCACTACCTTCAACATTTCGGGCTGGATTTTATGGTGGGGGAGAAACTGTCTGTGCTTAGCAGGAACCCAGGTAGCTAACTACTAAATGCCATTTGCTGTGTTGTTCATAGTCGTGATGCCGAATATATCTCCTGAAGGTGACAAATGTCCCCTGAAAGTCATCAGTGGTTACCAAAAGCAGAGCAAAATAAAAAAAAAAAAATCAGGCTATAAACAGATTTTAGGAAGCACATTAAAGATTCTACAGTTGATAAACTGGGAAAGAAAAAGAGTTTTTCTTAGTATCAGTTTTAGCAGCCTGAAAAAGAATCTCGTAAAGAACTAAGGTCTTAGCACCAAAGATTATATTAACCAGGCTTGTGTAAGATCTTCCAATAAAACCTTTAAAAGTTTAAAAGTGAGACCTTATACATCTTATAAGTAAGAAGATCTCTAGGAGTCTTCATTACCTAATTTTACAGAAACCTAAAAAGGCAGTTTTTTAAAAAATGTGGTTTTATTCTGTACTTGTTACATTGTAATTTATACAGCATTTTCCTTGCACAATGTAGATGGTTTTATTCTACACAAATATATAGCCAGTGTTTTATTAATTTGATAACATACATTAATTTGAAGGGGAAAACACATATCTAACTTCATCATCTATCAAACAGCATAGACTATCTATGTATTTGTCATATTTTCCATATTATTTCACTGAGTAGTAAATTTCTCTTCTTAAAACATTGTGTAGTATTTTTAAATTAATTCTCAGCTATATTATGGCTTAGATATTTGTAAAGGGTTTCTTATTTTTATTGTCGACTACTCCCTAGTTTTCAGTCCTACATAAATTACATTTATTTACTTTTAGAGAAATCCTGAATTTTATTATTTGTCAAACTCAATAGTAGTGAAAGGGTTTATTCATATCTGTTGCTGAAACTAAATGAGGCTACTTTGACTTTTTCTCCCTTTAGCAAATATATATATATATATATATATATATATATATATATATATATATTTACTTTTAATATATTAGACAACTCCCCTTCATTCTAATTTTCCTAACATTTATCATCATGGATAAAGTATGCATGTTAAAAGTTTGTATTTATTGATTTATTATAATATGCACTTATTTTCATATTCAAAATGACTCTATATTTGTATATATTCTCTAACATTTAACCATTTCTACGTTCTTAACTGAATTAGTCTGGGCTCTGTAGCAAAATGCCATAAACTGAGTGGTTTAATGAACCTAAATTTATTTTCTTACAGTTTTGAAGGCAAAATGAGTATGATCAGGGTGCTAGCAAATAAAATTTCTGGTAAGGCTCTCTTTCTGATTACGAATGGCTTCCTTTCAGATTGTCCCCAAGTGGATTGTCCTCTGTGCATGGAGAGAACTCTGAAGTAAACATTCTTTTACAAAGACAACTGTTCCATTGGCTTGTGACCCTAATCTTTTGACTTCATTGAGCCATAATTACTTCTTTAAGTAACACATCATATTGGTAGCTAATTCTAGAAACTAGGAATTTTAGTAGATGATATCGCAGTCCATAGTGCTAGTTAAACCTGTTGGATTTTGTTGAACATTTAAGATTGAGTATTGAACATTCAACAGTTTTATTTATAATTTCTAAATGAAGTGAGCTTTTGCATTTTTCTTCCTTTGTAGTCATTTATCAATTTTAGAGTCAACATTATCCTGCACTCATAAACTACACAATGCAATTTTCCTTCTTTGTTGTTGTTTTTGCAGCTGTTGTTAACTGTGGAAAGTTGTTACTTGAAAATTTAGCATTGTCCAAAAAATATCTATAGTGCTAATATGATGCTTTATGTTAATAGAAAAAAATTCTTGAATTTTATTTTCAGGTTATATATTTTGCATTTATTATTTTAAAGTGTATTTTTAAATTATAGGTCTGTTTATATTCATATGTCCTTTATATTTATTTTGTTTCATCTCTCTATATATATAGAGAGAGAGAGAGCTATAGAGAGGTATAATATATAACATAGATATATATAATAGGAAGTGACTATATAAATATATATATATATATATTATTTAGAAATTAGGAAATGACTAAATTTACTCAGCCATATACAGAATATGTATTCAAAATCCAGGAAATATTTACAAGTGAACAGTAAGAAAACCAAAACTTAGAAATGAGCAAAAGTTCTAAGTGAATATATACCAAGCCAGAAAAGAAAACATAAATGTCAAAAAGCTACAACTGTATGACAAGGTGCTCAAATTCACTAGTCATCAACTAATTTTATATTTAAGAATGAGACAACAAGCCTGTGGTGGTGGAGTATGCCTGTAATCTCAGAACTTGAGAGGCTGAGGCAAGGATGATCACTATGACTTTGAGGGCAGCTTGGACTATGTAGCAAGACTTTGTCTCAAAAAAAAAAAAAACCAACAAACAAAACAAAAAGAATAAGGAGAAGGTATTATACAATAAATAGAATGGCTATAACCCCAAAACTGAACAATGAAATATCAAATTCTTACTAGGCTTTGGATCAATATGAATGGGAATGCAAAAAGATAGAGCCATTTTAAAAGATGAATAGATTCTTACAAAACCAACATAATCTTACGTATGTTAGAATGTCCTTAACAAAACCCTGTATGTTAATGTTTATAACAGTTATATGCATAGATGTCCAACACTGGAAACAATCAAAATGTTCTTTAATAGGTAATAAAAAATAAATACATATTGTTATCCTAGAAGATGTTGTTCAGGCTACAAGATCTTAGCATAAAAAATGAACAATATGCAATATATTAACGAGTGCTAATATTTTACCATTTTTTGGAATTCTGTATTATTTCTATCCTTTTTTCTGTTTTGATTTTTAAAATAAATAAACAAAATAAATACATATATAAACGATTTTTCACCTTACTGTAACTTTTTATCTTATCCATGTAAATACTAATCACATAAGCAAACTTTCTCTTTCATGCATTAATTTAAGAACCCATGATGGTTCTATCCTGTGATGCCATCATTTCACAAGAGATACCACAATCTTAGTGTGTGTCCTCCTTTTGAGAAGCAAAGAAATAAGGGAGATATATCAGCCTCTCACTGTCCTGATTAATAACTGACACATGATATTTCTTTTTTCTTTTGTGGAGAATTAGCTACATGGGTTCAGTTTCTGCAAAATATGATAGAAATTGTAGGAGAGTGTATGAATTATATGCTCGTACCGATCTGTCATGGGTGCTGTATGTTACTTTTTTTGTGAATTCAATTAGCAAGCAAACTTCCTTAATATAAGAATGTAGTTATGTAGTATAGGGAAATTTTACAAGAAGTTATTGAATGAAACTTTTTACTCAGTTCTTGTAAAGGCCAAAGAAAAATGTGTTCAAACAATCTGCAACCACAGAGACTAAAATCTTACACGGCAAACTTGAAACATTACTCATTTAAAACAGTAGTATTTCTATGGCAATCCAAGTGCTAGAAGTCAATTCTTTAATCTTTTTTTTTCTCTTACATTGATTTACTTCCTTGCACTTACTAGCTAAAGATATGTTCATCTATTTTTATTTTCTATCATAAACACCATAATATAATCTCCTTGAGAGCCAGGTCTTTTCTTGATATTTTTCTGAACTCTTTAAAGCTAAAATACTATCATACTTATAGTGTGAAATGTTCATTTTTTTCTATTTTGTTTAACATATAACTAAGTGAGCTTTATCTTTATTTATATTCCTAACATATGTCATTTACTAAATGTAATGTGATTTGAAGATGCTTTTTTAATTTGGTGGAATTTTTCATATATACAACTCCATAATAATGTTCAACTTTTATTTATTAGAATCCAATCACTATGACAAAAGAGATAAGAATTTTTTAACCAGCTGAAGGTATGAGAGTCATCTCAGCTCCCTTCTTTATCCTATCCTATAAATACTAAATGTGGAAGAATCACACTTTGACTACTTGTGTTCATTTTAAAACATCATTCTTATGATACATTTATATGTTAAGTTAAATTTAGTGTGGAGAATGTCAAGTCAAAAAGGACACTAGAAGAAACAATTCCGAACATACTAAGCCACTTTATCATTGACAAAGGGGCAAAACACATTCACTGGAAGAAAGACAGCCTCTTAAATAAATGGTGCTGGAAAAAGTAGCTTTACATATACCAAAGATTAAAATATCTTACACCATGTACTAAACTAAATTCTAAATGGATCAAAGAACCCAAAATTAAAACAGAAAAACTAAATCTGCTGGAAGAGTGCATAGGTAAAACACTTAAGATATTGGAGAAGGCAAAGAATTTATGAATAAAACTCCAATCGCACAGGAACTATTACAGAGAATCAACAACTGGGTTGCACAGCAAGAGAAATTCCCAATGGAGTGAAAAGACAACTCACAATGTGTGAAAAATATGTGTGTCATTGTCCCTCAAACAAAGAATTACTATGGAGTACATATAAAGAACTAAAAAAAAAAAAAAAAAAAAGACTCAGACCACCCAAATTTAAAGACCTAACCCAAAAATGGGCATCTGAGATGAATACACACTTCTCAGAAAAAGAAATGCAGAAAACAAATAAATAAATAGGAAAACGTTCAACATCACTGGTTATTCAAAAGATGCAATTTAAAACAGCACTGAGATACTATCTTACCTCAGAAAGAATTGCTAATATCAAGAAACCAACTAACTACAAATTCTGGGGGGGAAGTGGGGAAAAGGAATCCTTCTTCATTGTTGGTGCAAGTGTAGACTGGTGTAACCACTGTGGAGATTCCTCAAAAAACTAGAATTAGAGGCCCTATGTGCCCCAACAATTTTGCTTCTAAGTATCTTTCCATAAGAATTAAAAGTATCATACAACAGCGATATATGTGTACACATATTTATAATTGCACAATTTGTAATACATAGAACTTGGAAATAACCAAAATGTCCATCACCTGAGGAATGTATAAAAAGGATACTTTTTATACAATAGTTTAATAGCCCTAAAGATAGATACTGGAGACTTTTATGGGTAAGTGGATGTAACTTGAAGTCATACTCATAAGTGAAATAAATCTGACTCACATGTATAAATATTGTTTTATCTATCTAGTGTGAGAAGCTGAATTAGTAAAATACAAAATGTAAAATAGATATTTTGAAATGGAAGAAATTGTGCAAAATGAAAGAAAAGCTGGGATGAGAGAAATAAGAAAAGAAGGAAGGGAAAAGCAGAAAAAAATATATATATAATACTTAAGATGGTTATACCACTAATTTCTCTTAGTTCATTGAAAAGACAGATTTGTGCTAATATTTTTTAGACAATTAAATTCCTATATCTTGTACTTCAAGCAACTAATTTAAAGAACAATATGCAATATATTAACTATTGTAACTCTATTATCTTGTTTTAAAATTTTATTTTTTGTTTAAAATAAAATTTTAAAAAGTGACACTATAAGTCATCATTATTGAATTCAACATCAAAAATAAGCAGATCAAATGTCTTTCTATGAAAAGAAATTGAAGCTGTATGAAGTAAAATTTATTAGGTCAATTCAATTAAATCTTGTTTAAAAAAATAAGATGGGCTTATAAGCAACATGAAGAAATAGGATATTATGAAACTATAAGCAGATCAAGTAAATCCATATTCTTCCAAAGGAGGCAAAATTTTCACCAAATACATAATCTAGCTTTTAAATCCTTAAAAATGTTAGATTTGAGACATCAAAGGAAATTGTCTCCTAAAGTTCGATTTGTCCTTAATTTTAAGGGAAATATTTAAATAGCAGTACAGTTTTATCTTTTTCAGTAAAAGTGTACCTGAAGTCATTAGTTAGAAGAAAAGTTTCCATTCATTCTCATTTGACAATTTTTAAAATGTTGTTTACTTTATTAGTACATGTATGATGTTTAACATAAAAGATTTAGTAACCTTTTTGTAAGAGAGAGGCCTTATATTGTAGTGGCTAAAGAAACATATCCTAATACACTGAGATGAGGTGAGGCAGCTCTGTGATCTGCTGCTTTCAACTTTGTGCAACTATCAGAATTCTCTGTGCCTCAGTTTTGTCAGCTTTGAGGTGGGGTAATAATAGTGTACACTAATATGTTTATTGTGATCACTAAATTATATATTTTCTATAAAATATATAATATAGTGTAACACAAAATAAGCTCTTAGCAAATACTATGTTTATATTAATTTGCAAAAAATAATCCTTACAAGAAGCTGCAAGCTAAGGAGAGAAATCATGTGACTATTTACGTAAATAAGGAAAAAATGATGATTGATTGTATTAATTAGGTTACTGTGAAGGATACAAAAATTGAGAACAAGTTGAAGTGATTTCTCATTTTTGTGTACGTGGATAGCATCAAGGCATCAGGAAGTTCCAACACAATGAATGTGAAATAGGAAAATATTTTCATTATTTTGTTTCAGATATCAAAACATAGTTGATTTAGGACTATATTTAATATCATCCCAAATCTTCAAAACCAATAAACTAAATTAAAGATATTTTTATGTGTAACCCCCAAATAAACTTGTGATGCAAATTCCTTTTGTTCCTAAGGCATATATATCTTTAAAGAGATTTTCAAAAACTATCTAAATCAATTAACAAAGAAATTAGAGCAAATAAAGACATCAGTGAATGTTTTAATTATTAGGGAAGTTTGAAATCTGGTCACTGAAATACTTAAGATAATTTGTACAATACCATTTATTTTCCTGATGATCTCAAAACTTTGGGACACTGTAGCAAGCATCATCACAACTGCTTGATAATGCAAATTTTCTCCTGGAATTATTATGAAATCATGAAAACTTAACATCAAAAGGATATAAAAATAAAAACTATAGTATACAAAAGAAGGGGAATGTGAGAGGAATAGAAACTGGAAAACTGATTCTCTTAGAAGTTATATCATGGAAACTAACCTCACATTAGCATTTTATGGTACTTTCAACTTTGTCACCTCTTTTTCAATTGAATATATCCATTTATATCTGCATTCTTTTTCAGTTTGATAACAGGCTGATCGGAACTTTATCCTTTAAAATTTCAACAATCTCATTTTATTCATTTTCCTTTGTTTTCCCCTTTTTCGATCTAAACAATTTTTGCTCTTATATTTCATACTGTTTTCCATCTATTTGTGAAAATGTAATTTCCTCAGTTTTTCTGTTCTTCTAAAAAATTTTTTTAAAGATTTTATTTAAAGAAAAACAAAAGCATATAAAGGGTAGAGATAATTCAGAATTCCAAAAAAATATAAACAATAAGAAATCACTAGTTAATAAATTACATATTATCCTCTTAGAAATAGTTGTTCAAGTTACTAAATTAAAGCATACAAAGTAGATAGTCACACAGTGAGAGTGTGAATGGCTATGCATGCATGAATATCTGCATGTATTTCTATACTTTCTGTATTAGCGGGAAAAACAAAACTTAGCAAGACAAAACAAACAAATTCCTATAAAAACATGAAACCAAAAAGTCATATAAAACCACAATACAAGGTGATCTAAAATGATTACTGTGTTGTTTCTTATTATCTTCAATAGAATATCTATATCATCAGGCATAATTGAATATAAAAGTATAATTGAGTATAGCAGTAAATAACAATATTAGTAAAATAAAACATTGTAGACAGTATAAAACTTCAAAGGCAGGTAATAATCAAACCATAGTAGATATTCTAGGGGATCTTGTCATCTTAAGTGCAGTTGCCTATACTCTCAGACTTGATACTATCAATCATAACAGCTTTGAATAAAATCTATCAATACAAAACAGCAATCCAACAAACCACATTTGATTATGATCAGTCATGGTAAAACTGTAGGTTTTACAGAGGTTTAGATTAAGTTAATAGGAAATTAAGGATGATTACCATACTGTATCCTGTTATTTTCAGGATTACTGTCTGTGCCCTCAAATCTAGTACAGGTGGAATGACTGGAAAAGAATATAATACATCTAAGCAGAGTAGTGTGAGTAATGTGTGTTTTAAATCCTGGTGTACTATTAACAATATAGCACATCAAGGCCATCTATGTTAGAGTTTCTAGTTAACCTTCTCTGCCTCATTTCTGCTATGCTACTTTTCTGCCTTTGTTTAGTTTTCTTCTTTATTCTACTGCCTGCCCCACTCATTGAGGCCTTTCTGCCACTGTTCCTAAAATCCTGGTATTTTTTTTTCTCTCTCTAGAATGTCCTTCAGCATTCTCTGCAGGGTTGGATTGGTGGTCACAAACTCCCCCAGTTCCTCTTTGTCATTGAAGCATCTCATTTCTCCATTAATTTCTAGTGACAGTTTTGCAGGGTACATCAATCTGAGCTGGAGGCCACCTTTCTTCAAGACTTGGAAGACTTCACTCCAAGCTCTTCTTGATCTGATTGTCTGTGTCAAGAAGTCAGCCGTGATTATGATGGGCTTATCTTTATAGGTAATCTGTTTCTTTTCTCTGATGACTTTTAATATTCTGTTTTTATATTGAAAATCTGGTATCTTGATTATTATATGTCTGGGAGTAGCTCTGTTTTGGTTGTAGGTGGCTGGAGTTCTGTATGCCTCACACAGCTTTATGTCATTTTCTTTTCCCATGCTTGGGAAGTTTTCCTTAATTATTTCTGTGAATAGCCTTTGTAATTTGCCTGTATGTATTCCTGCTTCTTTGTTCACATTTCTTATTCTTAAATTGTACATTCTCTTATCATCTTCTAGCCTTTGTATTGTTACTGCCTATTTCCTTGTTGTTTTTAAGAGATCTTTCCTTTCATGATCACACATTGCAAACTTGTCTTCAAGTTTTGATAGTCTACCCTTAATTTCTTTTAAGACATTTTGCCAGCTTTCAATTGAGTTTTTAATTTCCTGGTAGTCTTTTTGAATCTTCTTCATGTATTCTATATTTTCTTTATATTCCTTATCAAACATTTCTCTCCTTTTTTGTGTTCCTCCCTTCTTTCATCTGTATCATCCTGAGAGATGCTTCCTGAGAGCATTTCTTTTATTATTCTACTCATAGCCTGCTTTACCTGATTTAATATTTCAGATTTGAGCTCATCTACAAGGTCCTGAAGATATCTCTTAATGTCCATTGAAGCCATGTCTGATACGTTGTGTGTTTGTCGCCCTCAGACTCCCTTGTTTTTCATTCTCCTGGATCAGGGCTCTCAGGGTTCTGGGCTGGGGGCCTCCTCCTGCCTCTCTCTCCTGTCATGGCCCTGGCTTCCTCCATATAGGTTACAGTGTAGGTCCCAGCCCCCTTCCCTGTTGGCCATGTTTCCTCTGAAGCAGGCTGGCAAGGGAACTCCACCCTCTCCTGCCTGCGCTTCTCACTGAGGTGTAAGCAGGCTACATATGCCTTCCCCTCCCCACCAGGCCAGCCAAACTTCAGGGACAATCACCTGGTTAGTGCTTGCTAGGCCTAGGGAATCGATTTGGGATGGCTCATTGGGTCCCGGCCAGGGGTGTGGTCCAGTCCAAGCAAACTGCACAAATCTGCTCTGGAGAAGGAGCAACCAACAGAAGTCACTGTTACTCCCAGCTCAGGCTCCTCTTGCCTGATTCCAACTTGTCACCCACCTGGTCGCACTCTTCCCATGGGGGGGTCTCACTCCCAGCACTGACCATGGATCAATGAAAGTTCCTCCACTGGCTCCGCTCTCTGCTCTCCATTGAGCTCACCAATCCCCGACTTCAGCGCTGCTGTGCCTCCTGTGAGTGGGGGCGGGAATGAGTTTGGGCAGCTCTGCCTGCTGGCATGGATTCAAGCTGGCACAGACTTGGCAAAACACCACAAAAATGCTGTGTCCCTTCATTTTTTAGCTGTTTCAGTTGTAGTCCTGAAGTATTTGATGAGTTTTTTGTTTTAATTTCTTCCTATGTCAAGAGGATCTGTCTCCCTCTGTCTGGGTCTCTCCAAGGTGTTATATGAATTGTTTCTCCCGGGAGGCTTTGTATTCTGTTGCTCACTGATCAGCCATCTTGTCTTCCCTCCTAAAAATTTTTACTAGTACATGTTTGCAGTACATAATGTTGACATTCTCCAGGCAGGGTGGCACATGTCTTTAATGTTATCTCTCAGGAGGTTGAGGCAGAATGATCTTTGTGAGTTCTAGTCCATCCTGGGATACATAGTGAATTCAAGGCCAGCCTGAACTATGTAGCAAGACCCTGTCACACAAACACATGCTGTTACCATTCATTTTAGGGAATAAGCTTATGTACTTAACAAATCTCAGCAGCTGGGAATTAAGCTCAGTGGCACAAGCCCCTGCCAAACAAGCACAAGGTCAGGAGTTAGATTTAGATACTTGTACAAAAAAAAAAACACCCTCATATTTTAATTTATTTTATATCACTTCCTCTCCCCTCTCTCCATCTTTTGAACCCCTCCCCCTTTTCTTTTTGATTCATATTCATGATACATTACATTCATTGTGGGTAGTTGGTACATGTATGTAATATATCTTAATTCTTTTTACATCCTCTTCCTCTCCCACTTTTCCCATCTTCCATTTCTTGGTCTGCTTCCTAATTTCAAAAGATCCATTTTTGATAGATAAAGGCACTGAGATGTTTCATCGAATCACTGACTTACCTGACATGCAAATTTTGATGTGCTGTTATTTAACTTTCATCCAGCTAATATTTCTTTTATTTTCAAATTGCTCTTAGTTTCTTCTAGGTGTATGTTGTTTAATTTTCAAATGTTTGACAGTTTTCAGATATTGTTGAGTTACTGACTTTTTATTTACTTCTGCTATAATCAGAGAGGACTCTTTGTATTATTTTGCTTTAATTTTGGTTATTGAATTCATTTCATGACCCAAAATATACTCACCTTTTTTTAACATTTCATGATATTTTTAAAACTATTAAAACATTTAAAAGAATCAGTGTTTTATAAAAGTTTGGTGAGTAAATATGATTTATGAGTTGATCAGATCTAGATTCTAACTAATCTTCCTCATATATTTTCAACTATAAATGTAAGAAAAATATTTATTATTTCCAACACAATTACTTTCATGTAATAATTCTATGTTTTATTTCTAAATTTTGAGAATCATTTGTGTTGTAAATCTATATTTTAGGTTGTGATATATTTTTCTTAACATTTATTATTACATAATGTCCTTAGATATAATTCCATTGGTCTTGGGGACCACAAATTCATAATAACTAATTTTGCATACTTCCTTAAGGGATAAATGGAGATTTGGGATTCTAGTATCACCCTTTTGAGATTTCCCATTAACTCTTTCAGTATAGGCCATCCTCTCTCACCCTCTAAAACTAAATTAAGACTATTAAAATTAAAAAGAGGACTCCAGCACAAGATTCTTCTTATCATAAAATCATCTCTGCCCTGCCCTCTTCAGTCATCCAAAGATTATCCATTATCTGCTAAGTCATAGACCTATGAATCTTCTGTCAACCTTGAATCTTCGGCTAGCTCTCCTACATTGTATACACTCAATAAATAGTGGCTGGTTTGGAGTATTTTGGTCTCTGCTCATCCTGAGGCATTGACCTCTCAGCTCACCATCATAAACTACTAAATTTATTTCTGTTCCTTATTTCATCCTTTTGTTGTACCTTTCCTACAGGCAGTTGGGAATTTTGGACAGGTCTCTGATATGCTGGAGGTATAGTCTTTGATATTGGGTTAGTACTGCGGCACACAGAACTATGTAGCTCTTTTTTGATTGTCATGTAACAGTTTATATTACCAATGTGATAATATACACATAATTACTTAAAATATAATTAAATAAGACATCAAAGATATCCCTTTAAAAGAAAAATACATTTTAAAATGTCTTTCTAATATTTCAAACTTTGTAAAAGTTTTATGAGTAAAATTCCAAAACAAGTCTTAGAAAAAATTATTTTAGTAAATAGAGTAATATTAAACAGATGGATAGAAACATTAAACAGATGTCAATTGTACCCATGTTAATTACTAAATCTAATTATGTCAAGATTAGAAATGCTGAAAGATTTTTATTAGAACTGATAAAAGAGATTCTAACATTTGTGTAGAGCTAGCTACATATCTAAATTTGTGGCAACTAGAAACAATGAGGAAGTCTGAGTTTCTTATGTTACACACTGATTTATTTGCAATAATTTGCATAACATTCTGTAGGCATAGCACAGATAGAAAAATGGAGCAAGTGAAAAATTCAGATATAAATTGTATTTCTGTATAAGGAAACACATCAAATGATAAAGATTAACCTTTGAAAATTGAATAATATAGTGTTAAAGCAAATGAAACTAAAGAATAGCTTGTTTGACAAAATATTTTAAATCGATTCTAATCCTCTAACAAAGATCTTCAATCTATAAACAAAAGCTTGGAAATTAACAGGTAAAATTCAAAATAGTAAAATGAGAGAAACTAGACTGCAGCTAACTATGGAAGGGCTCTAAACTGCAAGAAAAATAATCCTGTTACTTATTTTGGTAGATCTATAGCAATGATGATTAAGCAGCTGTAGAAATATTTCTTACTCAGTAATTGACTCTTTTTACTGTTGCTTTAGCAAATATCCCATAAACCACAGTGGTATTTTATGTATGGTTTGTAATCTATTCTAATGAGATAAAATTAAATAAACCTTTTAATTTGTGAAGTGATGCCCAATATGGAAATTGTTTCTTTTTTTTTAATCGCATGTTCTGTATTTTGTTATCATTTTATTCCAATGCCAATGATATGTGATAGAATTAACATAGTTGCAGAATCTCTAATACCAGAACATCTCACTCACTGCCCTTGGGCAAGAAGCCTAGAAATCCAGTCTCCCAGCTGAGACTGTAGGTCTGTAGTCCCTGGCACGTGTCCTTGTAAGTAACAGCTGGTCCTGGATTTTAATTAGTGAGCTTATTTGAGATCTCCAGCCTGCTTTTTCAGAGCACAAACTAACCAGAAAACTGAGCATTTGTTTAGATATCCATTATAATGCAAATACTGCTGAAACATCTCTGACAGTCAATTAAAATGAAAGGAAAAAAACTTAAGCATATTTCACTGGGAAAAAACTTTGAATTAACGGGCTGCTTTAACTTTCTACTCTAGGGTTTGAAGTTCCCAATGCACTGGTATTTTTCAATTTTGGTAGAAACTTTAAAAATAATGTCTGCACCAGAAAGAAAATAAAGCAATTTTTTAAAAAATAGTATAAATAGCTATCATGTCCCAGTACCATTGTGACTTATAAGCTTATAATTATTGTGAAACTGAAAACTTATTATACTTAGACAAAATCTAAAATTTAAATAAATTACAATATCTTTGTTACAAGATTTATTATGAATTTAACTGATTAAAAACAATGGAAATGCTCATCATACAGCTCTAAAAAGTTAATGCCTCTTTACTTTTGAGAGGCACATGAAACTGATTATTTAACTTTACCATTGTTATTATTTAAAGTTTAATTATAGCTGATCCTGCCAGCAGTATTCTTAGTCTTTCAGCAGCTTATGACTCCATTTTTTAAATCCACACAAGAACAAAACAGTACACAAAGTTGCCAGCTTGTATTTACTTTGTTATTTAAAAAATTAAATGACTATTTTTAACACAAATTGCACAAAAAATAAGTAAATGAACATATAAATAAACACATGGTGTTGAGAGCTAAATTTTATTGTTATCAAACATGAAGCATCTTAATTTTAAACTGTGACTTTTTTCTTTACTTAAATTCACTCATCAATTGCAATTCTATGTAATTAGAACTTAAATTATCACAGTTACTATTATTATTAATAGTGATTCTAAAAATAATACTTTGCACATAACGGTACTCTTAACAATAGGTTTTAAAGGACATTAGTAAAAGATTCTGTTCATCAGAAATGCTCAGTGTCTTTACAAAAAGAGAGAATGAAAACCTGAAAATAACTTGTTTATTGAAGTTTTAAAATTGGTTAAATATACAGAGATAGTTATATATAATTTTTAAAACTCATTATCTGCTATTTAAGAACAACCCCACTTATGATTATTGTATTGTTTTTACTGTGATTTCAAAATGGCATAATAATTAAGAATAAATACAGCCTCATTACTATGACATAGAGTATGAAATAATGTATCTAAATTAGATGGACTAAAAAAAGTCAGTGATTGCTTATATTATTAGAAATATTCATTCTCAAAAATGTCATTGCTAAGATTATATTAAATGTATTATAAGAAGTAAATATATTTGAAATTTCTTTGTAAATAAAAAGACCTATAAATATAGAAAAATTATTTTTAAATAACATTCTTTTAAAATATCAAAAGCATTAATAATAGTGTATGATTTCTCTTACATGAAAACAATATGCAAATAAAGTGTCAAATAGAAGAAACAAAAGAAACAAAGTCATTGTAATCTAACATAGACAATGTATCTGGATGTTTACCTTAAGTATGATTTCCTATATTTTTTATAATTTTTGGTCTATTAGTCTAGTTGTTAACCTGTACAAGTAATGATCAACTTTATGAGAACTTACAAAATAAATTAATATATCTAATCCTGTAAAAATAAAAGGAGTGAAAAGAGTAAAAAGAACTGACATGTGTTACCTACATGTACCAATTCCCTATAATAAATGTAATCATTATGTACAGAAAATATATGCAAGTAAAAATTTTAAAATGCAAAGAACCAATGACTCAAAGAGTTGATTCTTTGAAAAAAATAAAACAGACAAGCCCTTTGCCAATCTAATCTTAAAAGGGGAAAAAATTGCAGTAAGAAATGAGAAAGGTAAAATCCAGGGCTGGGGTGCCCGCCCAGCCCCCTAGGACACTGGACTAGCCTGCAGCGTTTTCACAGGCTTGAGTGAACCAAGCCCTGCAACATTTATTCCACCAGGGGAACAAGCCTGCTCAGAGAGAGGACTTAGAGCTCCCCCTTGTGCAGCGGCAAGGGCAAGGGAAGTTCCAGCTCTCTGGCCTTGTCTCCAGGGAGTTTGGAACATCACTCCCAGTGCTGGGGTGCCCCCCCAGCCCCCAAGGACACTGAAGTAGCCTGCAGAGTTTTCACAGGCTTGAGTGGACCATACCCTGTAACCTTAATTCAATGAGGGGAACCAGTGGGCTTAGCTCCCAGGGGTGGTAGGTCAGCTCTGCTGCTAGTAGAGTTCCAGCTCACTTGGTGGCAAGGGGAAGGGAAGTTCCAGCTCTCTGGCATTAGCTCGGGGGAGCTTGGGACATCACTCCCAGGCCTGGGGTGCCCAGCCAGGACCTAGGACACTGGATTAGCCTGGAGAGGTTTCTAGGGCTTGAGTGGACCATGCCCAGGGACCTTTATTCAACCAGGGGAACAAGCCAGCTCCAGCTCCAAGGGAGGTAGGCCCGCTCATCAGTGAGCAGAGTTCCAACTCCCTGGCTCTGGGCCAGGAGAGTTTGGGAGTCACTCCCTGTGCTTGGGTGCCCGCCCAGGCCCCTAGGTCACTGGACTAACCTTGAAAGATTTCAAGGGCTTGAGTGAACCACTCCCAGTAACCTTCATTCAACCAGGAGAGCCAAGAACAATGAGTCCCAGGAGCTGGGGGTGCAGGAGGTGATTCCCAACATGCTCAGGGAAAGTTTTGGAAAATTGTTTGAAACACAATATACAAAATATACAAAACTCACAAAACGAAAGACCAAAATGTAATCTCAAACCTCCAGGCCATCCCAAGAAAGCCTGGGAGCCACAAACATAGAAGAAAATACTAGTCATACACCTGAAATACCTGAAATGATATTAACTGAAATAAAGAAGCCAGAATGGGAAGCTATAAAGGAACTCAAATTAGAAATAATCTCCCAGGTAATAGAAGAAATGATAAAAGTAGTGAAAGAAATAGTGAATGCATCTAAAGGAGACACAGCTAAAATATTAGAGGAACAAAGAAAACAGATAGAATCCCTGAATAAACAGTATAAGAAACAAAAAGAATACATGAAGCAGATACAAAGAGATACACAGAAAATAAAAAATTCTATTGTAAGTTGCCAAAACTGCCTTAATGAAAGTGAAGATTGAATTTCAAACCTTGAAATTAAGATTGCAACTAGTGAACAGGAAAGCAAAGATCTCTTAAAAATAACAAGGAATCAGGAAATAACAATTCAACAGCTGCAAGATGATGCAAAGAGAAACAACATAAGATTAATAGGGATAAATGAAAAAGAAGGGGGCAATACAAATGATATCAAGAGGTTATTTACAGAAGTAATAGCTGAAAATTTTCCAAACAAGAGAATGGAAACAGACATTCAGATTAGTGAAGCATATAGCCATAACCAAAGTAAAACTACACTCAGACATATAATAATCACCATCCCAGAAATCCAACATAAGAACACAATGTTAAAAGCTGTTAGAGATAAAAGACAGGTCACCTATAAAGAAAAACCCTTCAGAATCACAGCAGACTTCTCAACACAAACAATGAAGTCAAGAAGAGCATGGAGTGAAGTATTTCAAATTGTAAAGGAAAACAATTTCCACCCACACTGATATACCCTGCAAAGCAGTCCTTCAAAATGGATGAAGAAATAAGATGCTTCCATGACAAAGAACAGCTGAAGAACTTCATGATCACCAAACCAACCCGGCAAAGAATACTCAAAGATGTTCTAGATACACATAGGAAAAAACACTAAGCAAGACATACAATTAAACAGAAGAGAAACATAAAGATACAACAGCAGAAAGATAACATGTCAACAATAAACCAATATATACCAGTTATAACCATTAATGTAAATGGCATCAATTCACCAATTAAAAGAAACAGACTGGCAGAATGGATCAAGAAACAATGTCCAACTATATGCTGTCTACAAGAAACCCATCTAACCCAAAAAGAAATTCATAGACTGAAAGTCCAAGGTTGGAAAACAATACTTCATGCAACAGGAACTCAAAAAAGCAGCAGAGGTAGCTATTCTGTTTGCAGACAATGTGAACTTCAAACAAAGAAAGGTCTGAAGAGATAAAGAAGGTTACTACATACTATTAGGGGAAATCTTCAAGAGGAAGAGAAAACAATCTTAAATATAGATGCACCAAATTCCAGAGCACCTAGCTATACAACACAAGTATTAAAAGAAATGAAAAATCAAATAAGCAATAACACAATTATAACAGGAGACCTTAACATGCCATTGACACAAAGGGACAGATCAACTAGTCAGAAAATCAGCAAAGAAATAACAGAACTGAATCACACCTGTGAACAAATGGACTTGATAGATGTATACAGAGTGTTCTATCCAAAAACATCAGAATATACATTCTTCTCAGAAGTACATGGGACATTCTCTAAAATACCATACACTAGCCCACAGAACATATGTAAGTAAATGTAAATGAATTGAAATTATCCCACGCATGTTATTGGATCGTAGTGCCATGAAACTGGATATTAATATAAAAAACTTCAAAAACCCCACAAACAGACAGAAATTGAATAATACACTCTTGAGCAATCAATGGTCACAGAGGAAATTAAAGAAGAAATTAAACAATATCTACAAGCAAACAAAAATACAAATACAACTTTCTGTAATCTGTGTGATTCAATGAAAGCAGTACTCAGAGAAAAATTTATTTCACTGAGTTCCCACATTAGGAAAACAGAACAAACACAAACAAACAACCTGCTACAAAACAAGAGCAAGCCAAGCCCAAAGCCAAAAGAAGGGAGGAAATTATAAGGATCAGAGCAGAAATTAATGCAAAAGAGACTAAGAAAACAATACAAAGAATCAATGAATCAAAGAGTTGGTTCATTGAGAGAATAAATAAAATTGATAAGCCCCTACCCAACCTAACTTTAAAAAGGAAAGAAAAGACTCAAATTCATGCAATATGGAATGAAAAAATTGAAATCACTACCGACTCTGTGGAAATACAGAAGATCATCAACACCTGTTTTCAAAACCTCTACTCTGATAGGTTCAATAATGCAGAAGAAATGGACAGATTCCTAGAAACATATGAACCACCAAAACTGTATCAAGAAGATGTAAAACTGCTGAATAACCCAATTTCTATTAATAAAACTGAAAATGTGATAAAGTCCTTACCAACAAAGAAGATCCCAGGCCCAGACGCATTCACTGTGGAATTCTACAAGAAATAAAAAGAAGACTTAATGCTGACACTCCTCAAATTCTTCAATGAAATTGAAAGGGAAGAAATTCTCCCTAAGTCATTCCTGGAAGCAAATAGTACTCTAGTGCCAAAACCTGAGAAAGACCTAACTAAAAGAGAGAACTACAGGCCAAACTCCCTAATGAACATAGATGCAAAAATTCTCAATAAAATATTGGCAAACAGGATGCAGCAAATCATCAAGAAGATTATATACCATGACCAAGTGGGATTCATCCCAGGCATGCAGGGATGGTTCAACATACGTAAATCAATAAATGTAATCCACCATATCAATAGAGCCAAAAGTAAGAATCACATGATCATTTCCATAGATGCAGAAAAAGCTTTTGATAAGATCAAACACCCATACATGATAAGAACCTTACAGAGAATTGGAATAGATGGTATTTACTTCAATATGATAAAGGCCATCTCTGACAAATCAACAGTCAGAGTCATATTAAATGGCCAAAAACTGAAAGCCTTTACCTTAAAATCAGGCACAAGACAAGGATGTCCCTTATCACCACTCCTATTCAAAATAGTACTGGAAACACTAGCCAGAGCAATTAGACAAGAGAGAGAAATAAAAGGAGTAAAGATAGGAAAAGAGGAAGATAAACTAGCATTATTGGCTGATGACATGATACTCTACATAGAAGACCCCCAAAACTCCATCAAAACACTCCTAGATATGATAAATAAATTCAGCAACATATCTGGCTACAAAGTCAATACTCAAAAATCAATAGCATTCCTATACACTAACAACAAAATCACCAAGAGAAAAATAAGAGAAGCCACACTCTTCACACTAGCATCCAAAAAAATGAAATACTTAGGAAGTAATCTAATGAAAGAAGTAAAAGAGCTATATAGGGAAAATTATAATACGCTGAAAATAAGAAATTGAAGAAGACCTCAGGAAATGAAAAGACATCCCTTGTTCATGGATAGGAAGAATAAATATTGTGAAAATAGACATTCTCCCAAAATTGTTATGCAGATTCAAAGCAATACCAATTAAAATACCACTAACAAACTCGTAGATCTAGAGAAATCACTCCTAAAATTCATCTGGAACCAGAAGAGACCTAGAATAGCAAAGGAAATTCTAAGCAGCAAAGGCAAGGCAGGAGGCATCAGAATCTCTGATTTGAAGTTATAATACAAAGCTACCATAATAAAATCAACATGGTACTGGAATAAAAACAGACCTGATGATCAATGGAATAGGCTAGAAGATACAACTATGAACACATTCAACCACCTTATCTTTGATAAAGGGGCCAAACATGTTCACTGTAAGAATGATAGTCTCTTTAATAAATGGTGTTGGAAAAACTGGTTATCCATATGTCAAAAACTAAAACTAGACCCATGCCTATCACCATGTACTAAATTAAAATCTAAATGGATCAAAGATCTAAATATTAAAACAGAAAAACCAAATCTGTTGGAAGACAAAGTAAGTAAAAATTTTGAAGACATAGGGGTAGGTAGAGATTTCATGAACAAGAACCAAACTGCATGGGAAATACTTCCCAGAATCAATAACTGGGATCACATCTTATTAAAGAGTTTCTGAATGTCAAAAGAAATCTCCAGCAGAGTGAAAATAAAACTCACAAAATGGAAAAAATCTTAGCAAACTATCCCTCAGACAAAGGACTTCTGTCTAGAACTTATAAAAAAAAATTAAAAAATCAGACTCCCGAAATTCAAAGACCCAATCCAAAAATGGACATCTGAGATGAACACACAATTCTCAAATGAAGAAATATGAATGACAAATACATGAAAAAGTGTTCATCATCACTGTTGGTTAGAGAAATGCAAATTAAAACCACACTGAGATTCCATCTCACTCCAGAAAGATTGGCCAGTCTGGTGCAACCATTGTGGAGGTCTGTCTGGAGATCCCTCAAAAAGCTGGGATTGGAAGTCCCATTTGACCCAGCTATTCCACTCTTAGGCATATTCCCAGAAGAACTGAAAACATCTTACCACAGTGATATATGTACACCCATGTTTATAACAGCACAACTCGTAATAGCCAGATCTTGGAAACAACCTAAGTGCTGATCAACTGAGGAATGGATAAAAAAATTGTGGTACTTTTATACAATGGAGTGCTACTCAGCTATAAAAAATGATCACATTGAGATATTTATAAATAAATGGATGCAGCTTGAGACCATACTCATAAGCAAAATAAATCAAATTCACAGATATAAATACCTCATAGTCTCCCTAGTGTAAGAAAAGGTAAGTGTACATAAGGTTCTATGGTAATCATGGATCCCCATATAATTGCTTTGAACACTTTTAATGTTTTCATTCATTGGTTAGAATGGTTTTATTCTGTTTTATTTGTCCTTATTATGTGTGATGCTATAAACAGCTACTTTGAGGAGAATGAGACATTATGGCAGCTACTGCTGATTCAATATCATCTTGCTTTGAAGTCCTACCATGCTTTTGTTCTTCCATTTCCATTGGTTCTATCATGTTGTGTCTTACTGGATTTTAATATGTGTAATAATATAAACAAAATTTTTATGGAAAATGAAATATTATAGTAGCCATTGTTCATTTTCTGTTATGTTATTTCAGAATGCCTTGTAATAGTTTCATTCTCTTGAATGCTTTTATTCTATTTTGTTATGTTTGATATTATTGTTTGTGAAGCTATGCTCAACTATTTCAAAGAAAGAGATAGTATGGTAGCTACTGTTGATATCCAATTGTCTTGTTGTGAAGTGCTGTGCTACTTGTATTGTTCTGTTCTGATCTGTGTTGTTCTGTCCTCTTTTTATTCTCTGTAAAATAAAATTTAAAAAAAAGAAAGGTAAAATCACAACGGACTCTGTCAAAAACACAAATATTATTAACAACTAACATGCAAACCTGTTAGCCAACATATTGCAAAATTCAAAAGACATGGCTAGATTAATAGGTAGATATAAAGTATTATAATTGAATCAGTACAATTTGAAAAACCAATAACAGACCATGAAATTACAGCAGTAACAAACAAGCTACTAACTAAGAAAAGCCCAGGTCCAGAAGGACTGTCTACTGATTTCTAAAAAAATTTCGGTGAAAATCTAACACCGGTACTCCTCAAACTCTTTAGAGAAATTGAAAGGTAAAGAGCACTCTCAATTCATTCCCAGAGATACCATTACACTAATTCCAAAACCAGACAAGGATTCCGTTAAAAAGAAAAACCTGCAAACCAAGCTCTTTAATAGATGCAGCAAAAATCACCAACAAGATACTGGCAAACAGAATGCAATTAATCCTCAAAAGGATCATACATCATGACCATGTAAGCTTCACCCCAGGGATGCAAGGATGCTTCAACACATTCAAATCTATAAACATTATATGGCACATAAACTGAAACCAGGACAAAATACCATGATTGTCTCAATGCATGCCAAAAAGCTTTTGAGAAAATACAATATATTTTCATGGTAAAAACAGTGGATAAAAAAATGAAAAGCATCTTACCTCAATCTGATAAAAGCCACTTATGACTACTCTACTAACATCATATTAAATGTGGAAAAACTTTCCCTCTAAAATCAGGGACAATACATGGATGTCTACTACCATTACTATTTGATCTTTGTGAGCATCCACATGAGCAATTATACAAAAAAAAAGGATATGTACAGAAAAGGAAGAAGTCAAATTATCATTGAAGACTATATGATCCTCTACTTAGAAGACTCAACAAATCCACCAAAAGACTCTTAGAATTAGTAAATGAATTCCATAATAAAGCAAGATAAAAAATCAACACACAAAAATCCATAGCATTCTTGTACACTAATAATCAAAGAAATTAGAAAAAAATGATTTATAGTAGCATCAAGAAAAAGTAAGTACTTTGTAATTCAGCTAAGAAAGTGAAAGATCTCTATTAAAAAAACTACAGTTTTCTGAAAAAAGCAAATAGAAGAGCATATCAGGAAATGTAAAATATTCCTCCTGGATAGTCAGGACACTTCCAAACATGATATAACACAATGCCAATCAAAATACCAACAGATTCTTCACAGAACTTAAGTAAAATTCTAAAATTAATAAGGAACTTAAAGAGACTGAGAATAGCTAAACAATTCTGGTTGACTACAGAAAATGAGGAGGCATCATAATCCTGTACTTGAAATTATATTACCAAACTACAGTCATTAAAACAACATAGTACTGGCACAAAATAGACATGAAGATCAATGGAACATAACAGAGGATGTAAAATCAATCCTGAGTACAATCTAATATTTGATCTTTGACAAAGGGCTCCAAAAGACACATGGAGGAAAGAAAATCTCTTTAATAATGGGTAAAAATAAAACTGGCAATCCACATGCAGACAATTGAATCTACACCCACCTCTCTCACCATGTCCTAACTAAAATGCAATGGGATTGAAGAACTTAGCACAGAATCAACCTTCAGGAAGATAAAATAGGCAAAACTCGAAGTCATAGGTGTAGGCAAGGACTTAAAAAAAAATTGTATAGTGAATAGTATTGAGAAATAAACAGAATCCTATGAAAGTAAAAGCTTCTGGACAGCAAAAGAAACAACCAAGAATGAAAACAAAACCTAGAGAATGAGAAAAAACTTTTTGACAGCTATTCCTCAGACAATGGGTATGTAAAATATATGTGTGTAAAATGTATAAAGAACTCAAAAAAATTAGATTCTCCAAAATAAAAAAGACCTAATCAACAAATGGGAAACTGAAATAAATAGATACCTCACAAAAGGAATACATTGGTTTAGAAATACATGAAAAAAATTTTAAATGGCTGTTATAAAAAAAATCAAAGTAAAACAACACTAAGACTTTAACTCAAAAAGAATAAACATTGGGCTGGGGATTTAGCTCAGTGGCATAAGCGCCTGCCTTGCAAGCATGCAGTCATGAGTTCAATGCCCAGTACTGATAAAAAAGAAAAAAAAAAGAATAAACATCAAGAAATCAAACAATAAAAAATACTGGCAAGACTTCAGGGAAACAGAAGGTTTTCTATATTGTTTGTGAGAAGGTAAACTAGTATAAACACTGTGAAAATCATTATAAAATTCTTCAAAAAACTACAAGTAGAATTCCATTTGGTCCAGCCTTTCCCCTTCTAGGGATCATCCCAAAAAGAGTTAAAGAAACCATATTGCAGTGATACTTGCATACTGACATTTATAACATCACAATTCATAATATCTAAATCTTGGAAGCAGCCTATATATCCATCAACAAATAAATATATAAAGAAAATGCAGGACCAAGGATTTAGATCAGCGGCATAAGCGCCTGCTTGACAAGTGCAAAATTGTGAGTTCAATCCCCGGTACCACAAAAAAAAAGGGACTATTTATACACAACGGAGTACTACTCTGTCATAGAATAGGGCAAACTCGAGTCATTAGTAGGAAAATGGATATATCTTGAAACCTCAAAAAATAAATAAATTTGACACATAACTGTAAATATCACACTTCTTAGAATCATTTTCTTAGCATTTGATTTGGGATTTGGATAGTTATAGACTCCTTTTGTATTCTCCATAAAATTCTATTATTCGGAAGATTTTTGTTGTTCTTTAAATATATTCAAAACTGGGTATTTATTTTTGTTAAAATTATTACTAAATTTTTTTTATAAATTTAAATAGATCATAATCATTCCAAGGTACATGCATTTTTCACTGAATCATCAAATCACATTGAAAACAATTTACTCAAATACTCAAAGATTATTAACATCAAATTTAAATTATTGATGTCAACACCACTATATATATATATATACTTGTAGATATTTTATTGTATATTATATATACATCATATATAATATATATACAATATACATTATTTATGTAAGAACTAGAACCCTTAGCACACTTCAGATAATAGTTTTTGTACTAACATTGAACACTACCATCAAAACTATTAAGATTCCTATTATCTGTTAAGGTGCATGCTGACAAGAGCTGTGTCACATTGCATTGTGTGACACCTGTTTTAGCAGAATACTATATTAAATCTTAGTTAAATTTAAGTATTGGCTTTTTTTAGGAAATGAAGTAAAATTCTATAATGGTAACGAATCCCTTAGTGGATTAATAGTAGTGCTCTGCCTCAACTAAAATGAAAAATCATGGGATTTTGTGTCAATCCTTGAGAGAAACGAGTGAAGCAATTTTTTTTTTTTTGCATCAGTTCTGAGGTTTTATCGAGAAACATTCTTCTAGCCTTTCTCAGAGGCATGTTATCATTCAGCTTCACTTGTGATGGACTTTCACATTAGATTTTGGTAATTTGGATGCTCATAAGCTTACACAAGTAGAAACTGGACAATAAATTCTTATTTTAGCAGAATTGATGGATTGCCCTGAATGAAATAGGAGCTACAGTCTTTTCATATTTGTAGTACATTTGGTCTTTACATACTACCCAGTACACAAATATCAGTAATAATGGTAACAATGGTACAATGATATAATTTTTGCACCAACTGCCAGCCCTGGATTGAATATCTAACACGTATGAATTTTTTAATCTTCACATGAAAGTGATAGGGGAGGAAATGTCTAAAAAGGGAAGGTAGTAACCACTGTTAATTTCCTATTATCTTGTTTTGAATTCTTCTACTGTTTTCATTATTCTGTTAGATTTGCTTTTATTCTGTCTTGTTTTGTTAAATTTTACTGTGTCTGATGATATAGGCAGCTATTTTGAAGAATGTATTATGACAACCATTGTTGATTTCCTATTATTTTGTGTTGAAGTCCTATAATGCCTTCATTCTTTTGTTTTGATTGGTTTTATTCTACTTTATTTTGCTTGATTTTATTATGTGTGATGGTATGAGCTATTTTGAAGAAAAAGAGACATTATGGTAGCCATTTTTAATTTCCTGTTATCCTGTTTTGAAGTCCTGTAATGCTTTCATTCATTTGTTTTGATTGGTTTTGTTCTATTGTGTTTTGTTTGATTTTATTATGTATGAAAATATGAACAGTTTTTTGATGAAAACAAGAGACTTATGGTAGTCATTTTTGATTTCCTGTTATCTTGTTTTGAAGTCCTAAATGCTTTCATTCTTTTGTTTTGATTGGTTTATTCTGTTTCAGGCCTCAAAAAATAAATAAATTTGACACATAACTATAAATATCACACTTCTTAGAATCATTTTCTTAGCATTTGATTTGGGATTTGTACAATTATAGACTCATTTTGTATTCTCCATAAAATTCTATTATTCAAAAGGTTTTTGTTGTTCTTTAAATATTTTCACAACTGGGTATTTTGAATATATTTAAAGCTGTATGGACAGCTATTTTGAAGAAAACAAGAGATATTACAGTAGCCATTGTTGATTGCTGTTGGGGTCTGTGCCTAGATCCCCAATCCCCGAAATGGATATACGGCAAAGGCCCAAAGGAATGAGACAAGCTGCATGATCGTTAGGGCTGCAGGAGGACTACAATCTTCAGCAGAGCTCGTAACTCTTCTAGCCAGCCGACTGATGCTAGGCAGCCTGTATTTAATCAGAACAAGCAAGGAGTTGAATGAACAGTGGAAGAAACCTGAACAGGATCTTGGGAGGGGTTCAAGCACCCCTCAGAACAACAGATGATGCTAATTAAGGAAAACTATCCAGAAAGTCTCCAGATGGCCTCATTTTTGCCCTATCTTGCCCCTTGAGGTGTCTCCTCATTCTAAGTTCAACCATGCCTGGGCCACACCACAGCCCTGAACGTGTATTCAACTTCAGCGCTCTCCAACAGATTTCCTGTTGTCTTGTTCTGAAGTCCTCTATCATTTGCATTGTTCTGCTCTGATTTGCTTTATTTTGTTTTGTTTTGTTAAAAAAGAAATAATAATAATTATTATTTTGTGAGAAATTAAGGAGCGATTATATTGACTCTCATCATATTTTCAGAAATATATGTTTGAAATAGCACTTTCCCAGTGGCAAAAAGTCACAAATGCATTCTTTGCTTTCAAGATTGTTTTTCATGAGGAAGAGACTTTTGGCTCATGTTTGCTAACTTCAATAATCTTTTGCATAGCATATGTGTATCTCAGAGTGGTATCAGTGAAATTAGCCACTGTATTCACCAGTCCAACATGACTTGCCCTGTCACTACTTTTCAAGTGAATTAAATGATAATATATGTCATCCTTAGAACAGAATCAATATAAGGTGTAGTTCAGTCCATAAAGTAACTTAATTTCTTTATATTCTTTTCTTCTATCTGGTAGATTTATATAAAGGACTCCAAGATCTGAATGCATGATAGAACTGTACCATCAGAGAAACTGTTTAATTATTTAATATTACTGTTTATCATTGGGTATATTACCCTGATTTTTTTGTTTTGTGATATTTTATTAAGAACTTTTTATCAGATAATTTGTAGAGATTTAAAGCATCTTTTATAGAGAATTTGTATACTTTAAACCAAAGTCTTAGGAGCACTTTCAAAATGGTGATCTCTTAAATTCAAATTAGGTTCTTGAATTGTTCCACACTCAAATAGCAATCAAACATGAAATTCTGCTTACAATTTTCAATTCTTAATGAAGAATGATATCTTCCATTCATCCTCCCAGTGAGGAGCTTTATGACATGAAGTTCAATTAGCATTTAAACTCGTGATTTTTTTTTGTTCTTGTTTTCATTGGTAGTTTTGATGCATGTGAGTCTATGTGTTATGTATCACTTTCCAAAACGTTTTCTAGTTTTCAAAGGTCTTTAGGCCATGTGGTAGCATTTGCATATCTTGTTAATATCAGAATGTTGTATTGCCATTTTGTGTAATTTATTTATATATTTTTGTCTTTTTGAGACAAAATCTCTCTGTGCAGTTCATGCTGACCTTTAACTCACTTTGTAGCCCAGGTTAATCTTGAACTTGTAATGATGCTCTTGCCTTAAAAGAATATGTATATTATCCTACTCACTTTTCTCAGAGCTGACACAACATACCTGATACCCAAAATTTAAAGGCATAGGAATTTATTTTGTCTCACATTTTTAGTCTGTGGTCTGCAGGCTGCAAGGCACAATCAGCATGGTGCAAAGGTCTGGTGGATAAAACCTGCTTATGTTATGGTGGCCAGGAAGCAGAGAGAGAGGAGCTAAGGAGAGATAGATACCCTTCTAAGTCACATTCTTCTGACTGGGCTCACTTCTAATACCAAGTTAGGCACAGTGGCTGTAATTACATGAGACTTTGGAGGACACTGTAGATCCAAAACTTAACAGTATAATATAACATTATATAATAAACCTTATATATAATTTTATCAATATGATGATACATTGTTCATCGTACATTTTCACTTTTACATTTGTGTTAAGCCATTTAAACTATCAGTTTGTTGTTATAGTATTCTACAGCACATTTTGGTAATAAGCTATTTATTCAATGTTCATTCATCAAATATTTATTGTCCCTACCAAGTCTGTGCCAGAGTGTGATATTCAGGTGATTATTCTTGCTTAAATAGAAATGATTTATAAATGATATAGCTCCATCAAAACCATACATTAGTTACTAAAATTACTATGCATACAAGCCCAGAGTTAAGTCAAGTAAAATCGTATATGATCTTGTACAAAAATTTGGTTATGTTTGGGATGTGTACATTTTCTCTATGCAGATTTTTTTCTATTATTTTTAGTATTCTTTGACTACTGTCTCAGACTAAAAATATGACCTTATTTCTAGTGATGATTACAGTATATTTGACATATTTACAATTTATTTATTTTTGCTTCCCAACATACAATAAAAAAATTCTGCCATGCATAAATTTATTGTGAAATCTAATTTGCACTCACATTATCAAACTTCTTTAACAATAATGAGTAATAACCTGATTTTTATTAAAAAGTAATTATGATACTGTCCCATTCTATCTTCTGGATGTATATGAATAACTAATCTACTTAAAATGATGTGTAATGCTGCATTTATTTATTTACATATGTAAACAGAAATGACACAGTGATATTTTATCTTTTTAAAATTGTAATTAAAGAGAAAAAAAGCAAAACAGAAAAAAGGGTAGAAATAATACAGAATTTCAATAAATTACATACTGTCTTATAGATATAGTTGTTCAAGTTACAAAATTAAAGCATACAAAGTGGACATTCAAACAGTGAGACAGCAAACAGTTCTGTTCAACGATCCCAAAAAAACTTATGGTTATCAATCCCACTCACTTAAACATACATGCAATTATACCCTTTAGAGCACTTTCTTTTTCTCCTTTTGCTTTTTAAGTCCATTATCTGTTTAGTTATATCATGTTTCAGCTTGCTCAGTACCTTACAGATCTGTTTTTTTGTTGTTATTTCCTTTTTAATCACCTTATATAATTCTGTTGTTTTATTTTTGAGTTTCTCTTCATCCATGCCCCATGGATCAGCTTTGGTGGAGTTGGGAGTTTTGGGGCGTATTTTGTTACCTTGTTTTCTTATGTTCTATTGTATTTGTTGTTGTTTAGTTTTCTTTTCTTTTTTTTTTTTTTGAAGGTAGTGAAATATAACATAACAAGACATAACACAGCCAACATAACAAGACATAACACAGCCAACACAGCCATAACACTGCGGTGAAATTGGTACAGAACATCAAAACAGGTTACCAGGATGACAGTAATAGGTGCCATAATATATCTCATTGTCTTCACAATAGTTGTTCTTTCAGCCAGGTATAGCAAAGTCAAACAGAATACAGAACATCATAGACCTTATCAAAACATAATATTGAATAGAGCAATATAATTAATCAGAACAAAACAAAACAGTGATAACATTATTTGAATTCAAAGAGACGGTAGAAGGAAATCTGTCCCATTTGCTATATTGTATATGGCCAACCTCTCAAGAGATGCTCAGACCTCTGGCTCCCACTTGCTAACGAGGAGTGAGGAGGATGATGGGATGAGATGTTTGATTCTCACCAGTAGGCTCACCGCTGCTTACCAGGGAGGCAGCTGGTTGCTTGGTTTCCCAATGCCCCAATTCCAACATGGACTGCATTTAATAATATATTAAATACATAGACAGGAATTAGGATTTTAATTCAAAAATATAAAATTAAATTTAATAAAATACTCATCAAAAGTGTGAAAGATGTATAGGAAATTCCTACAGCTACAAATAAATACTAAATGTGATTGACTCCTTGTCTGGAAAAAGTTTAACTTGTAATTACTATTTGAATGATTCATATGTTATTTACCATAAATTATATTTTTGTTGGTAATTTTAAGTTTATGTAGAACACACAGAAAAAAATTATTTATATTGCTGTTTATAAAGAAATCTAAAATGCTATATCCTTATTGAAATAAGATAAAATTTATTTGTGAAATTTCAAGTAATTTTGTTAATGAAACATTAGTTTATGGCCAGTGTGATGCTTAAGCCTGTGAACATCAAATTCCTGAGAGTCTCTCAGTCTGCTTTTTAACTGTTTCTCAAACAGAAAGACATCAATATCTGCCAATTATCTTCAGAGGAAATATAGAACACTAATGCATTCAGACTCAATCAATTTGGTTAAAGGAAAGAGAAACTGTACAAGTATTTCTTTGTCTGGGAAAATCAATTTAATGAATTGTATAAGAATAAATTATTTCTAAATAGGTATAAATTCATATGATTTGTTAAAGCCTACAATGAAAATGACACATTAAAGAGGATCACTATGTGATACTCATTGAATATGTCAGAGAATAATATCATGTGAAAATTTAGTATATCAAGTTCTGGTGGAGAGGTGCAGGGTTAGTTTATTGAATGGAAACTTGATGTGTCATTCAGAGTGAGTCTGAATTGTCTTCTGAAATTTAGTATATTTTCAATAATCATTTTATTAGTCAGGGTTTTACTAGAGAGAACAGATATAACACGAGATACACAGATGTATAAGAAACAACAAGATTGGCTTATGATGTTCAGCCACAGAGTTGGATGAGGAAGTGGGTAGAGGGTGTCTACAATCTAGAGGCCAAAGGATTCAATCCAAGGTCTGGAGTTCACCCTAGAGTCTCGTGCAAGTCCACACCAGCAGGTTGATGGGTCTGTGACAGAAGGCCAAAGGCTCTATGGTGAAAGGCTGAAGAATCTACACTGGAAGCTAGATGAGATTCAAACCAAAGGTGAAGACTGGAGCTTCTCCAAAGAATGGAATGCATTCGTCCTTCCTTCCTCCTTCCTCCTGGTGATGAGCCATCTTAGGATGGGTCTTCTCCTACAACCTTGGGTGTAGACTTGCTAAACCCTTTTAGTTAAGCTTCTAAATGACTCAAGTTGACACAATCAACCAACTACTTCAGTCATAGAAAACTATTATTGGCTCAATTCCTTGTTTCTTTCTTCCACTTTCTCATGTATGAAAACACATAAAGCTCTCACAGACATCCTAAATATTCTTTCAAATCTTGAGAAATATGTAAAAATTAACCTGAAAATTAAGCCATAATTTTTTTTCTATTGACACTAAAAGTGTCTGCCTTTTAGTTTTCACTTCAAACCATTTCAATTTAGCATCAATCAATGACTCTTAAACTTGACTGGTGTGGGACAGGGGAATTACAGATTTTCAGATGTTGGACAACAAGCTATGTGGATCCATTATCAATCAGACAGATGAAATAAGTTGGGTAATCACAATGATTATGCCAGATATCTTCTTATAAGGAGATTCCAAGCTTTAGGAAAGTTTGCCAAGCGAGATACCCTGTGTCGGTAGTTGGGTATTGAACTAAGGCTACAGACTTTCCTTAAGAATAGTCTCTTGGAATGGAGATTGCTTATAAAGTTGGAGAAAAAGTTTATTTGGACTTGGAATTTGAAGTAAAGCTTCAAATATCCCCTAGAAAATGTGGTAATTCCAGTGAATGAAGTTAATTTCCAATGCAGGTACATCAAAGTTTGCTAATGTCAAAGTATTTTCTTGTATTACATGGCTATTCTCAGGTATTATAAGGTTGAATGACAGTAATGTTTATGGGAAACATCTTACAAGCAACTGATAGGATACAAACCTGTGTCTATTTGCCTTATGGGAAGAATTAGCTGTAATTTTAAATTCATATATGGCCACAATTCGTTAAACTTTGAAAAGAAAATGTAAGTGAGAGCTCTATCAATACTTTCATTTTTCATAAAATTATGCAATTTTATAATTGTTTTCAGTGTTAAAATACGAGTTTATGTGAATTGTCTGTATTTCAAATTTTAAATGTCAGTGTATCATGTAAAAACACATTTGAGCTTCCAAAGTATCAGATTGCTTAATTTCTGTATTTTGCTTTTCAACTGCACTGAAGTGAGGTAACAATGTTGAAATAAAAATTAAAAATAAAACAAAGTGAAAAAATAATCACAAAAGGGGGAAGTATGGAAGTCATTATGGAAAGTTAGTGGAATTAGGTGCCTGAACTCATAGTTGGTAAGGATGAGTATGATCTTTGGTTGTATAAAAAGCAAATATATATTTAAGTATCCAGTTTGTACAATTTTGTGTTCACTGTGGCAGAGGGCCCAGGTCATGTGCCAAAATCCTGTGCATCAAAGTTGCACATCCTAGTCACTAGAAAAAGTCAGTGAGTTTCCCACTGGACTCAAAGATTGATTTTTGGGGGGTCAGTTTTTCCTTATAGTAACATGATACTGAGTAAATAGTTCAATAGCTTTAAAAATCTAGCCTTCAGGATTCTTCCACGATGTCTAAAGGACTACCATTTGTGAAATTATTTACTTTTTAAAGATGTCACAAACATTACCTAAATAACATGACTAAAACATCTAAACACCAAACAAACTGTTTTTAAGAAATACAGCTAGCAATTAGTCTGAGGAAGGGAATACAAAAATAGTTATCGGAATGCTTTTAGCACTCTGTTGATTGTGTTAAAAAATTTTTTCAAAAAATCACTCAAATATTAAAAAAAACTTGAAAATATTTTCAAGGTATTTTCTAATCCATCATACATTTACTGAGCTCAGTTATTTATGCTATATTTTCTGTTACTATAGAACACAATATTTTCTGGAAATGTATAATTCATGGAATAAATATTGTCACAGGAAACACTCATTTATACAAATGATTATAGACTAATATGTTTTGATTAATTTAGAAGTAAACAAGATATGGAACATTGGTAAATATAAGAAGCTTTTATACTAAAAATGAATTTTATTCTAAAAATGAATTTAATTTCCAGCTATTATTCATACTTATCTAATTGTAATCTTTTAAATAAATATTGTCAGCATTAGTAATGAGTAAATAATTCTATTAGAGTTTTTCTTCTTTTCATTAGGTTCAGAATTAAATGTAATTAAAGTAAAATGAACATTCTCTAAAAATTTAAAAATCAGATGTTTAAATATAAATAATCATGATGATTTTACTATATTTAGCATGAAATAATGTAGAAAAAATCACACGTTGTAATGAATTTCAGTGCAAGTAATATAATGCAAGATGCTTCACAAAGGTGTATCAATGTCAATATGAATGTAATTACTGTTCAAAATACATCACAGGAGTCCACAGATGGCCCAAAGAAATATGCTAACCCCCTGCTAGAATCACAAAGCTTACGGACATTAGCAGCAAACGCATTTGTCTTTTCAGTCAATTCATTTAGCTAAAAACATTCCATTTTTAGTGTAATGCAAGAAAAGCATATGTTTTGCAGAATTTTTGTCACTCAGTATAAATAAAATAAGCTTTACTTCCATTAATTTTAAAAATTTTAATTTCCCTTTTTAGAGAGTAGATTTTGCAAAAAAAAATTTTTTTAAATATGAATAGGATCAGATGTGATGTGGTTTTAAAAGAAACTTGAAAATTGATCTTTTTGTAAGAAACACGTATTTAAATTATTATTAGGGAGAAAAGCCTCATGTAAGTGAAGACACTCAAGTCAGTGCTTCCAAATGTATAAAATTTAGTATCAGTAGCTGGAAGCACGCACACACACACACACACACACACACACACCTCCAGTCACTAGAGAGCTCCATCTGCTAGGATACTTTCCTGTCCAAATAGAAGGAAAGTCAAACTCTGAGTCATAGTGTTTAGCTAAAAATAATTCAAGATTTGGATTCTATGTGGATGAACTTGCTCACTCACTGGGCCAGCTTTTGAGAAGTCCTGAATCACTGTAGTGACAGGCATTTGATTTGACCTTTTCAGTCTAAGATTGGTTGTTTTCCTTTAAATATTGTTGAAGTTTAAATCATTTTATTTTAATACTCAGGAGACACATGTTTGTTCCCTGGTCAGTAAGGGCATCTTATTTGCATATGCCTGATACTGTAGGAGCTTTACAATCAAGAATTGGATCTGGTATTGGTTCAAAATGAAGTATTTAGTTCTATATACTGTCTTGTTCAAAAGTTTAATACCTGGAGTCCCTAAGAAGTTTCCCTTTTATGAGGCTTACTTTTTGTGACACTTTCCTATCATAGGATAGCACTCAGAATCATCTTCATAAATTGAAGCATAAATAAAAACAAAATCAATGTGAAATCAAGGACTGATTCTTCTTAGGTAACAGGAAGAAGTTTACAGTAATAATAAGATTCAGAAATATTTCTAATTTTAAGTTTTTAGGGTTCATCTGTCACTTTAAGAAGCAGTTAAACTAAACATACAATTTTATCACAGTAAATTACCTGACCATTACTCAGCATAGTGCTCTGCACCAATAATTCCAGCATTCAATAGGCGGAAATAGGAGGGTGGCTGCAAGTTCTAGGCCAACGTCGGTCAAGGCCAGCCTAGACCACACAGAGAGACCTTGTTTTAAAAAGAAAATTACCTGAGTATCCTGTGTGAATAGTTGGGAATAAAATAAAAGGAATAATCTTAAGCAGTAACTTATTACACTGGTTGTACAATTATTGATTTATACCAGCTAATACTTGACCATTAGAATAAATCATGTGGCTCTGGAGCACATTCTTCAATTTCTTCAAGAACAGTATATTTAGGGACATATAATAATTCAGATAGAATCTTCATGGGAGTTTGGAGAGTTAAGTTTTACAATATATATGAAATTGTGACAGGTACCAGGCACATTTTTTCGCATTTTAAACATGTAGCTGTTGTAAGTTTTATCACCTATTATTGGTTATAATGTTTATTTTTCCTTCACTATCATACATTCACCTTTTTCTTCACTCGATATATATATATATATATATATATATATATATATATATATATCTTCTTATTTGTTAGCAATTTAATGAAATAATATTGGTTCCATTTTCTATTAATCTAGAACTGAGTTATTCCTCTCTAAAATTTTACACACTTATAAAGCTCTAGTCTTTAAGCAATTCATGTTAATAGCTGACTGGCATATTTTTCTTTGTGTTCAAGGCCCAGTGACCATTGTATAACAATTGAATCCATAAAAGACTTTTTTTATAATTAATATCAAGACTCCACAAAATGCCAGGCATGGTGGAAGATGCCTCTAACTCAGGAGACTAAGGCAAGAAAAAAGGAGGGAATTCCAGCCCTCCCCCTCTCCTCAAAAATAAAAACAAATAAACAAAAACCACACAACATGGACAACAAGCTCAATGAATATGCAAAATGCTTATTATTTCCCATTGGATTACAATTTTATTCTGAAAATTATAATTTCTCTCCTTTTTAAAGAAAGTGGCAAAATTACATAGTCTTAAAGCTGATACAATGATTTTTGGAGAAGGAAAAGAGATCTTGCCATATTTGGAGGAAGGTCAGATTTCACTGTTGAGATCTAAAAAGGAGCTTGACGGTACAGAACACCTAGTGAAACAGTTACTTCAGGGCACTGTTCAAACAGTAACTTATGCTAGCATTCAGTAGACATATGGTATTAAGAAGTATTTTTGCCCTCTCAGAGCTTTAGTATGATGAGAGCTAAATTTTTCAGCTCCCTATAATCAAATAACAAATCGCAAACAAGAATGCAAAAGTAAAAGTCATTCTAAGTATAATTCACATAACAGGATTTTAAGAATACAAAAATGGATAGCTTTCAAAGAAATATATCTCTAAATGTGCATATATAATTATATATTTGTATATATGCATATGTGTACTACATATACATTACATTCTCTTCAAACATACCCATTTACTTCTGTGTTTGTTTTCCTGATCTCTTTTCATTCAAAGGGAAATTTAGTTTCCCATATCCCTTTATGTCCATCACCTTCACAGGGGCAAGACTGGCAGTAGGAAGAAGTCTTATTCTCATACGCCGCCATCTGTTCGGTCAGGTTGCAATGAATAATATCTGATGGTTTTTAACATTCACTTCTTATTCTAGCTTCTTTTTTAATAATCTTACATTCTAGGAATTTCTAACCATCTTCTTTTTCTTCGCTTCAAATCTAAGGGTTGTGTAAATTCTTGCTTTCTCTCTGAGATATTTCTTGTGATTCCCTTCTCTAGTTTATCCATTAGAATATAGATTTGGGTACTATTGGCTTTAAAGAGTATGAAATTCCTTAAATTTTAGAGTGAAAAAAATTCCTTGTGAGATACCCACTTTTTGGTATAAGTAGTACCACACTAAATTGCTGCTATAATCTCCAGCTATAATCTGCAGTCAGATCAACCCTCCCTTTTGAACCAGAATTTCTCTAACAAATGTGTGCACATCTCTGAGTTTTGTTGTTGTACAATCAACTAAACATTCTCTTTGTTAAAAAGAATTAGATTTTGTTTATCAATGTCAGATTTCAAAGTTGAAATGAAAAACGTGAAAGCTGGATTTTGAAGTTGATTGACATTAATAATAATAAAATTAATCTATTCTCTCTCAAAACCTCAGTTCTCTGTAAATCATATCTTTGATTTGTATGTGCTTATTTATACTAAAATTGTAAAAATCTGGTCAATAAATAAACTGATTTACTTGTCATTTTTTTCACCTTTTTATGTTCTCTTTCCTGAGGTGAATGAAAAGGCTCCATGAGGTGATAGACTCTAGACTCTTGGTAGAAACGAATGTACAGGGCTGTGTCTGCTAGAAATGACAAAACAAAGCACCACAAACAGGACTGAAATAACAGAAATGGATTGCCTCAAGGTTCTGGAGACTAGAAGTTTGAGGTCAAGTTATTGGCTAATTGGAATTCTTCAAGGAGGGAGCGTCTATTTTATGCTTTCTCTTTTACCTGTGGTGGTTGCTCACAATCTTTGGCCCTTTTAGATATATCACTATGGTCTCTTCTTCATGGCCATTTAGCTTTATCCCTCTGATTCCATTTGCAAAGGTCTCCTTTTTATAAGGATACCATCCATATGACACTGCGGGGGCACACCCTCCTCCAGTATGACCTCATCTTACCTAATTATGACATTCTTATGTACTGAGATTTACATCTTTAGCATATGAATTTGGCTCAGACACAAATCAACTCATTAAAAAGTCACAAAGACAGAAACTCTCTTAATTAATACATCTGCAATCTCTCCTGCCTTGAATTATCTTTAGTAGCTGATGTACTTTGAGTTGCATAACTTACTTCTCTCTACAGCTTGTTCTTCCCTCCACAGGACATACAATGTTTTGCAATCTATCCATAGCCATAAAGCTGGTTCACATCACAGTGCCCTCTCTATGCCAACTGGAGAAGAGTACTTACATATATTACTATTAGGCAGCTACAGAAGCCCAATTATCCATACAAGTGTTATTAGGAGGAAAAGACAATATAAATATATGTGCCATAAGTGATAAATGATTCCTGTTTTCACACATTAAATAAAGACTGTTAATTTTTTCTCAATACTAAAAATATGCTTTTTATATCCTTAGGCTTTATCATACATTAGACACCAGTAATATTTACAAGAATAGCTTATTCCTATCCTATTTTACTTGTTTATCATGTTTTAAATATTTAAATAAGTTATAATTTTATAAGTAGAGTTTTTAAAGAAAGTAAAAACAGGATTAGCATAGCTCATTTCTTCAGCAGCATATATACTTATTTTTCTTTAATCTGCAATTTCTTTCTCAATCTGTATTTCCACACCATTACATATATTGAACTACCAAAAATAATGGGCCCATGTCTTCCTTACTTTAATATAAAAACATTTATATAATTCTGTAGAATTTTCCAACTTTGTAAATTAGATCATGAAATATAAGACCATGTGTTATCTTTACCACTTTTTGCCAAAAATGAGAACAACTAATAACAGTCACAAACTGGAAATGCTTAAGTTACTGATGCATAATAATTGCTACATGCTTTAGTTCTGGAAAAGATACATTGAGGTCATAATACTTTTTAAAGTATTTTTAAATTTTCTCATGTTTAACACATGAGCGAGAGCTTACATGTATGCAGGAGAATAGAGTCATATTATTTCTATCACAAAACTCTCTTTTATTTGCAATTGATATTTTGAGGAAATAAATATATGTCCATTTTATTTTAGCTTGTTGAAAATAGCCTCTTTTTACTTCTGTGTGGACAATAAATTTATTCTGAGAAATAAAAACAAAGTCAAAGAGCAAAGAAAAATTATGAAGATATCTGTTACAACTGTCAAGAAACAGCTCTCCATAAATATTTTCATGTTTCTTCACATTCAGGGTTTACTGAGAAAGGATTATTGACAACCTACATTAAAACATGATTGAATAGAAAACAAGTCTTGGTAGTTAAATATGGAGACCTTCTGAGAGATTTATAGACAACCTTCCCAGGAGACATTTGTTTGCATTCCTGGGGAAATAAACATCAATTCATTTCTTTCTCTAGAAAGGTAGATGTGACAGTACCATACTTAAAGTTACCAGGTTGAAGTTGCCCTTACCTACATGCACTCTTGCCCTTGCTGGTGTTGGCCTCCTGCTTCCATCCCTTCACCCCATGGGATTTGTAAGATTGAAAACTGACCCACGATCTTCTGTGAGTGATAGAAAGTCTCTCTCTGTCCTAGAGGATTGTTGATGAACACACACACACACACACACACACACACACACACTACCAAAACATGTAATTGCATAAGTAGAGCTATATCTAAAACCATTTTAATAGTTTAAAACTTAAAAGAATTACTTCCTGGGAGGGTAGCAACAAAAAGAAGAAGAATTTTATTTAAATATCATTTATATTGAAAAAGATAACTATCAATGAAAGTTAAACATTTTAAAGAAATAAAAATGGGATGGTCAATGTTTAATAGTTCTCTCATGAAGTATAATGAAAGAAAAAGTTATTCAATAATATAGTTTGATACAATGAAGTTTTTATTTGTATATTCAGTGCAGTGATACCTCCCTTCATAAATGCTTTTATCTGCAAACAATTTAGTTTGCAAACAGAAGCACTTGGCAATATTTGGTTTTGTTTGCAAACTGCATCGAGTTGCAAACACAACTGCAGCCATTTTTTCCATACAAACACAAATTCAGGCATCCTTTCCAAATTCATAGAGCCAATTAACTTCATGAACTGAGATACCACTGTCTGCTTAAAAAGAATAGAAAAACAACTGATAAAGCAAAGAGAAATTAGCTATTTGCTTATGAGATATAGATAACATTTCAAGATATGCTAAAATACTTAATGACTGTACAAATAGCTTGTGAGATTGAATTTATATGACATGGTAAATATAGATTGTAATTTAGTTAATATTAATAACTGTTAAAGGTAGATTAAATAACTGAAACACACAAGAGTGCTACCTTTAAATAAGAATCAGTAGAAAGACTAAGCCATAGGCTTTGATTATAATACTTCTGGGTCAACAGTCACTATCTCTTAAAGTAGTCATCTGTTTGTGACTCTTGTTATGTTCCCACTTGGCCTTTCATGGGTTCTGTCCTAGAAATAGCCAAGCCATTCAGTTCTTCATTAGACTAATTAGTGAGCTATAACTCTCAGAAAGAATACTTGGTCTAGCAGTTCTTTAACAGAACAAATATATTCATGTTAGCACTTTCATTTTCTTGAGTTCCTTATCCAAATTTACATGTGGTACCTATAAAACACCATTAGTGACAGTCTTATATGACAAAGTGAGACAGTGATACACATAAATGTTGCATAACAGAGATCCATAATTGTGATATTCCTTCTTATATTTTCTGTTTGCCTTCTACTGATTTAAACTGGTTTTATCAACAATGTGATTCTAGAAATTTACTTTGTCTGAAAGCCATTCTGCAGGATGGCATGCCAGGGGCATTGCAGACAAGCTAGTTAGATGGCATTAGGCAGCAAGCAGTAAGTAACAAGTGAGCAATACAATACTAACTCTCTTTCTTTCCCTTACATTTTATCCACTCGCTAGCTCACAGGTGAATAGCACGTATACCCAAGGTGGGGCATCTTTAGTCCTAGGCAGAACTATGTCCAAACAATCAGGGGACTAATCTAGTAATCACACAACCTTGATCCCAACAACACAAACCCTAGATCGAGCCACCTCTGAAAAGCTCCACATACCACTATGTAAGGCACTGGGGAAACATCTAGATACTGGCCATTACACCCAGTGTGTATAAGATAGAAATGTTGGAAATGCCTTGGCAAAGTATTAAAGAAGGAATCAAGAATGTATTGGAACAGACCCATTTCATTAGATTAAGAGACCCTCAGATAACTATGTTTCTTGACATCATTAGTAAGTTCCAGTATTGTCATATCTCATGGCAAAGGGTGCTATTACAGAAATCAGGATTATCAATGATAAAATAGATTTGAAGGATATAATAAAACAGGAACTTATAAGAAGTTAATATATAATCTTTTTGATGAATGTCAAATTGCCTGACCTGAAATTTCTGTCAAACATTTGAGAATTTAAATAAGAAATATTCAGAGATAATTCATTGACAAAGAAAGATACAAAGTATATAGTGAAAAGCTAACTCACATTATTAACAGTTTTTGGTTGAAATACACAACTCAATCCAGGTGACTAATGAATTGTGCTATATTATTTTCTGAATTCCTTTAAGCTTTATTTGAAATTAGTCATTCTTTTCAACTGATTGTTTTTTCTCCTTAGAGAAAGGCTTTGTCCCATATTTGAAGTCTAATTTCACAGATATGCTATTGATAATTTTACTTTTAAATTATTATCTTCTGTCTTTTATAATTAAATTCTTTCTTACTAGTTAGCCAAATTATCATTACCAAAATATTCTACTCACTACAGTATAGCATCTGTTTCTATTTAAGTTGCATAATGTACCTCCTTTACCCATACAACTATGTTTGAAGCAAAACTGACAAGAGTTGTAAATTTATTGCCTCACCAATAAGCAGTATGGAAATCCTATCTATATGTAAAATCTCTACAGAATTTTCATTCTGTGTATATGTATATTTTTGAATATTATGTTATAATTACATTTTTCCCAGAGCAGAGTTAATTTTATATAATGAGGAATTAAAGGTTTTAGCTGTATATGCTAATTAACTTACTTCCTGAGTACTTTAATCATGTTAGAATTGATGTAATGTATTTTATAAAAATAAAAGAAAAAGCTTTGTGAGTTTTTCTGTGATCCAGCATGCACATATAGTAGTTTCCAGGTAATTTGACTAAGTTGGAATAGTATTACATGATCAGTCATCTCACTCCTTCATTATTATGCTGAAATATTGAGTTAAATCTGCTATCCCAGAGGTGCAAAACTTAATGAGGGGGTTTGAGAGATCATCTACTTGATCAAGGCAATTTTCTCCATTTTCTTTGTAGAAGCATACTTTATATTCTTCTTTTGCATGGCTAATTCAGATATGAAACCATACCCAGATATTCAGTTTATTTATTTCAAATCACCATCATCTCAGAACACTAGATATATTGAAGTCAAAATTAGTTCTGAGATATTACATTGAAATAGTTATATAAAGTTCATTACATTATAGAAAACACCAAGGATTTTTTTTCCCCCATGATTTTGATAAGATAAGGAGAACGGAAAATGTGCACCAGCTAGGAAATGGAGAAATGGAAATATTTGTACCCTATTTGTGGAAAAGTAAATTAGTAGAGCCATAATGAGAAATTGTGTGGTAGTTCCTTGAAATATTAAAAATAAAATTACCATATTATTCAGCAATCCTACTTGTAGTTGCCCAAATATCCATGTTCATTATAGCACTCATCACAATAGGCAAAGACATCAGGTAAAGCCAAGCTTATATATATAGAACAATAGATTTTTAAGTCATCCCATGGAATGATACGCAATCTTTAAAAGAGAAGGAAATACTCTCATTCATGCCAATATGAAAACATTGTGCTAAGAGATAAGATCTTGGAAAAGTAAAAGAAATACAGTATCTTCTAAATTACATGTGAAACATAAAAAATTTAAATCTGTACAAGAAGAGAATAATATAATAGTTACATGAAGATTGAAATTAAAACAAATGAGAAGTTAATAATCAAAGGAAACAACCCTCAGTTCCACAGGAAAAATAAAACAGTATATTAATTTAAGGTGATATGTATGTTAATTAGCTTGATTTAATTGGCAGAACTATGCCAAACTAATCAGGGAACTAATTTAGTAATCACACATCCATTGTAGTCATGAATCATGACATCATGTGTATTCCATAAATACGTATAATTCTAATGTTGAAACTTATAGTACAAAAGTTCCTACATGAGTTCAGCTGAAGACCTAGAGCCCATGGCGATGTCCTCCATCAGCCCTGCCAGAGGCCTAGAACCCACGACAATGTCTCACGCAAATATGTACCAAAAATCTGCACTGGGAAGGCCCAAAGATCAGTGGTAGAAGCTAAAATGTCTGAGCCAACAGGATGCATGATTTGTTCTAGCAGACTGAGTCATCTGCACTAGAGTCATGCTCAAGGTAAGGACTGGAGCTCCTCAGAAAAGAACTATAGTCATCCTTAGTGACAGTATCCCAACCTCCTCCATCAGTGAAAACAGCTTAGCTCCTATCAGGAAAACGATGTGACAAGCCTCTCCAGTAGAATCAACAGCATACCATCTACCCCTCCAGTTCTTTAATGTTGTTGGCAACAGTCGTCAAGTGGGCCTTCCACACACAGAACCATGCTGATTCAGTTCAGCTGGGTATTACAAGTTGACCATTAGTGAAAACACCACACTTGTATGGATAGTTCAAATAAAAATGTCTCTTAGGTCAGGCATGGTGGCACATGCCTGTAAACCCATCACTTGAGAGGCTGAGATGGGAAGACTAGAGTTCAAAGCCAGCCTGGGCTTCATAAAAAGTCCAAGGCCAGCTTGAGCTACATAGCAAGACCCTGTCTCAATTTTTTAAAAAATTGTCTTTTATACTTGTTGAAGACATAAGAGATTATTTTTTCATTTAAAAACTTCCATAATAAGAAAAATATTAATCATAAATTAAAAGGTTAACTAAAGAAGCAGCTAGGCATGGTGACACACACTCTGAATCCTATGAACTTGGTAGCCTGAAGCAAGACTATAAGTCCACATCTGGTCTAAGCAATTTAGCAAGACCTGATGTCAAAATAAAACATATAAAACACATTTTAAAAGTTGGAGATTTAGCTAAGTGTGAGAGTGCTTTCTTAGCTATATGAGAGGTCCTGGGTTCAGTCTCTAGTACGAGGGAGGAGAAGGAGGAGGATGAGTAATAACACATATTCTACTCATTAAATACAAAAAAAAGCAAATGGAGAAAAATCGTTTTACTTGGAAACAAAATGAAATTGTTTTTAATTCTGTCAAAAAAAGACAGTGAATTTAAAAAAGTCAGTGAATATAGTTTATTCTCAGAAAAGGTGTTCCAAAATCTGAAATTGGTAAATATCTCCAATGTCATTTTGTGAGGAAAAAATTACTTTGTGCAATCATTTATCAAGTTTTTCTTTATCTCACTACATAGAGCAGATATCTTTGAAAAATGATAAATGCTTATTTCAGAGTCAATAAGTTAAATTGTAGACTGATCATACTAAACATCAGGAAGACCAATTTCTGCTCATTGAATTCTATTGTTTTAGGTATAATTTTTTGCAAATCGTATGCTATTGGCTAGCTAAAATGAAGAGGTACCACACTGTCAAGTACTGTACATTAGTGGCTGATCAGTGGCTCCATAAAAAGTAGCTCAAATCACATATCCTTAAATTTATCTTCTCTTTTCCAATCCACTTTCCATTTGACTATTTTAATTAATTATTGAATACTATTTATTTGTGAGGATCTCCTTTAAGGGTCACAAGAGAAAAGATGGATAAGAACTATTCTAGTCAAATTTTTGTTGACATTGTACCTATATTTTGCAATAATTATTAATAACTAACCTTAATTCTGCATGTATTCTATTCTATACTTTGAGATAAAACATTTGGTAGACTAACCATAGGGTACCTTTCATTGATTCATGATTTCTTATTTTTAGGTGATTTAATAACCCTATCCCCTTTAGTATGGATAAGACCTTGTTGGGTATCACAAATTGTAAATTGAGCCAAGAGATGTCTGAGGCTATTCTTTCCTGCCCTTTGAGCCTGACTGGAACAAGGAAATTCATAGCTTTCTTCTGGTCACAGCTGAAGCCCTATGGCTAATGGTACTGTGGTGCTCACAGGCCAAGATAACATCTGCTGAGGATGACAAGGATCTTTAAAGCAATGTATTTCAGTAGTAAAAAAAAAAAAAAAAAAAAAATTCACCTGGGGAACCTACAGTTTCATAATTGCCACTTGTCCCATCCTTTCAAGAATGCTTTGTTCTTCTTAATAGACCTTAGCAATTGCCCCTACTACTCAAAAGAATCACTCATTACTCCTCCCCATGCACTGGCTAATAAAATTGTGGTAAGCTGGAGAGTCTTTGTTTTTGCCCATCGTGAGGCAATGACGTCCCCAGCCCCCCTGTCATACATTGCTAAATTTGTCTGTCTCTTATTTTAACTTTTTGCAGTACCTCTCATAGTGGAGCTAAGATGCTGGTCAGGTCCCCAATCACACCTGTGGCTTACTCCTAGCTAACTGAATGTGAAATGTAGATGACATGCCAGCCCTCTTTGTGCAAGACTCTATCTTGCTTGTAAATTCCCTCTCTTGATGGCTTTGGAGCAGCAACTTTTTATGAACTGAGTAGCTATAGTGGAGAAGCATATATGGCATAAGGAAAGGCTTGCAGGAGCTGAGAATGACCACCAGCAAGAATCTAAAACCACTTTCCCTTAGCCAAAAGGAAATTAATTCTGCCAGCATTTCAGTGGGATTGGAAGAAGTCTTTCTCCACTTGAGTTTCTAATAAGATCACAGTACTGATGCCTGAATTACAGTCTGTTAAGAGCCCAAAGCAGAGATTCCAAGAGAGCCGTAGACTCATAGACCCACAGGACAGCTGACGATGGCATAATAAATGTGTGCTGTTTTAAGCTGCTTCGTGTTTGCAATTGAGTTACATAACCATTGGAAATAAGTACCTAGATTTGGATACAGCATCTTAGTCAAATTTCCAATGACTTTATGAGTCAGTCACTTAAGTTTTACTAAAAAATACTTACAAATTATTTTTATGAATTTGAACACAGTTTTGATGATTTTGATTGCTAAACTACAAAAATCATAATGCTAACTTCACTATCAAGCCCCAAATCATCTAATATGAACATAATAAATAAAATCATTTAACAAAATTAAACATGTGGGTAAAAGTAAGGTTTGATTGATTTTTACTAACTAAAAATACTGAATAATCTTACATGACACTTAGACTTTTCACTCTGTATTCTTCTGTCTCAATTGTATATTTGAAACTTTCTACATGGCCACCTCAGAGCAACAAGAAAATGAGAGCTGAAAAAACCAGGCATCTTTAGCTCAACTCAGAATTTACAAAATGTCAATGTGGTGCAATTTACTGATCAAGGCAATTTTCAAGTCCAGCAAAATGTCAATTCATCTTTTTATTCAAAAATTCAAGTAATTTTTGGTTATTTTAGAAAACTAAAATCCAAGAAAAATTATTATTCCCAAAAGAAAGTAAAACAATTAGTTTTGATTAACTTATTGCTCTATATTCTAAACAGATAATAGTGACTTTTTTTTCAACACGTGTTTAGTTTAATAGCATGAGGTCTATTGTAAACACTTATAGGTCACAAGGAAAACATCTGGCTTTCTGGAAGACAACATCAGATACTTCTTAAAAATTATGTCAAAAATAATTTAAGAAGTCTCTTTACAAATGTTAGTATTGATAAATTAATTTTTCTTGTCATTTATTTAATTTGCAAAATACATAGCATAAAAATGTTTAAATCATATATGTGAACATTTGCATTTCCAGTAGTTACCAGTCATTCTAAGATGAATGTAAATGACAATTTCTCAACTCATGCTTTAGATCTGCAGAACAGACATAAAATCAAATATGATGTAGGTGACTAAAAGGTTTCGGCAATAAAACCACTAAACGTTCATATTCTTTTGAGCAGAATGTGTTCTAACTATTGATCTATGTCCTGTTTTATTCCAATAAATAATTTCATATTAAACTCCATTCAGTTCAAGATTTTATCAGCTTGTCATCTTCATTTAAATGAGTTGAATTTCTATTCTTATATTTTCCCAAGTTCAATTATAATTTAGTCCCTCAATAATGTATACATTTATATTTTATGTCTATCTAAAGTAAATGCAGTTCTGATGTTAATCTATTGTTTTATAATGTTTGTATTCCAATGTCTCATTGCCTAGTATGTTATATACTAATTTTCTTATAACTATTAGTTTAGTACCACACTTTTAAGTTTACTATATTGAAAATTTTTTTCAAATAAAGAAGTGTTTATGACTTTTATTACTTTATACTTTCCAGTAGAGATTTTATCCTTTTTATTAAACAAGCAATGTTTCTGCTTCAAAGAGCTTATCCACTAGTCAAGAAAGATGGAAATTAAAAAAATAAAGTAGCAATTGTAGCATAATTACAGATCTGAGGACAGCTATAAAAAGGGATAGAAGCAAAGATGGACAAAAAGCATTCATGGGGTATTTTAGTTTGGAAGAGAGGAACATTTCTTTGATGTGTAAATGTGTGAGGAGAGATCAGTGGTGAAAAAGGGTCAAGCACAGTGAATAGAGCAGAGCCTTAAAGGCACATACACAGAAAATATGAAGATCCTTGACAGACACAACTTTGGAGCATTCATAAGGAGAAAATTACATAAAGGATGGAACATAGTGACAAAAGCAAAGAGCATGTTCAAATAAAAGTTAGACAAATAGATATAAGCCAAATGATGATAATCTTAGAAGTAAAACTTCCCATACTGAGAAGGAATCCAATTTATCCATACTTTGTATAGCTCAAATTGGGCTACAATACAAAGAAAAGATTGTGGAGGAAGAGTAAAAGAAAAAGGATTGCTAGTTGACCATTGATTTATGCCAAAGAATGAAGCCCATATAGTCCAAACATAAATAAATGAATCTTTATGGCTTATCAAAACAAGATAAGCAGGAGATGAGATGTGATCAGATTTGAGATACAGTTTCCAGAGAGTTACAGATCAAGTTCATACTGATGGCTTGAGGATATGTAATCAGCATAGATGAAAATAGATGACTAAATTAGCTCATGTGACCCCCAAAAAGAGACTCTGAGTTGGGTTATTTTCATGAAAGATGTATAAGGTTTATAATAAACATCTACACAAAGAAGACAAATCTTAAATAAGCAACTTAAAAATACACCTATAAGAACTAAAGAACAAACTAAGCCCAAATTGATAGCACAGAAATACAAAGACTCATAAGATGATGTTATTACTAATTGTAGGTCAACTGGATAACTTTAAAATAGGATAAATTCCTAGACACATATAATATAGCAAGGTAGAATCATAGAAAACACACATTTGCCCATATTTATGCTTAAAGTAGAAATGAATGGTTTAATAGTTATCTGTATGTGATTCACATAGATATATTTCTCATTGTGCAGTTGAGAGTGCATAACAGTTGACATACAGTGGCAATGAATACAGCTGACACTAAAATCTTCAGCTCTAATACCATTTTCCAATAAATAAAACTGGATAACTTCAATAAATAGCTGACTCTGACTTGAGAAGAAAAACTACAAAAAAAATTGAATTTTACAGTGTCAGTAAAATGTTTCTCAATATACAACACACACAGACACACACACACACACACACACACAAACAGTGAGTGTGGTATAACAAAGAGATACAGAAAACAAATGAAAGAGTTCCCAATGGCTATATCTGAAAGAATTTGATCAGCAAAATAGTACTGGACTCCAATTCACAGTATATAGTAGATATCCATTAGTCTATGCTACAAAATAAGCAATGGATACGTGAATAAATTAAGGATAAAAGAAAAACACCAAATATTTACTTACCAAGACTGCTGTCAAGCAAGTTGTACGTAACTTTGTACTTCATATATGGGAACTACATATAGTGACATCCTCCCAAAAAATACTCTTAAAAAAAAAGTAGATAAGAATAGCTACAATGCCACATCATTATAAAACTACTTCAGTAAGGAAATCAGGGTCATTGTCAGTAGTGATATGTCCTGTTGACAGCTCATACTACTGAAATGATGCCATGAAAATGGCATTTTACATCTCTGGCCTTCCTTGAAAAATCCCATAACTCCAGTCCAATAGTGAGAAATTTCATGCAGATCCTACTGAGTGATATTCTACAAAATATCTGACAAATAATCCTCCAAAATGTGAAGGCCATTGAAAACAAGAAAAATGTGAGAGACTGTCAAAGTCAAGCAAGGTAACTTAAAATGACAATGTGATCTAAACTTTATGAAATATGTTTGACAGAATCCTGAAGCATAAAAAGAATATTTTAGTAAAGCATAGCTTTTACTTAATAATGGTATTAAATCAACATGGTCCAGTAATTGTAGTAAATTTACCATAATTATGTAAGATATAATAAAAGAGGAGAATTGTAATAAAATATATGGAAACTAGAACTCTGTGTACACTTGCAGTTTTCTGTGAATCTAAAATTTTTCTAAAATATTTTAGTAAAAGTAAAATGAAAGTGTTTTTAAGGAGAGTTCTCTATTTTGGGGAGGCAACTTCCAATATCTTGTTAAAAATATGACTTCATTTTTATCTATTTAGTTTGGTGGAAGAGGAATGTTTTGTTACAAGGCAACTTTCTACTTTAGTTCGTATGAATAAAGTTCCCAATGACAATTTAAAGATGCAAAATTTTCATCTAGGCTTGGCAAAATACAGAATTTTTACTGAGTTTATTTACTGATCTGTTGTGGGTCAGATACGTTTATTTTATTTAATAGTTTATGAATTATATTAAACTCTGAGGGGATTAAAAGCTTGTATTCTTAATTTCCATTCCCAATATACATCTATATTATTATTTATTTAAAAATAAAATACATCAAATTATGTCAATGTTAATGAGATATAAATTTGTGATACAAAGATAAATACAATATTTAACTAGTATAGATCTACAATCATACAAAATATTCAAATACAACTGTAAATAACTGCAGTTGTGAAAACTTGTACTAGTTATATGTAATTTCAACTAAAATGCTAAACCAGAAGTGGTGGTTGAAGTTTCTCTCAGGTAAATTAAGATTTAAGAATATAAAAGTGGAGTATAGAAAAAGAATAAAAATAACAATGTAATATAATTATGAATAAGGCAAGAAAAGTTATATATAGTTTTTATTTTAAAAGGAAAAAAATTAAACAAAGTAAAACAATAAAAGCAATCAAAACAAAACAATGAGAGTGATAGAGAACTTCAAAACAAGATAATAGGAAATCAACAATGGCTACCATAACATATTTTGTTGTCTTTGAAATAGCTGCCCATGCCATCATATATAATAAACTCAAACAAAACAAAACAGAGTAAAACCAAACCAAACAATGAAAAAGTTACAGAACTTTAAAACAAGATAATAGGGAATTAACAATGGCTACTACCTTCAGAGGGAGATCCCCATAGTTGCTATATTGCATATTGTTAACCTCTGAATAGATGCTCTGACTACTGATTTAGGTTTGCAAAGTCAATCAAACAATACAAGCATTTTTTTTTTTACTTCAGTGGCTATCATCTCAGCCTGCATTTTTCCAAATCAATTGGTTGCTTATGGGATGGGGATTCAGCATTTATTGTCTCCCAGCCCATGTGCCAACTGGCTCACAGAAATGTGTTAGCTTGGCCTGTGACTGCTGCTGACTCACAGGAAGGGGTTGGCTCTTTTTGGTTCTCTTTCCAGGATGCATGGCCACCACAGGCTCACAGGAAGGAGCTATCTTCTGAGAACCAATCATATATTTTTTACAAAACACATGAGAGTTATTAGAGGATCAGTTCATTTTTAGAAGAGTAGAGAGCAGTCAAGACTCACATAATCAAAGAGAACTGGAATATATCAGAGAGACAGTGAAAATCAGGCCAGAAAATATTAGACCAAAACTGGAGGGTGAGATTAGGACAGGAAATGATTCCACAATTTGCACAGTTAGTGGATTTGTAATGTCAGTGAGACTACAGCAGGACGCATAGGAAAATACAGCCAGTTAAGGCCACAGAAAATGTAGCTGTAAGCAATGAGACTCTTTGTAAAACATCTTTGTATTTTATTTTGAGAAAGAAACTTTGCCAACTTGAGTTCAGCCTGTATGTATAGTTTCTTTGTCTTTAATCTGTTTCCAGGCAAACATAATTTCTTAAAATTACTTAAGAAACTTTATCTTCACCCCACACATACCTCTTATGTGATGTTATATTGTATATTTATAGTTCTTAATGTATTAGATCCGTTTGCCAGTCTATCATCTATTCCAGACACTACAACATCTAGGTTGACTTTTTAAAAACAATGCACATAACAATGTTCACTCTATTCTGCAAATTTCAATGAACATTTACCAATGTATGGCTATATATTTATCACTTTAGTATCATACAGAATAGTTTCTCCATCCTAAAATTTCCCAATAGTCAAAATTCTCCCTTCATAAACTTTTGGCAGCCACTGGTATTTTTATGTATCAAAACACTACTTTTATACAATGCCATATAAATGGAATCATACAGTATGTAACATTCCAGAATAGATTGTTTCCCTTACAATATAAATTTAAGATTCATTTATATTCTTAATTAAGTTAATCTTATATGATCCCTAAATAGCAGTAATCCATTACATATTTGTGCCACATTTTGTGTTTTTATCCAATCACATAAGGAAAGAAATATTTGCTGATGTCCAGTTTTTGATAATTACATATAAAACATCTATAAATGATGACATACAGTTTTATAAACAGTACATAATTTTTCAAATTTGTTGGATAAATACATAGAAGCAGGAATACCATACATTATGGTAAGGTTTTTTAATATGTATAAGAAACTCACAAGCTGCATTTCAGACAGGCTGTACTATTTTACATTTCCAGCATAAATAAATACAGATTCCTGTTATTTTGGATCCTTACCCACAGCAGCACTATCTGTGTTCTGTTGTTGTTTTAGTGTTTAGTCTTAATGGCTTTTAGTCTTTAGTCTTAATGGTTACACCATTAGGTGGATATTGGTATTAAATTGTGGTATTAATTTACATTTCTTTAGTGACAAGCATTGTAGAAATGTTTTATATACTTATATGACATTTGTAAGCCTTTTTCATGAGTTGCTTGTGAATCTTTTTACTTGTTTTTTGAATATTTTATTATTGAATTTTAAAAAGAATATTTTGTGTATTCTGATAAATTCTTTATTATATATATATATATATAAATTATAAATTCTTCCAAATTTATAGCTTGAATTTTATGTCTTAATAGTATCTTTCTTTCTTCTTTCTTCTTTTAATTTTTTGTTTTTAAAAAGCAAAACAGAAAAAAAGAGTAGATATAATACTGAATTTCAAAAACATAAAAATGAGAAATCAACATTAGTTAATATATTACATATTATCTTAGAAGTAGTTGCTTAAGTTACAAAATCAAAGCATAGAAGATGAACAGACAGTCAAATAATAATGACAGCACTATTCTTTTTTTTTTGGGGGGGGGTACCGGGGATCGAATTCACAATCTCATGGTTGCCAGGCAGGTGCTTATGCCACTGAGCTAAATCCCAGGCCCTATTCTTTTTAATGAACTAACAGAGAATTAGTAGTATGGTTATCTATCTTGCACACTTAAACTGCAGAATGGATGAAAAAGATATGGTAATTTTATACAACGGATTATTACTCAGCTATAAAAAAGGATAATCTTCACAGTGTCTTTCATGGGAATTTTTTTTTTATTTTAATGAAGAGGAATTTTATTTTCTCTTTGAATTGCATTATTAATGGTATTTATAAAATCTCATGCCATTCAAGGGACATGCAGATATTCTCTTATGTTTTCTTTGGAAGTTTTATTCCTTTACATTGCAAATTTAGGCCAACAATCTATTTTGAAATGGTTTTTGTGTATGCTGTGTGGTAAGAATAAATACTTATTCACTGTTCTTGCCTTTAGACAACACTTTATCCCAGCTCCATATGTTGGGAGACAACTTTTTCTCATTGAATAGCCTTTCTAACTTTGTTAAAATCATTTTGATACGAAATCATGTGTCACTTAAAGTGCACATATTCTGAGAAATGTGTTACTAAACAGTGCTATCACTGAAAACATCAAAGACTTTCTTACCCAACAGAGACATGTACCATTTTGAAAGTTATGTTATTCTCTAAACAATACTTACCCACTTTGCATGCATAGCTACTCAGGAAGGGATCTTGGAACACAAACTTAGTCACTTATGACTTTTTATTGCTTCTGTAGTACTCTGGCAGTATGTACTCATTGATATATTTTAAGACCATTGGATTCTTACTGTGTCAGATCACAAATAGCATCTATTTGTAACCTGCAGTATTGTCCCCAAACAAGACTGTTGTCTTTAAAAGCCTAGAAATCTGGCATTGACTTGGGCTTGTGTCTTAGTTACATTTTTCATTGTTGAGACCAAATACCCAACACCCAAGATTAAAAGGTGAAAGCTTTATTTAGCTCACAGTTTGTAGAGGCTTCAGTGTGTAATCAGCTGACTCAAAGGTAGTGGGGCTTGGATGAGGAGAACAGTTCATATCAGGTAGAATGTAGCAAAAAGGACAAGTGGCAAACAAGCTCCTTCCTGTCCCTTATATTGTGTCAAGTCTAAGGGACTAGGAAAGTGCCAATACAATCAGTGGATTGATTTAGTAATCACCCGTGCTTAGTCCTAGCATCTTTAATCCTAGCATTGCACATGAATCAATCATACACTCTAGAGATAGCCTTCTCCGTAAAAAGTCACACTAATGATTGCATGAGGCTTTTGGGGAATAACTGAACACAAGCAATAACACATTGCTTTGATTAAAATACCTTTTAGGAATCTTTCTAGAATAGGTGTGTTTCATCCATATTAAAGTTTTCCTCTGGTAAGTTGTTTTACGCTATGATCATATATTTTACTCCATAATCAGCATATATTGTTTTCAAAATTTTACAGCCACCATTACCTCAGCATTGAGTCACCATTCACCTTCATGTTATCAAATAAATAAAGCTTACTGAGTAATTTCAGTCTATCAGAACTATAGTAACTTCAACGTCATACTCAAGTTTAATGACTATGATTTAATGACTTTTAATTTCATTTCCAGTTCACTAAATGTGGTATCTCATTGACAACATCTGTAGTAGAATTTGTACCTGCATGAATTAGGATGAACAAACAGTGAGATGAAACCAAGGACAGGATAAAATGTTGCAATCAATAAATGCTGTAAACATGAATGTATGAGGCTTTTCCTCATTTGGTGTTTCATATTGTTTTACAGCAAAATTGTTATATATGTAAAAGGATTTCAAATAATGATAAAAAAGGAAATGCATAGTCATTCATTCTCATGATTGGGTATAATATTGTACATATCATACAAAAATTATAGTAATATGTCAGAAATGTGTCACAGAATCCTACAAAATTATTACAAACTATTAAGTAAAATGATAGAGATTTTGTTCTCTTTCCACATACAAATGTTTTACAAGATGATATTACATTTGAATTGAATCTGGTTATATGAACAGAATTTGAGAAAAAGCAGGAGTTAATATATTTGAGAATCTACACACATGAAGTAGAAGAAATTACATGAGTAAATCTTCAAAGGAAGATTATATTTAGTGTGTACAATAATTCACTTATAGCTAATTTGGGGAAAAACAATAGAATATAATTTAAATATAAACAGTTTAGTAAGTATATTATCTGTCTTCCTATTGCTGAAAAAATTATGACACCCACAATTTGGGGGACAGATTTATTTAGCTCATGGTTTCAGAGAGTTCATGATTGGCTAGCTTCAAATCAGAAACATGACAGTGGAAGGATTTGGTGGAAGAATGTTACTTACCAAAGATGATCAGAAGCAGGGTGCCCCTCTACAAATACACCTTCCATAGTATATGTGACTTGAGTATATTAAGGCATGTCTCTATCATTTGTAGTAATCCTAAAGTACTTGACACTGAAAGTTCCTTCATCACACTTCTGAATGGATAATACACAAAGAACTTTACAATGCTTAAGAAACATAAGAATCCACAAAAACATTTTAATCATAATTATTTTAAGATGAAAAGCTTTGAATAAGTTATTAAAATATGTAATGATACTATATTCACATCAAAAGTAAACTATGCATATAGAATGAATGATATAGAACATCTAATTTTGTTACCTATTTGCCTAAAATTAACTACACACTAACAAACTGAAAAACTAATTCGTTATTATTTTATAAGTCTAACATTATTTATAATACTTTAAGATAAATACTTCCATGGCATGGTATAAAATTATGTATTATATGTATATACTAATTAAATACACTTTAAAATGTAATCATCAAGTAAACAATTATAAATTATTCTCATGTTTAATAAATATATTTAACTACTACAAGAGCAGACTATATAGGACAATTCTTGAGAGTTTGTAAAGCAGTATTGAATATTTTCGACGAAAATATTTTATCTATGCTAACGATTTAAGCAGTATCTCAAAATTTTCTAAAATCACTTCAGATTAATTATGCCTTATTTGATTATTTGTTTACTAATTTGTTTTACACCTGCTATAAAACATGTCCTACTTTTTGCTAAGCACTTATGTAAGCAGTAGTCATATTTTCAGTGAAAAATAGCTCTGTCTACATGTCAAAATTAAAGTCATGAGTTTCCATGAAATAACTGTCCATTTGGTAGAATACAATTAATTATTCATGATGCAACATTTCTAATCAAATATGTGTATTTCCAATTTGAATTTTCATACGTTGCTATAACAAAATTTGGGAACTGTAAAATCCAATATAACTATAATGAGATTTCGTGAGTTATAAAATAATTTTAAATAAACTAATTTATAGAAAATTTAAAATAAAATGTAGCTTTAAATGTATTAAATAGCCTACTAAATAGGAAAGTTTTGAAAATTAAATACTACTTAATAAGTGGGTTAATACCCTTGTATTAATCAAGATTCTACTAGAGAAAAAAGACCAAGACACACACACACAGGCAGAGAGACACAGAGAGAAACAGATAGAGATAGATACAGAGAATTAGCACATGAATTGGCTTATAAAAGTAATTATAGGGACATATTAAGAATTCTGAATTTAATAAAACAGATTATCAAGAAGAGCAAAAAAAATCTGATTATGTACATTATAAAAGTAACAAAAATATCCTTATTTACAGTTGACATGATTGTCTATGTGGACACTGAAAATAATATTTCTGGGCTAATAAACTTCTCAAAGTCACAAAATGCAAAATTAATGTCAATTATAATTCAATACAAAAATTAGGTATAAGCAGCTGGGCATGGTGGCTCAGGCCTGTAATCCCAGCACTTGGGAGGCTGAGGCAGGAGGATCATTGTGAGTTCGAGACAAGCCTGGGCTACAAAGTGAGCTCTAGGCCAGCCTGAACTGCATGGTGAGACCATGTCTCAAAAAGACAAAAAAAAAAAAAAAAAGCCTAATAAAAATTGTGTAGAATCTATATTCAGGAAACTACAAAATGTCTTCTGGAATGGTAGTGGTAATAGTTATGGAATGAAAAAAATAATACATATGAAGTGCCAAAAACAATAGTGTTACAAATGATATTGAAACAGAGAACAGAGTTAAAACAGTTATATTGTCCCAAACTTAGTGGTAAAAGAAGAGTCCACACATTGTGAACTTGTAAGTATCAAGCTATTGTTGTGTAACAAAAGTAAAAGCCCAAGAGATAATTCCTCATAAAAGCAGTCAAACAACTAGATGATACCATTTTGGCTAAGCACAGACATTTATAAAGATGACCATATAGGATTGCAATGCATCTGAAAAATTTTAAATGACTAGTGACATCATAGCTGTCATAATGATAATAGTCTAAATGAACCAACTGTTCCAAGTCAAATAAAAGCATAATACATATAATTATAGATATACCCCATATTATTGTCATTGGATTTATTATGCATACCAGAGGTAAAGGTTTTAACAATGCAAAGTTTGTGACAACCCTACATTAAGTATATCTATTAATGATATTTTTTTCTCAGCACCATTTTGAGTTTCTGTGTCATATTACATATGATATGTTGATTTGTGACCAGTGACATTTGAGGTCACTATTGTAACTGTTATGGGGTACTAGGAACAGTACCCATGTAAGAAAATGAACTTAATTAACAAATGTGTGTGCACTTACTGCTCCACCTATTGACCATTCTATATCTCTTTTCCTCTCCTTGGATCTCTGTATTCCCTAAAATACAGTAAAACAGAAAGTGAACAAAATCATAACCTCATGATGTGGTCCAAGTCTTCAAATGAAAGGAAGCTACACATGTCTCACTTTAATTTTAAAGCTAGAAATGATTTGCCTTAGTGAGAAAAACTTTAATCTTAAGGGATCAAAAATACACACACACACACACACACACACATATGTATATCAATGAGAAGAATTTGAAAATGATTTATTGCCAACATGGATAACATTTAGTTATCTGGATAAACATCAAATTACTTGTAATCTTATCTAAATCCAAAACCTAATCCAGATCAATGCTAAATCTTTTCAACTTAGTAAATGAAGAAAGAGGCAACAAAGGAACAAAAGGAAAGTTCAAGCTAGCAGAGGCTGGTTCATGAGATTTCAGGAAAGAAGCTGTATCATAACATAACAGTTCAAGGCGAAGCAACAAGTGCTGCTATAGAAGTTGGTGCAAGTTAAATAGAGGATCTATTTGGGATTTTGATGAAGGTGGTTAAAAAACAACAGATCATCAGTGTAGATGAAACAGCCTGATGTTGGAAGAGATGTGTAGGAATTTCATTAGAGAGAAGCCAATGCTTGAAAGGGTCTCTTGGTAGGAGCTAATGCAGCTAATGTCTTGAAGCTGAAACCAATACTCACATACTAATATAAGGCTCCTTTAAAAATTACACTAAATTTACTCTGCCTGAGTTCTATAAATGGAATAGGGTCTGATGACAGCACATCTGTTTACAACATGGTGGATTACCTTCCCATCTCTGTGACAAGTATCTAACACCTGCAGCCTGAAGCAGGAGAGGTTTATTTTTGCTGACAGTTTCAGAAGGTTCTGTCTGTGCATGCTCAGATGGTTTAAAAGAACAAACAGCATAGTAAAAGGGTACGGCAGAGAAAAGTTGCACAACCCATGGCCTTCGGGAGGCAGAGAGAAAGAAAAAAGAAGCCTAAGAGAAGAGCACATTCTTTCAGATCAGGATTCCAATGACCCTCTTTCTTCAGTCAGGTCCCAACTTTTAACAGCATATTCAGCTACAAATATGAACCCATCATTATATTAATGTATTGATAAATAGAGCATGATAATCTAATTATGATCCAGTCATGCTCCAAAGCCCTACCTCAGACCACATGAAATTCTGGATGGGTATTTTAGATTTAAACCATAACACATGGTTAAATGAATGTATTAAACCCACTTTTTGGATATATTGCTCAAGGATACAAAGATTTCCTTCAACATATTACTGAACTTGGATAATTCCTACAGTCAGCCAACACCTCTGAAAGAAATACATATTTTTTTTCCATACTGTTACTACAAGATGTATTTATAAGCCATGTGTCAAGGAAACAGAAATCATCACTGAATCAAGACTCTCCATTAAGGAAAAGGATGATGGCTAGTATTTTTTAGCAATAAATCACTCCTAAATTAAAGTTTATACATTATATTTAGACATAATGCTATTGTTTTCTCAGTATACTATATTGTAGTAAATATAACTTTTATATACAATGAGAAAACAAAAAAAATCATTTGATTCCTTTTGCTGTAATATTCACATTATTGCCATGCTCTGGACCAAAATTTACAATATATTTAAGTTTAGCTTGTTTACACATTTCTGGTAATATAGAGCATATACATAGACCCTCAGACTCCAGAGTCACAAACTCCACACATTGTAACACTCTACTCTAAAGAGCAGGAAAAAAGGACATATAATATATATATATATATATATATATATATATATATATATATATATGCCAGATGGCTTGTGTAGTAGATGATAAAGACAAGTATATCAACTAGCTGTAGCTTGCAGAGAATTATGTCATAGGATTATATTTTGGACCCTTTATTTCTAGGGAATACTATCACATGTGATGCTTGTAACTGTCCTCATTTTAGAAAAGCAAAAACACACTTATAAAACTCTTATTAAAAACAAGATATCTCTGTTCTAGAAGCTAATGAAAAGTCTAACATTTGTTGCTGCCTGTCACATCTGTCAGATATTCTAAACTATATTACTGTCTACAGCCAGAAACAAGAAATTTATTGGTAGTTTATCCGATTTTCTGTTACCCTCACAAAGTTTCAAATGAAAAAATAATCTCCTTTCTCCAAAAATAGCTCCTCTATAAAACTAAACAAAGCAAAACAATAATAAAAATGTCCATGACTCAAATTGTGCATGTGATTGAAATTAATTTATTGTTTATTGTGGAATTTCTTGGTATATGTTAGCAAACACTTACTGTTTACATCAGTTTTATTGATAGTCTTTCCATTTTGTTAACATGAACAGGTCTCAGTTCTGTCCTATATAGATATGTTTCTTCTTTCATTGCTTTTTCTCTGGTGTTTTCTAATTTTTGTTTTTGATGCACAGCAACCAAAGTTCACAGCACAAAGTATGTAATTAGACAAACATAGCTTAGAGAGTAACATGCAAGTTTTTCTGTGTATAACACTTGTAGTTAATCCATTTCTCATCCATTTTGGCAACGTAAACTCACTAGAATGAACTTTCACAAAAAATAAAGAAAAAAGCAAAGAAATAAATCCTTCTAATGGTATCTTTATGTCATAGTCTAGGTCTTCTTACTTATAACTCATTGTCCATCAAAGTCTAAGTACAGTGTACTTCTGACTTTACTGATCTACAACAGTGAGTATGCTCTAAAAATTCCTTAAATATGTATCATCACTGTGTCATTTAAGATATTATAAGCATGTGTCTAAAAAACAAATAAATGATAGAGTGCTGTATTACTCACCTGTGATCCAAGTGTGTTTTGGGTTTGAAATAATCTTACTCTATTAATATTTGTTTTATAGGTTATATGACTTACTTCTTAAAGGAAGTGCAGAATCATCAGTAGCTACCAAAGCATAGATTTCCTCTTCTGGCTGTGTCCAATATTAGTCAATTAAAGAAAAAACTGTAAGAAAAAGAGAAATTAGAACTTTAAAATAGAATAACAGAATGATAGAATTCTTGAAATGCATACCAATAATTTTCTACTCACTGAAACTTGTAATGAGATAAATGTATCATTATATTTAATCAATATAATATTTATAGATCATTTTAGTCATAAACAAAAGTCATTGATTCTTTTTCTACTATGTATCAGTAACTTGAGTTATTAACAAAGTACAACTCTAGGTAAATAACTTTCTTTGTCTAATGGGCATGATAACATCATAAGTAAATCAATGCTAAATGGTAATAAATGATATTTTACAATCTTCTGTGAGGACTATTGGAGGTTAGAATCAACTAACATTACCTACAATAATATAGACCAAACAGGAAATATAGGAGAAGAAAAACACTGAGGTACCTATTTTACATAAAAGGCAGAGGCTATTATAAAGATAATCTTATGGAAATTCAAATATTTTAGATATTAAGAAACAGTTGTATTTGAGTCTGTGTGTACATCTTTCTGCTATTTGATTCACCTACTATATACACAATATATATATATACATTCCATATTATGTAAAATTGTACATCACATATATACAGCCACATACATGTACACTCACACACACAAATGTACATATATATGTACATTTTAAATATATATATATATTTAAAATCAGAAATTTTAAGACCAAGACCAGAAAGGAAATAAAAGGGCTTACCAAGCTATTAGAGATACTATCAGACAATCAGAAAAAAAGACCATGGTCTGTCACAGGACTGAAAATACAAGGAGCAAAACAAGAGAACAACTGAAACTCTAGAGCATTTTTATAAAAAAATTGAAAAAGGAGTGTCTAAGATGTTTTCATTTATTTTACACTCTTTATAGATAAAGGGGATTATGTTGCACAAGGGAAGTTTACCCGAGGAAGGCAGCCCATAAGAAGTAAGCTTTGAAGTAGCTTAGATTGATCTTGAAAGCTCTCCTGTAAACTGAGCAACCTGAAGCTTTGCTTAAAATTTCAGCACCCATTAAGAAACATGCCCCAGTTGATATTTTGTTGTTTGTGCTGTTGTATTTTATCTATGGTAGCTACTTTATTAACTTTCTCTTCCTCTTACTTCCTCTGCCTTCCCACTTCTATAATTAAATTAGAGATTTCAAAGAATTTTTCTTTTATCATCATATAAAGTCTTGGCAAGATCAGTCTAATTATTCATAGATACAATAGTAAGCAATGTGACTCTCTCATTAGAATAATCTGCTTTCTTTCTACTGTCTTTGAACTTTTAGGTGAACGTCTAGTGTCACCAAGAAGCTGTACTCTTAAAAAATAAAATCTTGATCATTTATGGCATCAAAAGCTACATATTTCTTTAAAAGACTGACTAAAATGAAAAAATAATACATATGATGTCATAATGGCTTACTCTTTTATCCTAAATTCTAGTGTTATGCTCATACTAATAGTGGCTTAAATGATCTACCCAAAGAAATAGATTTTCTGATACCTATATTTGTACTCTTGTGTGTGCATATAACATGTCTATACTTTCACAACTCAGATTATACCTTAGAATTAGCCATTTTTAAACTTTTCAAAATGTCACAAATAATTAAAATAGCTTCTTGGATGATAAAATAAAATACAGAGGATAGGGCTTACCTGAGCTCAAATAATGGCATAGTCTCATTAGATATACAGTATTGCTCAATTGGTTAAACTTTCCAGATATCAAATTGTTATGGATTCTTCTTCTTTGGATATTGTATTTATCAGCTGTCTGTCACTTGAAAAATAACTCAGAAAAATAATTTAAAAGGAAAAAAGATTTATTTTGGCTATTGTCTTTGGAGCTTTCAGGGCAAGATCATTGTGGCAGAGGATATGGCAGAGGGAAGCTGCTTTCTCCTGGGAGTCAGGAAGCACACAGAGATGAGGAGAACCATAGAAAAAGGCAGGAATTTGGAAAGGACACACCCTTCAAACATTTTGCCCCCTACTGATTTCTGCCAAATAAGCCTCATATTCAAAAGGCCCATTCAGCTACGAACTCACAAATGCATTAATCCATTGATGACAGTAATCCCCAGTTGAATCTCTAGCCCTACCTGTGAATATTATTAGACTGAAGATCAAACCCTCAATACATTCTTAGGGTAACTTTTCATATATTAGCCATAAAATATAGTATTTACCAAAGATGATAAAGCCCATTAAATTTGGTTTTGCTTCAGGGAGACACTTGAATGAAACTTCAATGAAAAATTTTGGTACTCTTTCCAAAATTATGATGCTAGTTATTATTTGCAACCATGCAAAATCTTACTGACAGATACCCAGGCAGCATGGATATCATTAGAGCAATGATTAATTAAGGGTTTTATGTTTTGCCAAAACTGTGTATTTTCTACTTGTGTATGCACTTAGTTTTGTTTTCACTTTCTTAAATCTTTGATGGTAAATTAAATGGGTATTTTGAAGTTTTGAATGGCTTTATGAGTGTTTTGTCTTGTTTTGTTTTGTATAAACCAAGGACTACTTAAAAACAACTTCATAATCATATTAGTGACAGTATCTGAAATACAGAAACATAATATGAAGATCATATATTTAAAAGGAAATACAGGTACTTTCTTCTTTGTTGTGAATATGGTTTCTCTAATTTGACAAAACTTTTGTATGGAGGATGTTGAAAAAAATTGCCCCAATTGACTGTACCAAACTTCTCAGTATCTTTATTACAATTGAAGAAGCTAACAAGCTATTTTTGCTTGTTATATATTCTAGATGTCACACTTTAAAAAAAATAAACTGCACAGATTTATCCCAATTTTACAGCTAGAGAGGACTGCTTAAGGACAAATACACAGATAACATCTCATACATCCATACACATCTCTCACTGTCACTGTCTGTCTTCTTTGCCTCCTTGTCTTTCATATATATATGAAAAAAAAAAATATATATATATATATATGAAAGTAAAGAAATATGACAATTTGGATAACATCTAGGGACGGAGTTACTATGCCTAAATCTCAAGCCAGTGCCACTCTGAGCCTTAGTGTTCTTCTAATAAACAGGCTTATTAAAGTTTCAGTCATATTCAAAACAGATGGGGCATAGCATCAATTTATTTACACCTCACTCCAACAATTTCCAAAGCTTCATTGTCTTATCCTGGAAATCATCAAGAAGAGGAATAAGTGTACTGAAATTTAGTAATTTTTCTAATTGGTAAAATACAGGCTATCAAGCTTTTCCAGTGAAAAACTTGTAATTCATGTAACATCTTGATACCTGAGCTAAAGAATTAGAGTAAGAAATATTTAATTTTAACATTGTGAAATAGTTTCTATTATTTTATATTTTAGAAGATTTATTTTTGTTGATAAAATGTTAATTATAAAATATTTGCTTCCTGCAACTTAATAAAAGACAATAGTTAATGAAGATTCAATCTGTTGCTCAAGAAGAGATAATAAAACTCGATTTTTGTTACTAAAATAATTTCTAATACTTGAATCAGTCTATTCTCAGTGTCATCATGTGTATGTGTGTGGACACGTGTTTGTGGTGCCAGTGACTGAACCTAGAGCTTTCACAATAATAATACATTCCAATACAAAATTTTTAAAAATAAATGTTTGATAGGGGAAGCAAATAATCCTTTACCAAATTGTATTTCATTATCATAAAATTTCAAGTTTTCTTTATTCTAATATAATATACACTGTACTATTGAAACCAGAGAAAGATCAAAGGATTTATTAAAGTCCAAATTACTTTTCATCTTATACTGACGATCTAATATCTTACCCACATTTAAACATTAACAGTTAAAGTCCTCCAACTCATAAAATTTTAAATGATGTCAAATGAATACTGGAAAAAGAATTTTCCACTTACGAAAATACAGCCTTTGTGAATATTTTACTGTGTAGCCTAACATGACTATATGTCAATTAGTTACTTTTTCTACTGAAATTGTGGTTTTATTTCAGGTATGGTATTTTATTCATTCATGTCGTCTCTAGATGACATGTTTATATACAGCACATACTTAGTACATGATGAAACAAGGACTGAAGAAACCTTATACAATTTAAGATTTGTTAAACTCCATAAAAGACTACTAGAGGTAATAAACAAGTTCAGCAGCATAGCTGGATACAAAGTCAACTCTCAAAAATCAATAGCATTCCTGTACACAAACTCACTGAGAGAGAAATTATGGAAATATCATCCTTTACAATAACATCTAAAAAAATAAAATACTTAGGAATCAACCTAACTAAAAATGTAAAAGACCTATATGCTGAAAATTATACTATGCTGAAAAAGGAGATTGAAGAAGATATTAGAAAATGGAAGGATATTCCTTGCTTTTGGCTAGGAAGAACCAACATTTTGAAAATGGCCATACTCCCAAAACTGTTATACAGATTTAACACAATCCCAATCAAAATACCACTGACATACCTCACAGATCTAGAGAAAACACTCCTAAAATTCATTTGGAAACAGAAGAAACCTAGAATAGCAAAGGCAATTCTGGGCAACAAAGGCAAGGCAGGAGGCATCTCAATTCCTGACTTGAATCTATACTACAGAGCCAGAGTGATAAAATCAGCCTGGTACTGGTAAAGAAATAGACCTGAGGATCAATGGAAAAGTTAGAAGATGCAAGCACACCTACAAAGACACTCAGCCACCTGATATTTGAGAAAGGGGCTAAAAATGTCCACTGGAAGGATAGCCTCTTTAATAAATGGTGCTGGAAAAATTGTCTCTCCACATGCCAAAGACTGAAATTAGATCCAAGCCTATCACCATGCACGAAACTAAAGTCTAAGTGGATCAAAGACCTAAATATTAAAACAGAAACACTAAATCTACTGGAAGACAAGGTAGGGAGAAGTCTTGGAGACATAGGGGTTGGCAGAGAATTCATGAACAAAACAAAAATTGCTCAGGAAACACTTCAAAGAATCAACAACTGGGATCTCATATTATTGAAAAGTTTCTGCAATTCAAAGGAAATCACCAACAGAGTGAAAAGAAAACCCACAGAGTGGGAAAGAATTTTAGTCAGCAACCCCTCAGACAAAGGACTTGTGTCCAGAATATATAAATAATTGAAAAACATCAAGCCCCACAAATTCAAAGACCCTCTCCAAAAATGGGCATCTGAGATGAACACACAGTTTTCATATAAAGATATACAAATGGCAAATAAATACATGAAGAAATGTTCACTATCACTGGTCATTCGAGAAATGCAAATTAAAACAACACTGAGATTTCACCTCACTCTGGAAAGAATAGCTGCCATCAAGAAATCAACTGATAACATGTTGGCGAGGCTGTGGGGAAAAAGGAACACTGCTCCACTGTTGCTGGGAATGTAGACTGGTGCAACCACTATGGAAATCCATATGGAGAATTCTCATAAGACTAGGATTGGAAACCCCATTCAATCCAGCTATTCCCCTCCTCGGTATTTTCCCAGAAGAACTGACAAGTTCATATCACAATGATATATGTGCACCCATGTTCATAGCAGCACAATTTGTAATAGCTAAATCTTGGAAACAACCAACATGCCCATCAACTGTAGAGTGGATGAAAAAGATGTGGTATTTTTATGCAATGGAATATTACTCAGCTATAAAAGGATGATCTTGAGGCCTTCATAGGTAAATGAAGACAACTTGAGACTATCCTCATTAGTGAAATAAGTAAGAATCTTATTTATAAATGTCACATTGTGTATCTAGTGTAGAAAATGATAAGAACTATAAGAGTAATAAAACCCAAAATGTGTAATTGCTATTGTAAAAAAGAGAGGAAAAGAAAGTGCTCTAAGGGATATAACTGCATGTTTGTTTGACTGTGTAAAATAGATGACCATATTGCTGAATCTTTGTTGGATCTTTGAGCAGAACTGTTTGCAGTCTCACTGTTTGAATGTTTACTATGTATCCGTTAATTTTGTAACTTGAACAACTACATCCAGAATGACAATATGTAATTTATCAACTAGTGATTTCTTAATGTTTTTTTCTCTTTTTTCTTTTAGAATTCTGTATTGTTACTACTCTTTTTTTGCTTTTTTTCTCTTTAAATAAAATTTTTAAACATGCACAATTGCTATTGTAAAAAGAGAGGAAATAGGAAGTGCTATAAAAGATATAACTGCATGAATATTTAAGTGTGTAGGATTGATAACCATACTTCCAAGTTCTTATTGGAATGTTGAACAGATCTGTTTACAGTGTCACTGCTTGAATGTCTACTTTGTATGCTCTAATTTTGTAACTTGAACAACTGCTTCTAAAAAGACAATATGTAATTTATCAACCAGTGATCTCTTAATGTTTATCTTTTTTTTGAAATTCTGTGATATTTCTACCTTTTTTCTGTTTTTTTTCTCTTTAAATAAAAAATTTTTTAAAAATTTAATATTTGTCTATGTTCCTTCTTGAGGAATGTAGTAAGAAAACTATAATAGAAATCTTATTTTATTTCATAAAATTCTTACATTCTAATGAAATTTAAACAACAATAATTTTTGACATTTATCTAAATTTTCTTAACACTTTGTTTCAAATAGCTATGTCATTCTAGGTTCATCAGATCCTTTTGAATGAGGCTGTAATACAAAAATTTTTGTCAGTGATTTTTTTTCTAAGAGAAATCACCAAGCATATTAGTTACTATTTGAAAAGCAGTTTTGTTTTTTTAAAAGAGGTCAATGATATCAATGCAAATAATAAGCATATTTGCTAAAAAGATTCACTTATGCCACTTTTTCTGCCTCTCAGAGATCACAGTTGTTATGGCAGATCCTGTGTTAGATTCTAAAAGAAGTCATTGGTCCTCTTTCCACCTCTATTGTGAATCTTGCTGCTTATTTTTTGTGCCTGACTCTCCTTATTTTTCCAGCAGTAGTCTTATTTTCAAGTCTTAGCCTCTTTCTATTCTCATTTTTCTTAATGTTACAATTTCAATTTTTGAATGTTCCTAACATAGATGACAAATGTTTGAAGTGACAGATATGCCAATTACCTCGATCTATTATTACTCATTTTATAAATATATTTGGATACCACATTGTGGTGTACTACTGTGCCATAAAGGATAAACTTCAGCTATTTGTAGGGAAATGGATGCACCAAGTTACTATAATGAATTAACTCAGACAATTGAGCTTAAACTTTGCATGGTTTCCCTTATATGAAAATTTCAAGGTGCATATAGAAGTAAAAAACAGATACTATAATAGGAAAAAAGCAAAGAAAAAATACCATTGTAATCCAGCACAAACAATGTATCTAAAAGTGTAGCTTAAATCAGTACAGTATCCTATATGTTTTGTATGTCCTTTGATTTCTTAGTTTATTTTTTAATCTGCACATATAATTACATTTAAAATAAGACATTTATAAGGTCTTATAAAATAAGATCTGTATCTGATGGTGGAAAATACATGTAGGTGAAGGCAGGTGGGAAAAGGAAGGGAACTGAAATGCCTACAGTGAATGTAATCATTAAATGCTGCAAAAAACAGTAATAAAATTTTTTAAAAATGAAACACCACACTGTACCCTATAAACATGTACAATTGCTATCAACTAAAATATGAATTAAAATAAAAGCAATATTATCCACTAGTAAAACTCAGAAATGATAAAAATATATTAACATGTTGACTATACATTTAAAAGCAAAATGTTTATATACTTTTCCATCCATCTTCTCACAGTAATTCTGAGAATTGGTAGCTAATATATATATTCTAAGATTTAAGCAAGAACAGCAGAATTTCCCACTGCGAAACTAGTAATGTTCAAATTGAAACTCAGGAAAGATACAATGTCATGCCATTGCTATGGTATACAAATGTAATCCCCTTTTCTATATATGTACAAGAGTTCACAAGCTCATAGACAGAGCAGAGGACCTTCCCAGATGCTTTTCTCTGTCTCACTGAGCTCAAAAATGTAAAAATGACAAAGTCATGGAGCTCTGCAGCAAAACATTGCACTTATTTTAACAATGTTTTATTGTGCAAATCAAAAACTTTAAGAAACTCTTACAAAGTAAAAAAATAAAACTCAGAGGAAAAAATTATTGATTGATTGTCTTTTTAGTTTATATGTATGGCAGAATACAAATCATGAGCAAAAATATATTTCGTAAAAAGTAAAATCATTCGCATGTGCTAGCGTGTGTGTGAGAGTGTATGTTATATCTTCTTTTCAAAGAAAATAGTAATCCCACATTGTTATCAGTTCCTGGGAAATTTTCATGTATGATTTAATTATGTTTCTGTTATGAAGTTGGTGGAAAATAATGAATAAGGTATTTCTGTTGATGTTATATATACTCATTTATTTTTAATACTGGTAGCTTAAAGAAATTTTATAAAATTAGGTGTATGTAAAATATTTAGATACAAGTTATGTCCATCTAATTTAAATAAATAAAAAATGTAAATGCTACAAAGTTGAAAAAATGACATCATTGTTTTATTATAGTACTTATAACAATATTGCCTTATATAACACCATTTTATAGGGTGATTTCAGGAAATCTCATCCCCATAGCCAGCAATATTAGGCATAGAGTAAACAGACAAATTAAAGGAACAAGCTTATTAAAAGGAAATTTTTTAGCAATGAAGTTGAAAACTAAATTTCATTTCTGATATAGAAGTTTTTGTAACACTTTTCTAAATTTATTTTATTAGGTATAAGAAAGTAGATATTATCTAATTAAATAAAAAACAATAGGAAAGATTAGAAGTTTAAATTAAAATAAAGGCAGTTAGAAGAAAGATGATGTAACTGTGAAATCATTCACTCTTCAAGCAGTTGAGAGTTAAGACAATTGATAGGTACAACCATGTCTTGGGTTGAACCAAATGTGCACAGGGCAATTTTCCTCAGGGTAAAAGTACAGCACAACATAATCTCAAACATTCTAGAAAGATCCAGTAACATTATTGTCTCTCAGAAATCTAACCATGACATTTACACTTTAGTTATCATACAAATGCAAATGTCTTTCAGGTAGCCCTGTAAATCTCCATCAGTCAGATAATATTTAGTGTGTGAGAAGAGATATTGAACTTTAAATAATAGGACCCTGAATTAGATCTCAAAGGTGAGATCACAAGAATATAAATGGCATCAAAAGCCTCTGTACATTCTAAAACATCTTAAAATGATGTTGGTCAGTGTTATGTAGCTTCATTCTCCTAAATTAGCGAATTTATAATTTACATAATCATCCATTAGAAAATATGTATAATGCATACCCATAAAAACTGCGACATATAAATAGTGTACACATACAATTCCTATACATATGTTGCATTCATACTCAAGCAACCCAGCTCCTACATTGTATCCTTTAATTGTATCTGACTTTTTTTTCTTATGCTAATGTGATTTGTACATTACTTAGAGTTGTTGTAATTATGTTTTTAATTCTATCAAAAAGACAACAAAATTCATTTTTCATTTTGATTCAAAATCAACTTGGGAATGGTGGTGAATGCCTGTAATCCCAGCACTCAGGAAGCTGGCCTCAACTCCATCACTGTGAGTTCCAGACCAGCCTGGGATACAAAGTGAGTTCAAGACCAGCCTGAATACAATAGCAAAACACCGTCTCCAAAAAACAACAACAACAAAAAAAATTGTGACTCATGGTCTTATACAGCCCAAAAATTTTACCAGCAAACACTCTTCACATGCTAAAAAATGTAAAGATATGATAACTAACTAAGTTAAAGCAGGTTTGAAAGTACAATTAACCCATAACTTGGAAAGTTGATTCCAGGATCCCTGGGAGATAACAAAAGCCAGGTATGCTCATTTGCTTTCTGTAAAATGGTTTGATATTTGCATATAGTCTTCACACATTCACCTCCCTATAGAATTTAAATCATCAAATCATCACCAGTTTTTTGGTAGAGGTAATTCCAAGGTAGCAAAGCTTTCACATGGGTCTTGCTGGCTGCTTTTAGCTGGATTTGTGGTGAGATCAGGAGCAAAAATCAAATGCAAAAGCTTGACCAGAAAAGAAACATCTGTAAGCTTGGGGCCAAAGACATTGCTTTTGCTGAACAGGTGAGTGTAACTAAAAGTGATTCAAATATTTTCCACAGAGACAAAGAGAAAGATGCTTTGAGGGCACATCAGGAATTGACCAGACTTCATCTGTTTCAAGTGTGTAAAAACGTGAAACTGTATCAAAGACTTTGCTTTGAGAAGAGCCACAGGTCACATTGCTCACCCAGGCTGCCTACTGAACTGTTTCCCTGAGTTAAGCCATCCAAATATTAAAAGGCATGGTCCACAGGGGCCTGGATACAGCTCATGCTAATAGCAGACACTGGCAATCATTCATGTGATGCTACTTTCGAGAAATGCAACATATTTCAGTTACAGGGTCCAGGAAGGTTCCATACAGAATTTAAAGAAAGATGTCAGAGCCCAGAATTAGAATTCCTGTTAGGAAGTTCTAAATGGACAATGCACGAAGCTAAAGGAGTAAATCTAAAATTGCAAGGGAGGACCCAAGAAGTTAGAGGTATGAGAAACAGGAACATCTGGTAAGGAAATCCAGACCTGGTTAGCAGGGCCACTGAAAGAGAGGCACCATATAGGTTGCAACTGGCAAGGCCATAATGTAGGAACGAGCAATTCCTTTGGAGCTTACATCTTGCTCTAGATGATTGACATGGAGTTATGAGATACAATGTTTACTCTATCAGGCACTTGTATTACTTTTCTCCAGTCCTTTTCTATTTTCCTGTTCCTCCATTTAGGAATGAAAATGTTTACTCTATGCAATTGCCAGAGTATTATGGTATCATCAAACATTTTTTGCTTTTGTTTATGTTAAGGCTCCTAGCTATGTATTTGCTAAAGCCTCAAAGGAGACTTTGAGTTTAGACCTCTAAGAGCTACTTCAACTGTTGACTCTTTGAAAACTCTTGTAGATAGTCTAAATGCATTTTGAGTAATGAACTGGATATGAGCTTTTTATGGAAAAATGTTATGGCTTAGTACTACACCATTCACCAAAAATCTCAGATGTTCAGAGATGTGGGCTTTGGAAGATGTTCGGATCTTCAGAGAACTAACTTCATCAAACGATGAAGTCACTAATGAGTTCATAACTGAACCAACTCTACGAGATAGACATTGATTGTAGGAAGTAGTTACTAGAGAGCTGACTTTGAAAGTTACATTGTTTCTCTGGCTTTTGTCAAACCTCAGTGCTTCCTGGATGCCAAGAGGCAAGCAGCTTTTCTGTCTGTTTCTACTCTGATGCTTGCATGTGCTGGGCAGAAACCTCTGAAACAATGATTCAGAATAAACCTTTTGCAATTTAACTTGTGCATATCAAGGATTTTATCCAAGTAAAAGAAAGGTAGCAATATACCAATAATTCACAACATTTCTTAGCTGTAGATGTGTTATTCCAATCATTTTGAGAGTTATCCTTATGTGTCTATCTCTGTTATTATTATAATAACACCAGCAGTATTATAATACTGCTCTCTTATTATTATAATAACACCAGCCATACAGGAGCAAGGGATCACCCTGGTATACTGTGGTCTCATCCTAACTAGTTTCATGTAAAAAGACACCTTTAAATAAGGTCACATTCTGAGGTCCCAAAGGGTTTAAGATTTCCCATACGCATTTGGGAAACACTTCACCACCAACATCATAATTCTGTTCTGGTTTTGTTTTATTTTTCTTTTGTTTTTTCTAAGTGTGTAATTGGATATTGTTGAATGTTTAGTTTTCCAGATAGACTCAAAAATCATCTTTGACTTCAAACACAACTTTGGGGCATTTTTATTGGTGTTGAATTATATTGATGAATTCATGTAGTGAGATCTGATATCTTTCTTATGCCAATTCATCTAAGAACAGCAGTGTGGTACTGTTCATTCTTACTACCATGCAATCTTTTGTTAAAGCTTTGATTTTTTTTAATTCACATTTTATGCATTACCTAATAAGTGTATTAGTATGATTCTCATCATCATTGCTACTGTACATGGTATTTATCTATCCTGTTCTCTGTGATTATGTGCCTGAAGATAATTGACTTATATGTTAACCCAATATTTATATACTTAAATGAATTATTTTTGTTTGATATATAATTAATTCTTTAGTTTTTAGAGATTCAATAACTTCATCTGCGTAAAAACATATTCTTTTAAAAAATCTTTTTCGTCCTTTTAAATATCTGTAATTGATTTCACTTCCTTAACTGTCCTGGTTAATACCTTTTGTACAATGTTGATAAGTGACTGAGATAATGTATATCCTTTCCTGTTCCCTAGCTTAGTGGAACTATGTACAATGTTTTTCCACTGAATAAGATTATAATAAAAAGAAAGTATCCCAAGGGATGATTTCCTTGAGTCTTATCCTGTTGAATTATATCCTTGGCTTTTTTAAACATGTGTAGACATGATTGCTTTATCTTTAGCTCTGTTAAGCTGGCATAGCATATTATTGCAATCCCTAAAATTGAACTAAACTTGCATTCTAGTAAAATTCCTACTTGATTACAGTGCATTATTTTTATATATTTTATTGGTGACTCTTAAAATATTGTTTTTAATTTTGTAGTCTACTTTCGTAGGTTGCTTTCTTTGCATTTTTTTGCTATAAAAGAAATATTTTGTTCTTTCAATGATCTAGAATAATTTATTAATATTTGGACTATCTTTTTTTTGCTCTTTTGGTATACAACCCTGATAAAACCAAATGGTCCAATGATTTGTGTATGAGGAATAATCTCTTTTAAATATTTCTCCATTATGTCAGTGGAAATTATTCTGTTTAGACTTCAATTTCAACAGAGTCATTTTTAGTATTTTGTACTTCACTCAGGAATTATCTATGTGAAAATTATTATTGCTTCCATTGAGTTACTCTATGGAATTATTTTCATAGAATAAGGTGTATACCCAAATGTACTCCCACAAATAAATGGGCAAGTAGTTTTTTGCTTTTATTTTAGTAATTATTTCTTTATGTTATCCTATTTTTTCAATAAAATTGAGTAGCTGTACTTGATTTCTAAATATAAACGTTATATTTGTATGTATTAATTAAATTACTGCTTTCAAACTTTCTTCATTGTGTTGTGAATTAAATTTTTCCTGCAAGTCCGGTAGTTCTTTATACTTTTATACCTTTTTACAGTTTTAGAAGATTAAATTTTATTTTATTTTATTCTTTTATTTTTATTAGTATTAGTATTTTTTACAAATTTCCTATGATCATTACTTGCAAACCTAACTTATCAGTCAGCTTTTAATCCTTGAGATCAAACACCTGAAATACAAAAGTTAAAGAAAGAGAGATTTATTTGGGTGATGGTTTCAGATCATTCAGAATCCATCACAGGCTGTGTTCAACATGGAAAAGGCCTGGGAAAGGGCATGGCCAGGCAAAGCTGCTTTGTTCATGGTGGCTGGAAAACAACAGAATAACAACAACAGAGGAAAAAAGGGCCATGTACCAAATCAAGTACCTAAGGTTATACTTCTATGACTCAGAAAGACAACTTTTAAACCAATCAGATTGGCTATCTGGTCTGTTTCATTGTTCTTGTATTTTGTTTTTTTCTAGGAAAGTTTTACTGTATGGTAGTTGGAGTTGTTTGTTTGTTTCTGTGGTTATGGGGTACTGAACCCAGGTATTTCTACATGGATCTATATCCTTGGCCCTCTATTCAGTTTTTTATTCTGAGACATGGTTCATTTAAGACATTAATTGCCCAGGCTGGGCTCAAACTTAACAATTTTCCTCCTCTCCCCTGCCAGGGAGTTGAGACAACTGCCACAATGTCTACCTACTGCACTTTTAAATATTATCCTGGTTACCTTAATGGTTATCCTTCCAGAATTTCATTATCACTCCTTTCCTGACTTCTAATTCCACTATGGATCTACTGACATGTAATCTTATCTAAATAAATCACTTAACTGTTTTAATTGTTTTGTGTGTTTATTCAGTCCCTACATTAAAATTTTATTTGACTTGATTCTTGAGTATCATGTAATTTATTTTTATATGAGTTAACTTCTTTTTGCATCCTTTATTTTGATTTTTTTCAAATTTACTTTCAATTTCTCCATATTTTTGTTCATTCTATCTTAGTTTTGATTTAAGGTGGTTTATTATACTTAATCTTCCTATGAATATATTTTCTGTCTACCAGATAATTGTTTTGCTTGTTGGAAGGGGCAGGATTTGATAAGTGAAATTATGTTTTTGGCTTTTTGTGCTTGTTTGTTTGTTTGTTTGTTTGTTTTTGAATAGTTTTTGTAGACTTTTCCCTAACTAATTCTGTGATGTTGGTGTGTTTTATAAAATTTCTAGTCTATTGTATTTTTGTCAGTTTAACTTGCTAGAAAAACTTCAGTGCTAATTTTTTCTGGGTGTATGATTTATTTGATAGAGTGAGTTGCCTATAACTATAGAGAAATTGTATCTGATTTTGTGGGATTTTTTTCTTCTTTTCCTTTTTCAATGACAGTTATGCCTTTCACAGTTCTTTAATCTTTAAGGCTTATGTGTCTGAATGACTGTCACTTTAAAATATGTTTGTCCTTTAAAATCGTATTTTGCTGACATACATATTTTGTATTTCCCAGTACTTTTCAGGGCATGTGCACCTATCTTTATCAGTAAGTTAGATTACAAAAGCTTCTATTAATATCCTTATGGAACAATGGCTAAGGTACAATGTGTTACAGGTAACACATCCTTAACTGGTTGAACAACATTAAACACCTTGATTTTCATGTTATATAAATGCAAATATTTTCAGTTACCTAAATGACCGAATCCATTTTTTTACATTTTAAAGGTGATATTAGTTTCTCAACTGTCTTACTGTGCATTTTCTTTAATAATTTGAATGGCTCTTAGTTCTGAAATTCAGAAGCGAGAATACGGCAATTTGTATATCTCTTTATTATGTGTTTTCTTTCCTTTTTTAATAGTTGAATAATATTATATGTTTGGCACAAAAAATGCTCTTCAAAGTATGTTTGCAATTCTGTGATTAAAATGATAAAAATTTCTAATGACATTTATTCCATTTAAGAATATTCCTAATGATAGGCTAAGTAATTAGAAATACAATTCCAGTAATTGCAAATAAAATTGCAATCAAATTCCTAGATATAATTATGCAAAATATAATTCTCATACAAATCACGTTTAAAATAAAACAATAGTGCAAGATGCATGCAATTTAACATTTTAGAAATTTTTTCACACTGTTTCAACTGGATGTATCTTTTACATGCATTATTAATAATTTAAAAAGATAATAGCAAAAATTAATACACTGAAAATATATATTCAGAATTTTTGAAACTATGCACATTGTGTTAAATATGTCTGATGTAAATACAGAACATATCACTTTTAATAAGCTAACATACACTTACATGTTTGAATATGATTATTATAAAATTCAAGGATATCAACACATTTCTCTCAGTAGTATCTGTTAAGTATACACATTAAATTATTAATTTTGTATTACACATAAGCTCAAAATGATATGTATTATCTCTTAGAATACTTAAATTGCCCCCTATCATTCTAATCTGTATTATTCCAAAGTCAGGATATACATTAAAACAAAACACAGAGATACAAAATGTAATACTTTAGTAAAGCCATTACAAGATCATGCAAAATCTTAATCTAACAAAAAGGGATTGCCCTTATTTTTTAAAATAATTAATATCTAGTGATTGGTATTTTATACTCAAGCAATTTTTAAACTGGCATTTGGCTAATGACACCATATTGTCTAACCTCTGATTACATATACATTGCTCTGTTTACTCAAAAATCATTTCGTTAAGTAGTAGACTGCCTAAATCTGTCATCTCTGTTAACCAGTGATTAATTTCTTAATTACTTTCTCTTTAAAATAATTCTCATTCCATTTAACCCAATACTTTAACTAAATTTCACATTAAATTTTCATCATATTCTGTTTCAGTCATGTATTGTAAAGTAGGTCTACTTAGGACAATGACCTAGGGAAACAGAAAATTATGTGAATATTGTTTCTGGGTAATCTATACAAAATTTTATATAGTAAATAACATAATAATTAATAGAAATAAAATACAGCATACTTCAACTTTGTTGTAAGACATATCTAATTTATTTCAAAATGTCTGGTACAAATTCAAAAGATTTGACCAAAGAAAGCATTAAATTAAATTAATATATTTCATCAAAAACTAAAATAAATACATGAAAGTAGAAACACCTTTCACTTTCCCATAATCCAAGGCAGACTTTTCAGTTAAAAAATAGTTTGCATTCATATGAATAACACTTCCAATAATCAGTTGTAATTTCTAGAAATAGAAACAAGAGAGAAGACAAGATGGCCAATCACTGAGCAACAAAATACAAAGCCTCCCGGGAGAGACGACTCATATGCCAGCATAAAACTCCCTGGGGAGACCCAGACATAGGGAAATGGATCTTCTTGACACAGGAAGAAATTAAAACGTAAAAAAGCTCATCAGATACTTCGGGACTACAACTGAAACAGCTAAAAATTACAGGACACAGCGTTTTCATTTGCAGCGACCCACCAAGTTTGCAAAGGCCTGAATCTGTGCCAGCAGAGCTGCCCAAACTCGTTCCTGCAGCCACTCACAGGAAGCACAGCAGTGCTGAAGTCAGGGGTTGGTGAGCCCAATGAAGAGCTGAGCCAGTGAAAGGGATGTTCATTAATCCCTGGTCAGTGCTGGGAATGAGACCCCCCCCAAGGGAAGGGTGTGACCAAATGGGCGACATGTTGGAATTGGGCAGGAGGAACCTGAACTGGGAGCAACAGTGACTTCAGTTGGTTGCTCCCTCCCCAGAGCAGATTCGTGAGATTTGCTTGGACTGGGCCATGCCCCTGGCCAGGATCTAATGAGCCATCCCAAATCAATCCCCTGTGCCTAGCACACACTAACTGGGTGAAGGCACCTGAAGTTTGTTGGCCTGGTGGGGAGGGGGCAGGCAAACACAGCTGCAGCTTACATGTCAGTGACAAGAGCAGCCAGGAGAGGGTGGAGTTCCCTTCCCAGCATGCTTCAGAGGAAACGTGGCCACCAAGGAAGGGGGCTGGGACCTGCACTGTAACCTCTGTGCAGGAAGCCAGGGCCATGACAGGAGAGAGAGGCAGGAGGAGGCTACCAGCCCAGAACCTTGAGAGCCCTGATCCAGGAGAAGAAAAAACAAGGGAGACTGAGGGCGGCAAACACACATCAGACATGTCTTCAATGGACATTAAGAGATATCTTTGAGACCTTGTAGAAGATCTCAAAACTGAAATATTAAATCAGGTAAAGCAAGATATGAGTAGAGTAATAAAAGAAATGCTCTCAGGAAGCATCTCTCAGGGAGATACAGATGGAAGAAGGGAGGAACACAAAACAAGGAGAGAAACATTTGATAAAGAATATAAAGAAAATATAGGATACATGAAGCAGATTCAAAGAGTCTACCAGGAAATTAAAAACTCCATTGAAAGCTGGCAAAACACCTTAGAAGAAACTAAGGATAGACTATCAAAACTTGAAGACAAGTTTGCAATGTGTGATTATGAAAGGAAAGATCTCTTAAAAACAACAAGGAAACAGGCAGTAACAATACAAGGGCTAGAAGATGATGAGAGAATCTACAATTTAAGAATAAAAAATGTGAACAAAGAAGCAGGAATACATACAGGTAAACTACAAAGGCTATTCACGGAAATAATTAAGGAAAATTTCCCAAGCATGGAAAAAGAAAATGACATTTGGTTATGTGAGGCATACAGAACTCCAGCCACCTACAACTAAAATAGATCTAAACCCAGACATATAATAATCAAGATACCAGAAACTCAATATAAAAACAGAATACTAAAAGCCATCAGAGAAAAGAAACAGATTACCTACAAAGGTAAGTCCATCAGAATCATGGCTGACTTCTCGACACAGACCATCAGATCAAGAAGAGCTTGGAGTGAAGTCTTCCAAGCCCTAAAAGAAAATAACCTCCAGCCCAGATTGATGTACCCTGCAAAACTATCACTAGAAATTAATGGAGGAACAAGATGCTTCCATGACAAAGAGGAACTGGGGGAGTTTGTGACCACCAATCCAACCCTACAGAGAATACTGAAGGACATTCTAGAGAGAGAGGAAAAAAAATACCAGGACTTTAGGAACAGTGGCAGAAAGGCTTCACTGAGTGGGGCAGGCAGTAGAATGAAGGAGAAAAGTAGAAAAACAAAGGCAGAAAAGTAGCATAGCAGAAATGAGGCAGAGAAGGATAACTAGAATCTCTAACATAGATGGCCTTGGTACACTATATGGTTAATAGTGCACCAGCATTTAAAACTCACATTACACATTCTACTGTGCTTAGATGTATTATATTCTGTTCCAGTCATTCTACCTGTAATAGCTTTGAGGGCACAGACAACAGACAGTAATCTTGAAAATAACAGGATATAGTATGGTAATCATCTTTAGTTTCCTGTTAACTTAATCTAAAGCTCTGTAAAACCTACACTGTTTTACCATGACTAATTGTAATCAAATCTGGTTTGTTAGATCGCTTTTTTTTGTACTGATAGATTTTATTCAAAGCTGTTATGATTGATAGTATCAAGTCTGAGAGTATAGGCAACTGTACTTAAGATGACAAGATCCACTAGAATATCCACTATGGTTTGATTATTACCTGCCTTTGAAGTTTTATACTGTCTACCATGTTTTATTTTTACTAATATTGTTATTTACTGCTATACACAACTATACTGCTATATTCAATTATACCTGATGATACAGACATTCTATTGATGATAATAAGAAACAACACAGTAATTATTGTAGATCACCTTGCACTGTGGTTTTATACGACTTTTTGCTTTCATGTTTTTATAGGAATTTGTTTCGTTTTGTCTTGCTATGTTTTGTTTTTCCCTCTAATACAGATAGGCTAGAAATACATGTAGAGACTCATGCATGCGTAGCTCTTTGCACTTTCAGTGTTTGACTTTGTGTCTACTTTGTGTGCTTTGATTTTGTGGCTTGAACAACTGTTTCTGGGACGATGGTGTGTGGTTTGTTAACTAGTGATTTCTTATTGTTTATCTTTTTTTTTTTGAATTCTGTATTATCTCTACCCTTTACATGCTTTTGTTTCTCTTTAAATAAAAAAAATTTTAAAAAAAGAAATAGAAAGAAATATTTAGACAATCAATATAACTGAGTGATTTTCATTAAGCCGTGACCATTTAGTAAATCAAACTTCATAGACTGATTGATAAATTATAGCTATCAATTATTAACTAAAATTTTATATGATGAGCCTCGCTTTTAACGTTTGGGCATTTTTTGTGGCCATTGTATGTTTACATTATCAATATTCTCTGTTTCATAAATAAATCCTTACACTAGTGTTAAAATAGTATATATAATGAGTAAAACAAAAACTTTCAATTTTGAACAATTTACTGTTTATCAAACTTCTCTATTGCTTTCAGTTTCCAATTGAGCTTTGATTAGTGGTACAGAAATAAAACCTCAGGAAAAAATCAACACATATGCTATCCCAAAGTTATCTGGTGGAAAATTTTGCTTTAGTAATATACCAGTAAATTCAATTTTATTTTCTGTCACTATGATGTATAAGTCTTTTGTTATCTCAAATTACACTCTAACTTTGGTCATTTCTCTTTTCTTGCTATATACAGTTTTTTTAAAAAAGCAAACAAATTATTTGAAAAAATATTCCTATTATACAGATATAATAAAATCAATTCTGATATATCCATATATTACCATGAAATATACTCATTCTATTGGTTTGGATGAACATTGAGATTATTTTACAAAGATACATGGCTTAAAGTATCATAAGTTTTTATCTTTGTGGTTAAGGAATTGGACATATAATTTAAGTCAACTGAACTGTGAATAATTTTCAAAATTATTTAAATTCTAAATTTGCTTCAATTTGAAAAAATACAAACGTCAAAATTTAGAGTTTCTTCACATACAAAATGAGTTATCTTGATTCCAGAAGGCAGCAGTATATTTTGCTTTCCACATGTTATTCTATATTCAAAAATAAATCTTGACTTTTGTTTTGAAAAAAACATGTGTCCACCTGTACCACTGCACTGAAATGAAATTTTATCTGTGTGTTCCCAGCCAAATGACTTTACCCATGTCTGTTTTCTACTTTACCATTCATATGAGAAATTTAGCTCAAAGATAAAAAGCAATACTTCTGAAAGTACCATGACTGCTATGGAATAATTCAAAATTTCCCTCAAAAGGCTCAAATGCTCTGAAGTGAGGCTTTTCAAATGTAATTTGATCATAAGAACACTATATTTCTTCAACAGTGCATTAAGTCAATTAGAGTTCACAGCAGAACATGCTGTTCAGAGATGGGCTGTGTGGGGAGGAGGTGTGTTGCAGCAGAATCACCTGGAAAGGTATAATGTCCCTGCCCCTTTCCTCTTTCTCAGGTTTTTTCCACCCTGCTCTGTTTCTGAATGCTGTGGGTTAAGCTGTTTTCCTCTGTCATGCCCTTCTAGAGTTTTATTTCTGCCAGCTAACCATACATTGAAACCTTTGAGATTTTGAGAAGAAAGAAGCCTCTCCAACTTTAATGTGTATCAGGTATTTTGTCTGATCAACAGAAACTTGAAATACACTCACACACACTACTACACAACATTGTAGAACTTTAAAAATCATGCATTCTAAGATTTCAAGAATGGTTTGAAGACAATAAATGCTACAAGCATTAAGTTTCCATGGAAAGGAAGTATCTACAGCAGTAAGCCGAATAATCAATGCTCATTTTTATTTTTATTTTATGGGGACACTTAACACTTCCTAGATTTGGACTGAAATTCTGGTTTTGGTGGAGAATTAGGCTGTTTAAACAGCAAGAAGAAAGAGCTAAGCACTTATAGTTTATGTTACACTAGAATAAAACAATTGTGAGTATTAAAAAGCCACAAATATGTGACTAGACATTTCACTAATACATCAGCAATAATATAAAGTTTTATAGCTACAAAGGCTAAATGGTTGATCTATAAACCTCAATATTGAATGGCCCACAGTATTTCAGGACAAGTAGAAAAGAGTCTGTCAGGCTGTAAATAAATAAATAAATAAGAAAAAGAAAAAAGAAAAAGGGTATAAAAAGTGAAAATTCAAGTTCACCAAAGTTATGATTTGGGCCATAGTATGTATATAGTTTATGCAATCTCAGTCTTTCAAAACATGATCAGATTATCAACCTATTTCTAGGAAGGAAGGGATGATATGTAAAAACAATAATGATTATTCTATACACAATAGCTTAAATGTAGTTAAAATTATCAAATATGCAAAGAAACACAAATGAGTGAATATTCAATAAGTACAAAAGAAAACAGGATTGTTAGGACAATAGATGACATGGGCAATTGAGGAAGGAAAAAGACTTTAAAAAACACAAATGACAGTTAAAGAACATAGTGGAATGTGTGTGTGTGTGTGTGATGTTTACATATTGTGAAATCTAGTCATTAGAATCTATGTAAAGTCATAGACTTGAAAAACATGTCGAACTGAAAACATAATATATTAGATTAACAACTTAACAATGAATTTCATACAACTAAGTGGATCAAATTTAAACAGTTTTATTGACAAGGGAAATGAATCAATGCAAATAATAAATGGTCTTATGTGAGGAAAGGAATGGTAAAAAAATGTAGAAGTGTAATTATGCTGTAGAAAATGCATAATGGTCTAGAGGCAAGAGGGTAAGATACCAAAATTAAGAAAGAAAATGGAAATACAACTTCACTGCATTTGATAACAGGAGACGATTTTCCAAAACAACAAAAAGAAACAATTTACAGACTCATAAACCTCAATCACCTATAGCAACAATACAGGAAAACACAGGTGAGAAAACAAAATGTAACTGTAGCCTAAGAAGAAAGGGAAGAGAGGAACAGAGGATAAAATAAGGAATTGGGAAGTGTCATGTACATGTATCAACTCCACAGAAGGATTGTATTTGTTACATACTGCAAACATGTACAAAAAAATAAAGGGCAAAAAAAGGAAAGGGATAAAGAGGTGGGAGGAGGAAAGAGAGAGGGAAGGGAAAGAAGATGAAAAGAGGAATTAAGATGTGTAAATGTACATGAACCAACTCCAGACAAGGAAGATAATCACTACGCAAAGCAAACATGCTTTAAGAAAATAAAATAAAATTTGGAGACATGTACCTTAAAGAATAACAGGTTTACAATGACTTCTTGACTGAAACAATGAAATTTGAGAGGCAATATATTAACATTTTTGAAAGAAAATAATTGCTAAGCTGAAATCATATCCTTAATATCCTCAATATGAGGATTAATAAGTACATTTCCAGAAGAGTAAGATTTGAGCAGAGGTTGACAGTGTTCCTGTACCAGGAAACAGACAAACACACAAAAACCCACAACAAAAGTTTTTAGTTGCAAGTTACATCTTTAAAGGCAATAGCATGCAAACAAGAATATACCATGAAAATAAAACCTGGTACATATGTGGGTATATAGCCAAATACTTGGAAAATTTTTTTTGTGGAGTTAAAGTAAATGTAATATTTGAATAGGTAAAAATGTGATACAAAGTTGAAAGGAATCAATGAAATCAAAGTATTCCAAGTTTCTACCACAATGTTAAGATTAGAAAAATAGATTTGCATTACATATAATATCCAAGAATATGTGCTGTATATTTCACAATTGTAGCTCATGATGAAGGACAATTATGCATCCCTTCCAATTCTCAATACCTTTGCAATAGTTCTTACATGTTACAACAGGGAGATTAAGTATTACAGCTATCTAGTGAATAGAATGTAGGTATGCTGCTAAGCATCTTAGAAAGCAAAAGGAAGCAAAGAATTATTTAGTGTGAAGTATGAACAGTATCAAGACTAAAAATTTGTTTAAAAGTGCCATAGTTTCTGTCTGGATGTTCCCCCAAAGCCCAACCCAGTCTTAGGCTTTTTCAAAGGTAGTTGAATCTCTAGGTTTGTGATTGATTTAAGGTGCAATACTTTAAGGATGTGAGTTCTACAACCTCTCCTGTCCTGTCCTGTCATCTCCTCAATGCCACCTCTGTCCCCACCCATTCCCCACCTTTTCTCTCCTTTCCTTTTCCTTGTTGCTTTTGCTGTCTTCTGTTGCCATGTGCCATGTAATCTTGGAGTTAGATGGTCATGGACTGGAATCTCCAAAAATTGTGAAATAAATAAACCTTTCCTCCTTTACAGTCACATGTCAGGTATTTGGTCTCACCCATGAGAGAAGAGTAACTAAGAAAAAGACAACCATTAATTTATAATAAATATATAAATAGGTGAAATGACAGAAAATTGATAATAAAACATTTTACTAGTACAAAATATGACAGGACAAAAGAGAAATACAAAAGTTAAATTAAAAAGGAAATCGGTAGGAAAGTACTTGGTGCAAAACCAAATATACAAATATATCAAGAATGAAAATATATGTAGGAGGGGTACAAACATGGTGGGATGTATGCGTCCTTCATGCGTCTTTGTAATTGAAGTGTCACACTAACAACAGGAAAACTGTATCTCACATATGGAAAATAAAGAAGGATTTTTGGAACCAATAAAGAAGCCAAAGGGAACCTATATAAATGAAATTTGAAAAAGCAAATTAGAAAAAGGTACAGAGCATAAACTCAATCCCTACGCTCGAGAGTCAGGGAACCTGACCAGTGATGTAAGCAGTAAATACAGCCAAACCTTCATATTGCAAGGTGGCCTATCCCCCATGCTTTCATAACTTTTCAGACAAAGAAACATCATGATTCTAAATCAGAGACCAATCCACAGTTGATCCACTCCTTGTACTCTACCGCTTGATGCACGTCTCTTTAACAGAACGACTCCACTCTGACGGTTACAGGGAGAGGGAGTCACTAACGTTCTGAGTCAGAAACACAAACAACGGAGGAAGTACATAGTGAAATAGACTTAGAACTAAAAACTACACAACAGACTGTTACCCCCAGGCACAGCTTCAAAAAAGCCTTCTTTTTAGAAAGCCTCTCACATTCAATGGTATGAGAATTCTATCTCACCAACACATAATACTTAACATAGAAACATAGGAAATGTTTCTATTAGTAATCCATTAGTAATCTAATAACTTCTATAATAACTGACTCCAATTACACTAAAATAGAAGAACAGGCAATAAATTCAAAATAATTATTAGAATATTCAATGGATTTAAAGAGCATACCAACAGTTGAATGAAATATGAAAGGCAATAAAGGATATAATACAGCAATTCAGTGAAGATACAGATTCTGAAATCCTAAATTAAAAGCAGAATGAGTCACATTAAAATTCCAAAAAAAGCCTCAGCAATAAACTACACCAACCAGAAGAGTGAATTTCAGAACTTATAGATAAGGTAGATGAATAAATTGCATTCAGGCAGCAATTTAAAAAAACTATGAGAAAAAAATCATAGCGGTCCTCTGGGACATAAGTAAATGCTCAACTTTGAAACTATTTGAATAGAAAATGGTACTGCAGAAAAACCAAAGGTGTAGAAAATCAACTCAGTATTAAAAAAAATTCCAAAATTAGTTAAAATTTTAACAGTACCCAACCAAGAAAGAATATTGAAAGATGAAAGAGAAAAATAGCAAATCATTTAGAAAGACAAAACACATGTGAGTAACAGCACATTTATCCCAAGAAACTTTAAAAGCCAGGATGACAAGAAATAATGTTTTTTCAATCCTTAGATTGAAATGATTTAAAACCTAGATAACTATACCTCAAGAAGTTATCTATCCTTCAGATTCAAAGTAGAAGTGCAAACATTGTAAGATAAGCAGGTAATGAAGGACTTGATGAAGACCAAGTCTGCATTGATTTGATTATTTTCTGCAGTAAAAGATTTCATCCATTCTTTCTTCATATTTTGTGATGTTTTCTACAGTTTTTTTCTATGTGCTTACCCTGAGGTTTATATAGAATGTCTTAGAGTTACAACAGGTTCACTGAAAAATGTGATAAACAGTCATATAAATATACTTTTTTCTCTCCATGCATTTTATTTTTGATGCCAATATCTAATCTTCTTAAACTGTATATATCTTAACAAACTACTCTATGTATAGTTATTTTGATAATTGGTCTTTAACGTTTAAACTAATGATATCTATGATTTACATATCACAACCTCATATTAAAATATTCTGATTTTGTCTATAAACATACCAGTGCCAGTGAGTTTTATACTTTCATAGCTTTTCCTGTTACCAATTAGCACCTTTGTATTGCATTTTGAAGAAACCCCTGTAAAGCAGTCTAACAGTGAGGAACTCCCTTATCCTTGGTTTCCGTGGGAGAGTCTTCATTTCGGAAGGACAGATTTATGTAAAGAACACTTGGTTGGGAGTGTGTGTTCTCCCCTCCTTCCCTTTAGTGTGCTAAATGTATCATCCCACTATCTATCCCCTGGTCTGCAAAGTTTCTGCTGAGAAATCTACTAAAATCTTTTGAGTAAAGGATTCTCTGAATCCTTTCAGGATTCTGTTTTCTGCACCTCAAATTTAGGATTTTGAGTTCCCTGTACCTCCATGTTTATAATTTTACTCAGACTTGTGAAGTTTGCAGTTATTTATTTAAATAATGTATTTTTCTATTTTTGAAACTATTATAATTTAAAACAACTTTTTTGATGTCACTAATTCTATAGTTTTCAGATTATATTTTTCTTCTCTTCTGATAATATTTTTAAGTAGCCTGTTTCAGCATTCACAGATCCTTACCCATACTAGAATAATTCAGCTTTTGTCCCTGTTCACTGCATTTTCCATTTGGTTTACTATAATAGTCACTCACAGAAATTCTATTGGTTCATTTGTAAATTTTAATATCTGCTAAAATTCTAACTTTATTCATGCTTTGCTTTCTATTATTTCTTCTTTGTGCTTCCTTTAAATTTGCTGAACTTTTGAAGAAGTTATTTTTAGCTATATCTCATTTTATAGCTTTTCATTTCTTAAGGAAAAAAATTCATTGAAGCTATCATTTTAATGGTGATATCTTCTCTTTGGTCTTTCATAATGTTTTTTCTTTACTTTAATATCTACACATTTGAGAGAGCAGTTTCCTTTTCCAGTCTATCATGGTCCATTGAAGGCAATCCATATAATCATTATATGCATGAGATAATGAGATTGGCATTGGTGAAAATGTAGGGAACTTTAGTGTCCTAGGTTGTGATTGTCCACTGTGGTGGTGAGGTCTCTGAGGTTCTTTAATGAAAAAAATCTTCTGGAGATTTCCTGATTTCTTCCTCCACAAGGGAAATTATTGCCAAAGGGATCCTATTTGTGTTAGGTACAGCTTTTGAACATTTTTTTTTGTGTGTGTGGAACTAGAGTTTGATATATCATGCAATGTGATAGCTCCAGGGTATGGAACACAGAAACACATAGAGGGATGACTATTCCAGGGTCCTGGGCAACAGTGACATAGGCATGCCTACTGCCACATTGTTAACTGGGTGTGATGATTAGTTATGGAATGGCAGGGAGGCTGGTCCTGGAGTAGACTGAAAGTTATAGCATCACTAGGACCCAGAATTTGAGCTAGTTCACTGGCTCAAGTGGAGCCAGTATCCATTGTGAATATGCTTTCAGAGTTGCTGCAGCGCTAGGGCCCAGGTTTCTGGTTACTCTCGATAAGTGGTAGCTCTGGTGTCTGAAACATAAGCATGTGCACAGTGAAGTCCAAAAGGCAGTGTCTAGAGTTCAACCAAGGAAGAACCTACAGAGACTGCATTTGGAAGGTTTACTAGTTCCATGGCTAAAATATCAGAAGCATGGATATTTACAGACTAGCAGCATAACCAGTCTGAAACATTGACACTCAAACACTAATCTCTTCACCAGTCTTTTCTGCACAGTTACACATCTTTTGCTTTTGGTACAGTTGTTTTGTTTTGTTTTTCACCACTGTTACTAGATCTTCTTAATTGGACAGAGGAGCCTACTCATGTCTGTTTGTGTTTGTGAATAGATGTCTATTGATCTAGTTTTTGTGGAGAGATTAAAACTAGTATCTACTACTCCACTATGTTGGTGACATTTCTCCTCTGTATTCAGCATTTTTAAATTCAGTGTTACTTTTATATATCTATATATCTTCCACAATTATAAAGTTCAATTTCTTATGTGTGAAGAAATCATCATAAAATTTTGTCAGAATGTCGTAGTTGTAAATATTTACCAGAAGTGCCTATGCCTTGCCTTTATTTTTTTATACTGTAGTAAGTTTTAATTTTACCTGTATTTTACAGGTATAATTAAGGTAAAAATAACTTCCCATATTTATATTATAGAATTTAATGTATTTGGTTGTATATATTCTCCAATTAAATGATTACAGCAGTCCAAGTAACAAATATAACAGAAACAACATACATTGCATTACTATGATCTGCACCTTGTGCTTAATTTTAAGGTGAAGTGCAGAAACTATAGACAATATAACCTATCTTTTTATAGTGCTTTTATGTGGTATATGTATGTTCTTTATTTGAAGGGGTTACATTAGAGAAGTGATTCTCATTGTATGGTGCCTGGCTTCTTTTATAGAAATATTAAAAGATATCTTCAAAATAACAAGTTTGTTGTATGTTTCCCTTCCGCCCTGCCTTAACAATTTGGTGATAGCCTGGCTCAGATACATGTGAATAAGCATTTTCAAATGAATGGTATGTGAGATCTTGAATTCATTATAAGGTCCTAGGAAGCCACAACCAACTAAATGATATTAACAAATGAAAGGCAACTTTATTGATTTCCTTAGCTTAATGATATATGGTTTCTTTGGGATGCAATGTACCATAATTTTAAATTTATTAAATGTAAATTGCTAATACATTATCACCAGAACAATACTCTAAAATTATAAAAAATACAAATAGTTATTTGTTTTAAATATCACAAGTTTATGCTTCATACAGAAAATAGTATGGAAGCTTTCTTCCTTAAATATAAATGTACATGTGAACATTTACTCTGAGAATGTATTATTTTTTTCTTCTATTTTAAGTGAAAATAAAGTGATCTATTTATTATTTTCTTACAAATAATATACTAATTTAAAACTATCCATGTATGTTTCACTTGAAAAAAAATAACTTCTAAGCGTTCTTATTTTGTAATTCTCTTCTCAATTACCAAAACTCAAATGATTTTTTTTTTGTACCGGGAATCAAACTCATGACCTTGCACTTGGCAGGCAGGTGCTTATGCCACTAAGCAAATCCCTGGCCCCATTTTTTCTTTATGAATTTTACTCAGCTGATCAAGCAGAGTTGATTTCTCCTTCTATTACCATAATGTTTGTATATTGACCTCATTATATATAGATTATTATATTGGGATTATTTATTTATATTCTTGTCTCATATTACTGAGGCAAGATAAGGCATGGCAGGCTGGCTTGAAAGCATGATGTTACCTGTCAAGTTAAAAAGAGCAAGGAAAGAAGATATAAACAAGATGTAACCTTGATCAATAACAAGATGTAACCTTCTCCAATTAAATGATTACAGCAGTCCAAGTAACAAATATAACAGAAACAACATACATTGCATTACTATGATTCAGCCTCTATTCCCCATCATTTAATGGGGAATAGAGGCTGACTAGCAGGATGTGACCTGTGGATCACAGGTGAATGTGCGGGCTGAGAAACTTCCCAATGACTAGATCCAAAAGGATACAAAAGATGGCACCATTACCTTCTTCATCACTTTGCTCTTCCTGTGTTCTGTCTTCTTGTTTTTGCAGCAACTCCTCCTGCACGCATATATATTCTTTTCTTCACTTTTTCCTTTTTCTTTTTTTAAATAAAAGTTGCATTTACCTGCTCATCAGTTGTCTCAGCTTATTCTGTGGGTGAGATGGAAAGTCTGGAATCACAGGACACTGTGCCATTCTAGCAACACCACCAGACTTTGTTTCTTGAGAGAAGGCCTATGTCTTATCTGTCTTTGGATCTTCAGCATTAGCATTACCCGGCACCTGTTAGGTTTTCTGTAATATTTTGCAATGAATACTATGCTTAGTCATAAGTAGATACATTTATTTTAAACAACTGGCAACTATGAATCAAAGTCCACAAATCTCAAGTGTGTCCCTCTAACACAATAATATTAAAAAATGTTGATAATTCAACCTCAAAAGTTCAAGTGCAAATATTTATACAATGGTGATAACCCTGATTTAAAATCCCTTGCTAATTATCAAGAAATTACCCCCAATGCCTATAGACCATGGTACCTCTAGACATAGTAACTATATCTCAGTTTTACTAAGCTTAAAACTGACATTTTACAGCAAAAGTAGCAGCCATGCAACTGAAATCATCAAACCATTCACTTGTTCTATGACCCTCAGAAGAAACAGGAAGATTCATTTCTTTTCTAAACCTCATATTATCCATCTTAAAATACATAACTGGAAAGTATGCCCTTTTGTTAATCCTGCTTAATAAAAAAATAAATGTCTCTTGAAATATGATACTTTGCAATAAATTCATCCATGTAACAGAAGCTTAACAGTAAGCAAAAGACTTCCTTAGGCAAAGCAAATTCCAATTATGTTGGAAAATAATTATAAGTAATAATAAGTATATAATTGTGATTTATGGTAAATGTGATAGCAATGATGAAAAAGACTTGTCTGTAGGAAGTAATAAATTCAGCCACATGGGAAAGATCATTGAGAGAAGTTTAGAAATAGAAATGTATGATTTGAGGTAAATAGATGCATAGAAAATGGGGAAAAAGTTTATTGTAATGTTACAAATAATGCTTCAAGAAAAAAGAAGCAAGTAAAAATCAGTGTGGTATGAATAGAGTACTATAGCAGAACTGAAAACAGGCTTGAGAGATAACAGGGATCAGATGTAAATTTTAATGGAAGTATAGCAGAACATGTCCCAAGAAGTACCACCATTCTCAAGTACCACACTTGAGAAATACTTCTCTACATGGAGTGATCAGACAGGAGGTTCCTACTCATAAAATTATCAATGGTGGAGATTTTTAACCTTAAACAGATGTGAGAAAAATAGTTTGACTATAGTATCAGAATAACTGTTTATTTTTTGAATAAGACAAGAATGAGGAAGAAGGAAAATGGGAGGAAAATGATAGTGTCTAGGACTCTAATAGATACATTTAGAATCATAATTGAAAACCATAACTTCATAAAGAGTAAATATCCAATACAATTGGACATATGATAGGCAAAACTTCATTAGAAATAAATTTGGAAATCCTCAAACACATATAGAGTAGTGAATAAAGCCAATAAATAGATAGATTGAGATGCCTGGAGAGAATATAAATATGTGGTGAAAATATTACAAATGGAACATCAGTATCTACTATATAAATCAAAGATATGAAGCCTGAATTGTTCATGGAAAAACAAAGAGGACAATATAATTGCATAACATAAAATATTCATTCATCTATTCCAAAAAGAAAACTTCTTTTAAGTATTGATTAGAATATGTCTTAATTGTTTTCTTGTCACTGGGACAAAATATCTAATGCTTATAACTTAAAGGAGAAGAGATTTATTTTTGGTTTATAATATTTAGCGGATTCAGTCCCTGGTTGGCTGGCATTCAGCAGGAAATGTATAGTGGAATGTTCTGGCACAGGAAAGATGCACACATTATGGTGGCGAGGAAGCAGAGGAACCTGGAAGGACGATAGAACCTTCCAGATAATGCCTCCAGTGATCCACCTTCTCTAAACACAATCCACTTCCTCAGAGTTTAACTCTGAAGAGTTAACTCTTCAGTCAGTTGATCCACTAATGAGTATAGCTCCCATGATCCTTTGGGAGAACAGAATACCTATATTTTTTGATTGTTTTAAAATGTGAGGAACAAAGCTAATTTAATTTCCTCATATCCACAAACAGTTCTAGGGAAGGAAACTAATTTTATATACATACACTTTTCTATCAAGACGATAGAAAATAAATAAGCAAACTTACAAACTTATGTTTTAACTCTGCCACAAATGCTTAACTACAAGAAAGAAACCAAACTGGTTTCTGATATTTTATAGCAAATGTGAAGAGACAGATTTATATGTATGTTCTCTACACTTTTATTGCTTTCACTGATTCCCTGCTTTCTTTTCCCATTTTTTCCTTTCTGAGTTGAAATTCAATTTAAAGAAAAGTAAGGATGAATGAAGCATTGGATCTAGCCAGTGCACCACCAACATACTCAGTGTTTTCAATGACCAATTTTTCACAATGTTTGAAGGCAGTGAAATATTAGTATTCATCTCACATTGGGAGTAAGCTGAAAAGGCAAGTTACACTTTTCAGTCTGCTTGTTTTTTTATTTGAAGTGTTAACTCACAACCTGTTCTGTAGTTATAGAGAGGAATACAAAACACACAGAAACAAACTGGATTTTTCATTAAGTCTAAGGTCAATATACCAGGCATCTACTTAAAAGATTTTTACTTAGATCTCAGGATGCCATCTATTTAAATTATATGATTGATATTAATGAAATATATTAGGGTCCTAAACAGCTATTATATAGGTGGAGGAAGAAGAATGTTTCTCTTTGTTCATATACCAAACATTTGTATAAAAACTGATAGCAAATTATTTTCCCCTTAGCTTCTGAGCCTTGTAAGAACTTACTTTAAATAAAATAGAAAAGAAAACCTCATAAAAATACTTTGAATGTGTTCTGCAACTTCAAATATCTTATGCACAGTTCTCCTATAACAAGCAAGAAAAATATTCTAGCCAGATTATTGCATGCTCATGAGCTTCCAGAGATAACAAAATAAATGGGGCAGAAAACACCATTTTCCTTGTTTCTATCTATAAATATGTGAGAAAAATGTAATACTAGTCCTTTAGCCTTTACCCATTAAAATATACACTATTCTGTTAAAAAGTCAAGAAACTGAGTTATAACCATCTGTAATAAACTTATTTCCCAGAATTTTAAATAATTCTTAAAGAAAATCATAAATAGTTCCCAACTGAAAAATACTTTACCAAAGTGCTTAGTTTGAAATAACAGTCTATTTATATAAAATTCTGAAAGAAAATGATCATTCTAATGATTACTGAATTTGAGCAGTTCAAAACTAAATTGTACATGAATCAATTAAAGAAATCTTCATTGATTATCTACCATACATATCCATCATTGTGCATGGTGGTAGGGAAATAGCAAATAGGATAATAATTTAGACCTGCTTTCCAGAAATTTATAGTCAAATAGGGCAGATGAACAAACAGGACTGCCTGGAAAATAGCAAAAAAAAAAATTGTTGTAACATTACTTCACTGATGAATTTGGAATTCTTGATGTTTTTTAAAAGGAATAATTATGCTAACACAATAGATTACTCTAAGACTACTAATATATACTCTAAGAGTACGTATATGCTGAGTACTAGTAAACCCAATCCCATCATCAAAAATCAGAAACAGAATTAAGTGAATATAAAATATTCAGTGAAATTTCATTTCCAAAGATAGTGATACTGGAAAAGTTAATGTAAGGCCAAAAGGAATCTGAAAAACACATCCTTAGATCTCTATACTAAGAAAATTTATGAAAAGTAGGTACAGTTCTTAGATCAGCACACTATTGTTACTGCCATTATAGGCTGCAGCTGAAATAATATTATGGACTCATAGTGTTTCCCTAAAATTCTCATGTTAAACTACAAATTCTCAATAACTGCATTTGTAGGTAGGGTCTTTAAAAATGTAATCAAGGAAAATTGAGATCATAAGATAGGTCAGACCTCACTAATTACTAATGAGGTCACGGTGTCCTCCTTAGGAAAAGAAGTGCCCTCAGAAGGAAAGGGAGAGACCCGTGAGATGTAAAATGACCCTACAAGGATATAGAAAGTATCCAAGGAAAGAGGACTCAGCAGAAACTAAATCTGCCAACAGTCTGAGGTTGGATATTCAGCACCTTCCCAAACTGAGAAAAATTTTCTGTTGTCAGTGGCATTTTGTTATGGTGGCCCTAGCAAACTAAAGCCAAAAAAAGCTAAAAGTAATTGGCTGAAACACACTTTGAAAACATTTAAGCTGCATAAAATATCAAAATTGGAAAACTCTTCTAGACTCCACATATCTGGGGGGTAATTTTAAGCATCCGAATTATACCTGTGGACTTGTAATCTGTTTGGTATTAATATTTAAGATATGCAAAATTTGCATTTGTGAAATGAGCAGATGATGCATACTAAGGGGATAAATTTGATTTACATACATGTTCATCTAATAAACACCTTTATTGAGTTATAAAATATTTTTATTAAAACAAACATGACATTAGTAACCACTGTGGTGATTTTTTAATTATCACATATTAGTTTTGCCTATTGTTGGACTCCATATAAGTGAAATCTCATGTTGCCTTTAATTTCTGAACTTGCTCATAAAATCTCTGAATATGATTCTAAGATGGTCTTTGTTTCTTCTCTCCTATCGTTTTGTCTATGTTCTTCAGGGTAGGTTACTCAGTTTATATTACTCAGTCTTTCCTCTCCTTCTGTACCCTCAATCTGCTAACAATTCCCTGAAGTAATGCATACATTTTATGTATGATACTGTACATTATCACTTCTCTAATCTCATGAATTCTGTTTGTTTTCTATTTATTTGATAAGATTCCTTACATGTTTATATATTACAGTCAGTTATTTCTAAGTTCTTGGACATATTTTAAATAGCTGTTTAAATTCTATTTCTGCTTATTCTAAATTCTGAGTCATCTGGGTTTTCACTGCCTCCTCTCAACTATAGATCACCTACTAATTTACTTATATCTTGCAGTTCTTTGTATACTAGGCATTGTCACTGGTATATTGCAGGAGCTCTGAATTCAGATACTACCTAAAAATAATAGCAATGTTCATCTATGTACCAGATGAATTACAGGATATTCATTTTGAGTATGCAGAGTTTAGATTATGGACATTAATCATCTGTTATAGGAAGAAAATGTATTCATTTTCAAAACTCCCTTAACATGGTAGGACCCCAGTTATAGAGTATGTCTCTTCAGTTTTGAGAAGTCATTGAAATCAGCTTTCAGTTCTTTCCAAAATTGCTACTGATGTCTTTTGGGTACTGGAATCCTTCTGTCAAAGTTACTGCAATATTTGCTTTTGGATTAAAGAGTACATGTTCAGATTGGGGTGCATCCACAGGGCATTGTCTTATAGACTTTCCTTTCTTAACCTGTAGCCTTTTGGACAATATAAATTTCATCCTATGTTGCCATTTTTTTTATTTTAGTTTTTATGCTTTAGTAATTTCTTGTGGCATGAAGTCCATTATTATCTCTTAAGAAAAGTGAAATAAAACATGATTATCACCACATAAGTGTGGTTTCCCTTATTTCTAAGCTAGAATGTCTTAGAGTTTATATCTGTTTTAAGTCAGTTTCCAATTTCTTTATTTTTTCCTCCAGAGTTTTAATCTACTGGAGGAAACTTCTGTGTCATTACTGGACTCAGAAACATGGCAGAGGTGATTTTTTTAAAAAATATGCTTCAACATAAAGGTGCAAAAATATCTAAATGCTAAAAAGATACATAAATTATTTATTATAAGGAAATTTTATAGCTTTGACAATAATTGTTCACTCAGTGAAAAACTATGTTATGAAAGATGTAACTTTTCAAAAGGCATTCTATTTGTGTTTCCCAGGCTGATCAAGCCTTTCCTTAAAACCATCCTTTCAGTAACCCCAAAACACCTAACCAAACAATGAATATTGATCAAACCTTTTCACAAACTATTCATCTTACCTGTGAATAAACTATAAAATGTTTATATTTTAAACATTTGACTAGAATAAAAATTTATAACAAATTGGTTCCTTTTGCAACTACTTCATTTTGCAAGGGTAATGCTCCACAAAATGCATCGTGGCATTTAATGTGTATCTGAGAAGTTTTCAAACTACAATGGGTAAGGAAATTTGATCTCGAATTATAAATCTTTCCTTGGTAGAACCACTGGCATATTATTTCATGATTTTTCGTTATATTTCATTATTTCATGTATAATTTCATAATTCTTGGAAATTGTTTTAAGATAGCAGAGCAGTCCCGCTTCATTTGTGAGAACTGTACAGAAAGGTCGAGAATTCTGAAAGAATGTGCTTTAGAGGAACTTCTATTTTAACACGTCACATTTGTCTAAAATTTAACGTGAATAATATGACATAGGGAGACTTTTAAAAACCATAAAACCTTTTGATTCATGAAATTAACAATCTGAATGGTGTTTTTCAACCTCTATCCACAATTCAAGAAATGTTAATGCTTGTGGCTGATAACAAGTCAATCATTTCTGTAATGATACCCAGTAAAATTCATGGAATATCAAAGACATCGTTCATGTCTGTTAACTCACACCTGTTAATCAGCTGCTTGGGCTAAGTGTAACTAATTTCTTTTTCCTGTGCCCCTGGTATCATTAGTAACATATTACTTCTGTCACTCAAAAACCTTCATCATGAACCCTGCCATTGTTTGATATGTGTTCCTTCTTTGGCATTATTGAAAGGTGCTGTTTTAATTTTTATATATGCAACCTAATTGTTTTTAAATTGTAAGTATTAGGAAAATAAATCTGTTATATAAATATGTGAAGAGACAAGTAACTTACAGGTATTTTAAAAGAATCAATTAGCCTAATTACTCTGAGGATACAAAGCCTATCCTTTTGACTTCTGGATAAGGGAAGCTTTTGAAAGCCACTATTCCATATTAGAATTAAGTTCGATATTCTGCAACTGTTAAGAGGAAGTAACTAAATGCCACTGCTTCAGAAAATCGGCTTATTTCTTACTCGTCTTTGAAGCTGATGAATGTAGGCTTAATAGTGGAAAGAAAAAAATTTGAAATTTTGGCAATTTCCATAAACACAACAAAAAATTAATGAAGTATTCATCTTTATCAAAATTGAAAATAGATAAAATCTTTAATCGATTGGCAGAATTCGAGGAATATAATTGATAGACATGTAGCAGAACTAAGGGTCCTATAAATAAGTTTTTCAAATGAGTATCATAAATCATTATAAAAGTCACATATAATCTTACCACACCTGCATCAAACCATACAAAGAGACTGCAGTGACAATAGCACACATCTGAATGCAGATGCTGCTAAAACCTTACTTGCAGGATTTCATGTAATCTTGACAACCTTCTTGCATAGGTTCCATTATTATTCCACTTTTACACATTAACAAATTGAGTGTTAAAAAATCTAAATTTATACAACTTGTTCAGAAGCTGGGACTCAAACCCAGATCAACCTTGAGAAATAAAGAACTCTATTTTACTCTAACCTATTAATCAAGTTCATATATTTTCATTCAGTAATTACAATTCTCACAACATGACTACATGATGTAATGACCAAATTGAGATGGCTAGATGAAGTGCTTTAGAAACAATACTGCGATATAATATTTTTTAAAAACTGAATTATTTAAAATGTTAACTTAAAAAATATAGTTATGTTTGTAAAAAATACTACCTTTAAAACACTATAATAAAAAGTGTACACACATCCTCCTTATCAAAAGCACACATCTTACTAAATCAATATAGTATAAATGTATGCTTACAAGTACAATTATGCTATCAGTTTCTTTGTAGACAATGTTTTATTTTTTCATTTATGTCTTTAAAAGTTGTTAGACTGTAAAAATGGTTTGCTTTTTTTTTTTTTTGCAATACTTTAGAAGAGATAGTCTCAAAATCCTTTTATTACCAACCAACACCAGGAAATGTTGTATACAAGATAACTAGTATTCAATTAATCTATTTAGTTTTGATCAAAAGAAAGTAACAACAAGGTGGAGTAAGGTGAGAAAGTGCTGAAGCAATGATTTGCTTAGGGTAAAAATAAACAGCTACCTACAGCCTAATTTTAAACTGTGAGGACAGTCTTTAAAAATCGTTCAGTTTGGGTTATCATAACAACTTACCACAGGCAAGATAACTTTAAAAAAGCATTTATTTCCCACCATTCTGAAGATTAAAAACACAAAATGAAGGGTGTAGACAAAACGAATAGGGAAGGCATTCTTCCTTATCTGCAGACAGCAACTTCTTTCTGTACCTTCAACAAGAGAATCAGTTTGTTTCATGAGGACTTTATCCTCATGACCTAATTCCTTCCCAATGCCTTATCTCTTGATTGATTCATTAGAAGGTGAGGGAGGTGGTTATAATTTCAACACATGTATTTTGAAGGACACAAATATTCAAGTCACCTTGCTACAGCACAATTTGAGATAATGTACTAAGACTATTTTCATAAAATCAGAATTCCATAATAGTTGAAACACATTGAGAGTTGTTAACATTGACAAAACTGTATCACTGACAAAATTATCTTGGGAAAAAAATAAAGTCTGAATCTTCATAGGCTGGCCCTCACCTGTTTCTTGGACTAATTAATGATTGCACTTGTCAGAAGAATCAAATTTGTCAAATAAATGAGAAATGGAAAACTTAGTGAAATACTAAACAATAACAAAAAGTCATAAAGTAAATTTTAAAATGTCTTTTAGAAATCAAATTATAATCATTAAAAGCTAAAGAATATTAAGCACAACTGAAGATAAAATGCAGAATAGCATTTTCTTTTTTCTTTTTTTTTGTCCTGACAAAAATATAAGAGGGACTTTTGCCTACAGAACATTTATCAGGGAGTAATCTCACAATCTATACCTGTCAGAGGTATGTGAAACACAGTCAGTTAGAGGAAGAGATTTAGTTGTGACAGAGTTGAATCATCAAGTTACATAGTCACATAAATTCTGCAGTTAGGACAACCCTCAAAAGGAGTGTCCAAGTCAAGACATTCCTGGCTGTAACAAGTGTAACAGGTCCTTTGATGTATATTATGCCAAGAGGTGTACCCTTGGGGCAGGTGGTTTCCATTTGGTTCAGAGCAACGCCCAAAGAGGGACTCAGCTGTAAACCATCAATGGGAAACACTCCTCAAGCTGGCCGAAAGTGGCTCATCACATCCCAGTATCAACACAACTGTCCAATTCTCAGTTTTATCTGAGAAAGAAGACAGGCCAGGCCAAGGACAAAAACCTCATTTCTTTTTCTTTCTTTTTTTTTTTTCATTTCTCATTCTTTTAACACAATTAAATATACTCATGTGCATGTATGTGACCAGGTGTAGGTATGAAAACAAAACATATATATGCACAAACACATGTGAATGTATAGTAATGGAATATATATATATATATATATATATATATATATATATATATATTATATTGTTTATATTTGTACATGTTTTTATTAATTAGATGGTTATTACTAAGTAACATACAAATTTCCTTTTGAAACAGATAAGTAAATAATTCTCCTCTGCAAGTAGCGATTCTACAGACACGTTCCTAAATCTACATTTCTGTCATATGGAACAAAAAGTCGACCTATTGCATTCCATTTTATTTTAGTTTAACACATGAAAGTTTATAAATCCCAAATTCATTTACAGAATAAATCACTTTCCATTTAAAGACCCTTGGGATTAAGTCTAGAAAATTATTGTATTTGTAGCAAAAATATCTACTGTCTAGTCAGTTGACATGGCGTTAGGTATAGTAATTTTTTCAGAGACCAAAAGGTACAAGATGAATCTCTGCCCATAGTAATTCAATACAAAAATAAATATTCATATAAAAAGTTTTATTGTTTTAATAGACATGTTATTTCCAAAATTAGGTAATTTTTAAAAACTTTCTCAAGGGCCAGGGATTTAAGTGCCTGCCTGGTGCAAGTAACGTTATTAGTTCAAAAAAAAAAACCCAAAAACCTCAATATTTAACAAAATACAGGAAACTGTATATAAGTAAATTGTGCAATCTGATATATTTTGAGATAAGTATTCATAATTCTAGTGAATAAGATTGACATGCTCATCAAGACTACATGTCTGTTTCAACTTCTTTCTGCTTGTGGATTTATAGTTTATGTCTTTAATTTATTGTAATCTATCTTCAAGTTGAATTACATCATCTTATTTTTAGTATAAGGATATTATATGCTTTTTCTTTCTGGGAACTTGTACCACTATTGTCATTTTTTTCTAAACCCATAGATAGAAGTTGATAGAATTTCTTAGAAATAACATGTGTATTATTGATAGGTGAGGTGCTTTGTAGATAGCAATTGAGACAAGTTAGTTAATTTCAGACCAATCATATCCTTAGTGAAAAAGAAGTTGAAATCACCTGCTCTGGAGACTAGCAGAATAAATCCCCCTTACAGTATCCTTGTGACTACTTTTCAGCACAAGTGGTTTGACCCTAAATGAGGAAACAAGAATATAAAATTTCGCTGAAAAAAAAAAAAAAGCATTGTTAGAACCGCAAATGGAAGTAAAACCATCATATTGTGACTGAAGGTATGGATACTCTTTGTTTGAATCTCTGATTCTCTGTCTTCCTACTATATTCACTTATTTACATATGTATGTTGAACAATTTGTCAGAGTTATTTAAAAGCCTCTGGTCTGAGTCCAAGAGTGTCTATGCTTTAAAATGTCTTCAAAATTGATAATTTCCTTATTTTTAATGCATACTTGACAATTGTTTTATGTAATTTGACATTACAAGAATTGATACAAAGCATGAAAAATCAAATAGATATTCCTTCTATATACTAGAGTTTATATTTAGGAAGAAAAAAAATAAGACAAAGTAAAATAAACAATATGCCCCACAGTGACAAGTACAATGGTAAAGAGGAAGATAAAACTAGAAACTGTAATTTTTACTGGCTTAGATATGATATAGGAGCCCAGAAATCCTCACAGGGACATTGACATTTAACTAATGTCCTGAAAAAAAGCTGAACACTAAATACCTAGAAACCAGGAAGACCTTATTAAAGAATGCCATATGTTCCTCCCAAAGGTGTATGCCTGGTGCAATTATCAAAAAGGAACATGACCCACTACCCTAAATTCACATATGAAAACTGAATCCTCAGGTACCCGGGATTTAGCTCAGCGTAAGTGCCTGCCTTGCAAGCGAGCGGTCGTGAATTCACCCTCCTATACCCCCTCCCCCCAAAAAAGAAAAGAAAACTGAATCTTCAACGTTACGGTAGTATCACCTGTAGGAATCGGTGAATGTTTTTATATTTTATTTAGCCTCAGAAACTCATCAAAATTCAATGTGCATATGTTATTTCTTTAGATATATTATGTATGCTTAGTGTATATATCAAGGTATTCTTTTATTATATTGATTTTTATAAATTATAAAGAAGGTAAGGTAGAAAACTAAGTTAGTCCTCTATAGAAATAAATCTTCCACCTATCATTAATATAAAGAAGATAAAGAATATCAATAATACTACTTTCCACACATTTTGTCATTATTAATAGTGAATCCAATCCAGAGCTCATTTCCTAGGTTGAGTAAGCCAAGAATTTCTTAATATTATATTTTTGTATGTATATTTTCCATAGATATATGACATTTCAGTAGCTGCTTAATCAGGTAAATTAACAAAAGTATACAAAGGTTTAGACCCTAGCTCAAAAATCTAATTAGAACAATAACATATATAGAAAAATATGTGTAAGGTAACTCATGCAATTAAACAGGTAATTTTGCAAATTAACAATCATTGTATCTGTGACTTCCAGCCTCCATTAAATGCACTATATTTGAAGTTTTAAAAATGGTATTTCACTTCATATTATGTTTGTTTCCATATAGTTGTACCTCATTTACTGTGTAGTGTTGTTGTATCTTTTTACAGTTTGTGCACATGTGTTCGTATTTGTCCTTTTGTACATTGCCATTAGACTCCAAGTCTTTGTATTATTTACATCTTATTTTGAAGACCAGATATTCCCTTAGACACCTCTGTGACTAGGAGTTTTGGGTAAGTAGTATCAGGCACTCAATTCATGTTTCTTCAAGAGGAATTATAGGTATTTCATTATAACTAACTGAAATTTGAACAAAGAAAAAATAAATGTTTATTTCAATAACGATAAAAAGCAATATCTCATTAATATATAAAGTTAAATGCAGTGACAAAACACCCAGATCCACGCTTTAAAACTATTTTCAACTGTTTTTCAGGGCTAATAGGATTATTATTATTTCTATTTATATACAACCTGTCATTTGGATTTTCATAGGAATAGCACTGAATTTGCAAATCACTGGGTGATATGGAGATTTCAATAATATTTAGTCTTTTCCACTTTCACTCTTGAGTTTATAAAGCAAAAAGCTGACATATGTTTAAGTACATCAGATGAAATTTTGGAAAGGCAGTATGACAGAATAATGTACTGCATGATATCAACGTATTCCAGAGTCAATCAACTATCTTTCAATGCTTAATATTTAGTTGTTAATAATCTGAAGTTAGTGGTAAAGAAGCTTAAAAGTTTCACTTAACAAATATTTAAATTTCTAAAAAAGAAAATGTTGATTTATAATGAGAAGTAAATCATGTGGCTCACTTTATTGTCCTAGCTCATTCTTTCCTTATAGAGAAATTTCATGGGAAACCAGATGTGTAGAATATTACACATTTCTATTGACTCACAACATTGCAATCATGAATGACAGAATAAATGGAACTAGCCAGATATGGTGAACAAACCTGTAATCCCAGCACTCTCAGAGGCTGAGTCAAAAAAATGGCAAGTTCAAGTCCAGTCTGGCCAGCTTAGTGACATAACAAAATCTTGTTTCAAAATATAGCATAAACAGGACTTTTGATATAGCTCAGGGTTAAGGCCCTGTATTCAATTCCTAGAACCATAAGTAATAATAAAAATAAATGGGCCTCTATAAACTTCCCTTTCATGCACATTATATACTATCTCTACTATCCCAAAGATAGACTTACAAATTGGGAATTTAACATTGTTAAGGTAGTTGCAGCTTTGATCTGAAAGTTATTCAGAACTTTTTTTTTTTTTTTTCTGGTGCTGATGATTTAACCCAGGCAATGCATGTGATGGGGAAGCATTTTATCACCTAGCTACTCTCATTAGTCCTCAAGCTTTTATTCTTTTACTTCAAGACAATATTATTTTTTCTCACTCTCAAAGTCAAAGTAAGCATGTAGTTTATGGTTAAATCTTCATGACTGCTCTATATTAGACTATCATCATAATTCAGATATTATTTCTTCCTCTGTGTCTTTCTTTTTGTTTAGTTCTTATGTAGTTGTGCTTTAGTTTTTAAAATAAAAACTATAATAAGAAAACATTCTAAAATAAACAACTGAACTAATTTCATTACATCAACCTAATATAAACCATAAATACCTAAATCCTTACTATATAACGCCTACCATCTTGATTGTAAATGACATGGTTAATCTAGAACTATATTTGCTATTTTACTAAAACAGAATTTATTATTTTCCTTCCTCCTTCTGCATTTAAAAAATGTTTAATGGAAATCTGTTTTCAACCTATTATTATGGAATAAGTGATTGTAAGGCAAACCAGATAGGGCTCTCTGATGATAATGATATTCTGCTCCTTTACCTATATTGTTGTTTGTGGGAAACATTCTTTGATTTCTTTAAAGTATTTAAGCTATATAAATAAGATCTGTGCATTTTTAGTAAAAAATTGCCAGTAAGTATTTTGGAGATAATGGAAATTTACACAATAAATGTCTGGTTTGCACAAATTTTTCAGTTTAAAACCTGCATTGTGTATTATGAGTAAAATGTAATTTTTTCTAGATGTTAATAATGACAATTATATTTAGGTTCATATATTTATAGAATACACAAAGATGGAAAACAATAATTCTTATGTTTCAACCCCCAAATTATATAAAAGAGCAAAAAGTATTTGTAAAAGACAATAGTTAATTAGAATAAGAACTAGAAAGTAATAATCTCTTTGATGTATTTTAAAATAACAACTGGGTCATTCTGTAATTAAACTTACTTGATAAAACAAGTACTCAAAATAAGACAAATAAAAGTTTAGACAAGATACAAAGGCTGAAATTATCATCTCTAGTCATTTAAATTTCATTTTACCATATTTTTTTAACAACTGTATTTTCCATGATCTTAAAATTTTACTTTGTGGGCTGCTGTGAAGTGTCATAAACATTATGAGGAGCTATCATGTCATGTTATTTACCTGCCACAACTGCAAATGATATCCTGAAGTTATTAAACTAAGTGAAAGAAATCAAATATCTCAAGCTTAAAGTACATTGTAGTGTTTTATATTGGTTACATTGAATCTAATTTTATAAATGTATCATTCTAATGATACATTTACAGATGTAATTTTTTTCTGCTACTGCATCTTCTATTGTGAACTATGATTTCTATCGTAGCTTTAGGAAAATGAAGGTTGGGGTGCCCATTAGCCTTCTACCTCTGGGACACTCAGAGGTCACTATATCACTGTGATTTAATACAGCATTATGTAATCCAGTAGAATTTTATTCAATTAAGATATTAGAAGAAATAAAATAGTAAGTTTCCAAAACGGTTAAACATTGAGACAAGAATAGCATATGCTGGGCTAAAAATAAAAGCTATTAATAAAAAGCCTTTCTGAAGTATTACTGTCATCAAATCCATCTGTCCCTGGGAGGACTCAGCATGTAGCTTTCTATTGCCAAGAGAGCAGGCCTGTGTGCAAGGGCTTTAAATGACCTCCCCACCCATGAACACAGCCACCTCTATATTCTTTCAGTTAGGTGACTGTGGCTTAACAGCAAGAATAATATTCTTTGAATCCAGTGAATGACATTTCTGTCCTATTCTACCCCAATAGTTTTCAAACTCAAATATGCCATTTATTCCACTAAAACCTCATTTACCTTGTCTAGAAAATGCAGCCAATTCACTTTCAGTTGAACTAAATTCTTTGAACAATTAACATATGGAGATTTATTGGAAAAGTTATATAATTATATATGTTTCAGCAATATTGAGAGTCCAACCCTTTGAGAGAAAAGAAATAATGAGAGCATCTCCTTGCACTTTGATCTGAGGAATAAAACTTCTCTAGACTTACATTTACTCACTGTGGAAGGTCTATGGTCATTTGATAATCATCACCATCCAAAGAGGCCTATTTGATTATTAGCTACAATTCTCAGGAGTTTTGTCTTTTATTGAATGAAAATGTGCTTTCTTATTGTTTCTTTCCAATGTTGTCAAATTGCCTTATTTCATACAGAATAAAATTAAACTATTATTCTACCTAATTCAACAGATAAACATTTATTAAATGTAAATTAGATTGTGGAAATGTACAGGGTGAAATCTTATAACCTAACTGGTCTCATGACAAACAGATGAGAACGTCAATCATTGAAATACAATGAACCTACAGTGCTATACAGAAGTATGCATAGGCAGGCAGAGAAAAGAAGTGGCTTCTAACTGAACTTGAAAGGATTAAGGAAGGAGATAGAGTGGATACCGAAGGATTCCTGAAAAACCGGGAGGAGTGATATGCCAACAAAAAAAAATATGCACAGACATGTCTCGGCTGTATTCAAGTGCTTTAAAACCTTTATACATTTTTAATAAATTTTTCTAAAGTTTAAATAACAAACTAGAAAAGCTTATTTTAGGGCTTGCCTGTGATTGGAGTAGAAGCTAACCTAATATCAAAGAATACACCGCTACATGCAGTTGAAATTTGAAACAAACATTAAAATATTTGATGTAGCATTAGTAGCATTTATTTCTTTATTGAAAGGTTAGTTATTAAGTGAAACATATAAATAGAAGATATTTTAAAATTTCCATTAGGTTAACAGTCTTTCAACCCAATTAATGGGATACAAATTTAAACAAAGTAATAAATTACTGATATCAAGATAATAGCTGAAAAGTGTTCAGGGTAATATTAGACAAAGCATACAAATTTATAAAGGGTCTATAAGCCTAAAATCTAAACAATTTTTAAATCATGATTTTTTTTTTAAAGCAGAGTCTTGCAATGCAGCCAGTTTGGCCTCAAGTTTACAGCCACCCTTCTGCCTCGGCCTTCTGAGTGCTGGGATTAAAGATGTGCACCACCATACCTGCAGGGCCAGCATGACCCACTGAACCCTAAAGCATCTTAAAAGTGTCTGTAAACCTTTCTCTAGGAGAAAAATATGATTTGATTTTGATATAGGTGAAATTACAATGCTTTCAAAGACTCTGTTGTCAATTTTGGCTCAGAAAACTTTATTTCTTTCAAATTGTTCTCCATAAAAACTAAACATAATTTTAAAAATAGATAAAATTACTTTACACATAATGTGTTGTAAATATTGTAATTCATTTAAGTAAATAGTATAATTTTAGGAGATTGGCTTTTTTAGAAAATTCATTTGTGATTTTTTCATATGTATAAGCCAGCTGAGAATCTAGAGCTCTACTTTCATGCAGAAGTATTAAGTGACTCAATGTTATAAATATACATAAAAAGGAAACTAATTCATATATACATTTCCATAAATAGGTGCATATAACACATGTGAAAAACCTATGTCACACAATGAAATACCAAGATCCTATTAAAATGAACATGATAGTTAAGTAGTTCATGTGGAAAGAATTCCTTGGTATGTGTCAAGATTTCAGATTAGAAGAGAACAAAATATTATTTACTCTAAGATTCATGTAAATGGTTGTTCACATTTTATGTTTAGACCCATTATCAATGTTATTACAATAACTGTTTCCTCTTTTAAACTGTAGCACTTGGTTATATTTTATTGAGATTTAGAAAATGACCAATGGAATGGCATCTTTCCTGTTAGTATCTTTACTACATTTAATGTTTTATTGCTTCCTCAAATATTATGAGGAAAAAGTACTACTAAAAAAAAAAAAACAGAAAGAGGAAAAAAAGACATAGCCTTTCCCTGGGGAGAGGAGTTGAGAGCATTAAAAGTTTGGCTGCAGGAACCTAGGAAATAACCAGAAGAAAGATGTTGAATGATCTACCCAGCTCTACATTATGGTCAGCCTTATTTCTCTACTTGGGTCATAAACTTTAGTGAAAAAGTAATGAGGTAGTTTTGGCATAATTTTATTTCTTTGGATCATAAATGAACTCAGTGTCTTGCCAACCTTGGTTAGCAGGTGGTGAGAAGGACTGAGGTCGGGAATACCACTGTCCTCCTTGTTACTGCAATGCTAGAGTATTAGTAAGTCTCTCAATATCCCAGATGATGCATCAGCTCCCTCATCCTTAAAGATGACTTCATTTAGAAAAAGACAATGCCAAAGAGCAGCACTTGTGTGCTAACAGAAGATGTTCTTCTTCCATGTCTCCAATATGCATTCATTGTATAAAATATTAGCTTTCAAGACTCATGTTCTGGAATTAGCTTTTCCAGCACAGGGGTACTCCATCTTAATTAGGCAGAGATGGTGCTTGTCATTATTGGACAAAAAACTCTTTGTAACTACGTTTCTGAAAAAAACAAAAACAAACAAGAATAGAGATATAGAGGACATGACAAAGGAAACTATAAGATAGAGATAAGATAGTATGAACAGTCCATAAAATAATACAATAGAACAAAGACTAAACAAATCCTTTATGTGCTTATCTCATTGTTTGTGATACCTTTATGACTCAAATGTCTCTAAAATGTAGAACCCTTATTTTATTGCTGTTTGTAACTTCAGTTTATGGTAAAATTGCTGTACATAATTTGTATCATCAGTACTTTTGAATGGGTCCATATTGCTTGACATGAATTTTTCAGGAACATTTTTCAAGGTCTGCCATGAAAACTGTCCTGATACTCATTGTTATAATCGACTACAATTGAATACCCTACTTAAATCAGAAATACCACCTGTTCTATTAAAAATACATTAAAGTTAGATATTTGGAAAGCTGGAACCAAATTCAATTGCCCAATATTTTCCACATCAACAATATTTGAGTAAAAATATCATAATATAAATTTTGATTTAGGTTTAATATGATTTTTAAGTGTTTTATGTACATATACACTTTTATTGACACAAGTGTCAAATATTCAGTTTTGAATAAAACAATTTTCTTTTGTTAATTTTACAAAACAGAATAGAATGGAGACAGAATGGCAGTTGCTATTAGTACATTAATTAAACTATCAAGATATACTAGAAATAAAATGAGGATCTTTGACAAAAAATTAGTTTTTGCTGTTTCATATGTTTTAGAATTCTATCAGATACAAAGAAGTCAAAGAAACTTTGGTGTGGGAACATTTTGTAGGCCGTATCTGTGTTCTTTTATAAGTGAGCGAAGCTTTCTTACTCTTAGAGCTAAGAACTCAGCTGCAAAGGCCTGGATACTCTCTTGTTCTTTACCCTCCTTCATTTGTCAAAATCCCTACATATATTTTTCTATTTTTCCATTTCTAATCCTTTTCATCTCCTTAAACATAATAGGCAGGCATTCATGCATACTATTCTGTGTGTAATTGAATTATTCTTCTATTTTTCCATTCTGTTATCCTGAATATAACCCACATTTTCTCACAAACCTCACACATGCCTCATTCTCACATTCATATGCTCCTCTGTCAAGTGCAATGATTATTTTTCTTTTGTTTTCTGTTTAAGTGAAATGTTTCTTACAAGCTTCAGGGAGAAATTTATTTTCTCTGATCCTTCCTGTCGTTCCTAGTCTACTATTCTTTCTCATCCATTAGAATGGATTTCTTAAGTATAGGGAGTTCTAGGCTACTCACCAGTAGGGACCAGCATAATATCTAGAATTGAGTGAGTATACAGTAAATCAGGCAAAGCACAACACAGGGTAGGTACAATTGAAATCTGAATTCAAAGGACATACAAGAAAATAGATACTATAAATAGCACATCCTAAGGGAAGAAAAACCTGGGTAAATGAATTACAAAGAAAAACATTAAGAATCACCTAACAGATACATGTCATTAGCTTTGCAATTTGTTATTGCTGAAGGGAATTGGTATGCACAGGTTAGAACCGGCAATGTCTAAAACATTCATTTAGTATATATCATTATATCCTGTTTATTATTAAGTGATGTACAAGCAAGGGCTTGTATTTCTTTTCTTTTTTTTTTTTTTTTTGGTATTTCTGAAAGCATTCTAAAAATCTGTAATTAGTGTGTATTTCTCATCCAGGGCTAAATGTCTATACTTCCTAGAATGTAGTAAAACCCAAGACTAGCTCCCAGTCTGTAATTTTAAGTGCTATAGGATAAATTATATTCCTGGACACATGATTGGAAGTCTTAGGTGTACAATACATAAGACTGTGACTACAAGTGGAAATAGACTTGTTAGAGGGGAAACTGTCAAAATTAGGTCATTACAATGATTCTTGATCCATTTATGACTGGATATCCCTACATAAGCAGAAAATATGGACACAGATATTTGAATGGAAAGAAGATAATATGAAATGATACACAGAAAAGATGACCACTCAGATGACCACCATCACCCAAGTAAAGGTGAAAAGCCTGAAACACATTTGCATCACTACACTCAGAAGGAAACAAACCTGCCACCATCTTAATCCAAGACTCGATGTCTTGAGCTGCAAGACAACAAATTTCCATTCCTCAAGCTATTAAGTCTAAGTGGCTTGTTAGGAAACTCTTAACAAATGAATAGAGTAAGCAATGAACTCAGTATCAAAATAACATAATAAATTACAATTTTGTGCATACTTCAATAATGAATTTCCTCTTTTGTAAAATCATTGAGAACATACTGTCTTAGTTTATACTTTAAATGTCATGTGCAGTTAGTTTTGCTCTTCTTCTAAGTTTCTTTCCTCTTTTATGTTTTCAACATGTTTCAAAATTTGATTTGTTGAAAGTGTTTCTTATTTAGAGCTATGAACTGAATGACCCCGACAGAGCTATATTTGCAATGTACTTTGTTGAAGATCCTTAAAGAGAAAGGCAATTGAAGAAATCAAGTAGATGTCCGATATTTGGAGTCCTCAGGGATATATTCTGGTGACAAGTGAAAGTCCAATTATTTCCTTTACTTTATAGACTTGTTTCTCTACTTAAAAAGTGGTTATTTTCCAAGTTGCATCAATTACTATTTTCTAAAGCATGGTGAGCATCTCAGAATTATGACACCATGAGATAATTAAAAGTCATGTCGCTGGTTTGTTAATATCAAGGTTGGATTGATAATGGAATAATGCAATAAGATAGATAATAAAATGTAGTATAATTGGCTGATGTATAAACTGTTGACATCTAACTTTCACTTTTCCCAAGGTACAGTGAAGATATGACAACAATTTACTTATATAGTAACAAAATACAGCAGGTGGAGAATGGCTTTAGATAAAGCAATAATTTTGTTAACATCATAAAATATAATAAACAAGGATATGTAAATAAAATCTTCTTAAATATCTTTAATAATTAATGATCAATAAAATTTACTTTTGAGCATCTGTACTTCAAAGCTATGGGCTTATTTGCAAAAATGTCACTCATGTCAGTTATCTCTTCATTTTTAATATTATTGACCATTTTTAAAGACTGCAAATTACATGTTGAAATAAAAGGTAATGGAGATAATACTTGTTTCTATTCTAGCTATACATGAAACAGAAGAATAGAGAGAAATGAATATTCTTTAATGAAGTTAATAAATATCATTAGCTTGACTTTTCAAAATCTTAATGAAAATACTGCGCAAGAGTACTTCTCAAAATTTGTTAGGAATAGTGAATTGCATTTGGTCACTAGGGCAATCTAAACAAAGCACAAGAAATTGATTTAAACAACAGAAAATTTTCTCACGGTTCCAGAGGCTGTAAAGGTGCCTCTCTCCTTGACTTGCAGACAGCCACATTCTCTCAGTGTCCCCACTTGCTTTCTCCTCTGTGCATGTGCCTCCCTGGTGTCTCTCCATGTGTCCAATTTCCTCTTTTTGTAAGCATGCTAATCAGCTTGGATTAGAGCCCACCTTCATGCCCTCGTTTTTGCCTAATTTTCTCTTTAAAGGTCTTACCTAGAGCTGCATTTCTGTGGTACGGAGGGCAAGAGAGCTTAAACTAATGAATGTAGGTAAGGTGTCATAATGCAACCCACAAAAGTGGTGAAAAAGTATTCTAGATTGTGCCAACCCTCCTTCTTTTGAGTAAAAACCTGGTTTATTTATCTCTAACTTTGGGTAGCAATTTTCCTGCATATTTAGGTGCAATGTTTACCAACTTAAAAACTTTAGTCTTTGGAAAGTACTTCTTTGCATTCAGATTCAGTACAGCTTCCTTCTTTCCCATTAATAAAATTAAGAAACATTCATCTTTTTAAATTTTGTGCATCTAACATCTCTTCCTTTACAAAAATTTGTGATTTTTTTCTATAAAAATAACTATCTCCCTTCATTTCCTTATTCATAATAATGACCATCACACCTGTGACTTATCACAATAGCTCTTTTAGGTAAAATTGTACCTAACATAGATACTAGGCCTGACTAAATATAGAATATGGTCTTCTGAAACAAAAAGGAACTACTAAGATTACCACAAGAATAGGTCATTAAAATATAAGTGTGTGCCGTAAGATTGCAAAAGCATATAAGAGCTCTGTTATCAGACAAATTTATGAAATGCTACTGAAAAATATTTCAGTGGAAAATGAAAAGAGTAAAACCAAAATAAATATAAACAGAGATGATTAGGACAGATAACATGGGTAAGCATGGCTGGAACACAGAGAGTGGCAATAAGCAGATAGTTTATGCATGGAAAGGTAAACTGTATCAAACAAAGTGATATATTACAAAGAACAATTGTAACAATTGATGGTCTATTGAAAGAAGTTATTCTGTAAATAGAGGTAGCTAGCTTCAAAAGTATCTGGAAGTTAACATTGATTTGACTATTGAATATTTGTAATAAAGGTCACAGAAGTTTCCAGGGGAACTTCTAGAGTTTTGATTTGTGGAACTAGGGATATTAGAATGTATTTGTTAAGAAATGAAAGCTGAAGATCTATTTTTAAAGGAGACTGGGTGCTGCTTGGACCATGTTAAGGTTGAGTTGATCTTTGAATGCCTAAGCATAGAACTCAATTAGATAGTTACTTATATAATTCTTGAGCTTTATAGAAAAATTTAGACTGTGAAGATAGTATTTCTTGTATTTCAAAACCATTGGCTGGTTCCTAAAATATATAATTATAGAATTGAGTTAATATAAGAATGTGTATGGGATTATATACTACACACACATTTATTTTCTAAAGAACAAACATAAAATAACAGAGCACTTTGAAACTCAATCCCAGATGGTAGCATCATATTGATTCCAAGCCCAGATAGTGACTCAACTAAGAAAGAAAACTGCATGCCAATCCTTTTAATGAATATAACTGTAAAGATTCTTTAAAAATAGTATGATATAAAATTTTAAATATTTCTGCCAATAATGGAAATAACAGAATGAAGAGACAACCTACAGAATGAGAAAAATGTTTTGCCTGTTACTCCATGGATAGAGGACTAATACCTATTCTATACAGAGAACTTGAAAAACTTAGGCCCCTGAAAATACAAGACTCCATCAATAAATGGGCAATTGAAATGAATAACTACTTCTTGAAAGAGTATAAATGACCTATAAATACATGAAAAAATGTACAACATCTCTAACTACTAGGATGCAAATTAAACAATACTGAGATCTAGTTTTACTTGGGAAAGAATAGCTATCATCAAGAAATCAAGTAATAGCAAATGCTCGAGAGGCTATAGGGGAAAAATGAAATCTTTTTTACATTGTTATTGGGAAGATAAACTAAAACATCCAACCACTATGAAAATCAGTATAGAAATTCCTTAAAAACTAAAAATAGAAATTCTATTCCACCCAGCTATTCACCTTCTTGGTGCCCTCCTGAAAGAGTGAAAGACATCTTTTAGAGAGATATATGCTTTCCTATATTTAAAGCACCACAATTCATACTATCTAAATTTTGAAGTGGATCTATATGTCCATCATCAGATGACTGAATAAATAAAACATAGTATTTATACAAAGTAGAGCACTACTCTGCCTTAAAGAATGATAAACTTGATTCATTTGTAGGAAAATGGGGGCACTTGACATAATAATGTAAAGTAAATCAAACATATAGGCTTAAAATATAGAATGGTTTATATTATATGAGAGATAGAAATACAAATAATTTAAGAGCAAAATAAAAAGATAGTAGAAAATAGAAAGATAGATCTTTTGAAGAAGAGAGCCAGTAGATAGAGGGAGTGGAGGTTAAGGGAAAAGTAAAGAGAATTAAGATGCATTGGATACATGTACATACTCGTTGAGAAGAATGTAATCATTATGTACTACAAATCTGTACTACTAAAATAAAATAAATGAAAATAAGACAATTAAAATGGAATGTATTTCTAACACATCAATTTAAAATCAGATGCTTTATAATTATATTTGAGTTTATCCCATTAACAATCAAAGTTAAATGGCTATCTTGATGCATCTGTAATCATTCAGATGGATAAAATATTTTTTCATAGGCCATCTATAAGCAAGTAAAGATTTACATAGTTGCCAAATATACATATAGTAAGGATTTGAAAGAAAAAGGAGTGGTCCAAAGCTTGGGAAATTTGACTTACTATATGCAATGTAAGTAAATGGCAGCCTAACATACTTCAACACATATATGACAAAAGTGTCACAGGCATGGCAGACCATGCAGGGCCTAGGAAGAGAAAAGTCAGACAGCTCCTCTCGGGAATGGGCTATGCTGGGATGGGGAGGAGCTGATCAACAAGCCACCTAGCCATCTTTTCTGGTAAGCCCCTTAGGCCATGCAGGAATCTGGAAAAGTCAGATAGCCCCTCCTGAGAGCTTACTGGCACACAGGTTGAAATCACCAACTCTCACCCCCATTCTCCCATAAGCAACCAGCTGGTTTGAAGGACTGGCTAAGTTGACAGCTACTGAGGTACAAAAAGCAACTGAATGTTTATATTGTTTGTGTGACTTTGCAGTCCTGGGGCCAACGGTCTGAGCATCTACAGGGAGGATAACATTATGCAAAATAGCAGTTATGGGGGATTTCCTTCTATTTTGTTTTTGAAATCCAATATTGTCCTGACTGTTTTGTCATTAATTATTTTGTTTTATTCAATTTTCTGTTTTAATTTGTTTTATTCTGTTTTGGTTTGATCTTGCTATACTTGATGAAGTGGACAACTGTGTGAAGATGACAAGTTACACTACGGTATCCATTGTTGTTTTCCTATTATCTTACTTTGAAGTTCTGTACCAATTTTATTGCTTTGTTTTAATTTAATTTATTCTGTTTGGTTTTGTTTTGTTGGGTTTTATTATCTTTAAAATAAAAAAAAATCATGGGCACAGACAGCGGTCCAACAAAAATTGAGTTTCTTGGCTGCTTAATGGTGCCACTGAGCTTCATAATATCCCTTGAACATATGTGCTTTTTGAATTTGAATTTTGAATTTTATCAATGTCTTATGATATTGAAAAAATTTTTCGGTGATTAAGAGTTCAGATTCTACAACTAAGTTTGAGTTGAAAGATGTATCTAATATTTACTATCTTAAAACGTACACCATTAGTTTAAATTATTAGACCCCCCTCTGCCCTGGAGAGTAAATATTTAACACAGCAGGCTTTTGTTACTCAGATTTTACTCATTTTCTAGCCATTGTGGTGGCCTTTGATCAAACACTTTAAACTATTATCATGTTTCAGGAATATCTTCTTACTAATCCTTTCTAAATACTGGGACAAGTGCACCAAGATGAGCCATGCTACCATATTACCACATTTTACAAAAAGCCCAAGAAATCATTATAGGCACTGGCATTACGTCTGAGGTTTGTGCCATGGCTGGTCTTGTAAAAAAAGTTTTATTAATATGTGCTTGCAGTAATGATTGCTGTCATCAAAGAGATTTTACATTTGTACATAGCCCATCTTAATTCTTTTTATTTCCCCTTCCTTCATCTTCTCTATGACTCTCAGACTCAAGGGTATTCTTCTGGATAGGAACACCTCTCACACTTCCCTGACATTTTCTGTTGGAGGGATAGATGTGCCCATGCAGTCCCTACTGTGGAAGATGAGAATGTGCTTTTGTACTTTCTTGCATGAGTATAACTATATTTCACTCTGACTTTCCTGCACTACATTCTCTCTATAATAAATCTTAACCATAAGAATAATTTCATGCTGAAATATGAGTCCATCTCTGAACTACTGAACTAGTGGATGATTGGAGGACTGCTGAGAATAGAACCAATATTAATATCTACTTCACACACTTACTTTGGGAATTAAATATTCAAAAATTTTATTTAAAATATCTAGCAAATCAATGTATAGTTTATTATTTTGAAAAAATGAAAATCTTTTAATACAAAATTTAGTTACTATTCACTCAACTAGAAAGTATCCTCCAATTTAAGAGCCCCATTGAAAATAAAATTAACAAAAATTGAGCATTCTATATAATTAGTCTAAAATATATATGGGAAAAGTATTTTGGTGCTGAATACAAAAAGACAAAGCTTCAGATTGTGCTTATAATTTTTTAATATTTGTCAAAATAATTTTAGCGTGCATTTGTTATTCACAATGTAAAAATAGTTTCCTTACATACTACTTAGCCTATAAGTAAATTAGCCTATAAATAAATTAATGTTGATGGATTATAGGTTTTGCTTTAAAGCAGTTAAACTACAGCCATGTATTGTTAATCATTTCATTAAGGAATAGTGAAAACTGATACTTTATAATGAAGTGAGCTGGTTTATCTTCACTATAACTGAAACTGCAACTATTGTACTGCTGGCAAGAGCTGGTTCAATGAAATGAAAGCACCATCTGTGCTAAGAAGACATATACATGATTTTCTTCTCAACAGCTCCTTGTTTACAGTGTAAGTGAATTTTATATCGATATAACATGTGAGTTTACTGCTGCAGAAGTTTGTAATGTGGGAAATAGATATACTGAAAAGCCTGAGATTGATTGTTCTTATAAAAAACAGAAACACAGCATGCACCAGTGAGTATATTGAAAAGGACAGAAAGAATAGAGGCATATTTGCATTCACCAGAAGTTCAGTCTCAAACTATGTATTCTGGGGGCTCATATTCAAAGTTAGTCACAAAATTAGAAAAGTTAATGCTAAACTGACATTCTCTAATCACTCAAATATAAAGTGAGCATTTGATTTTAATTGGCTTTATAATATGTGAATTATCATTATAGTAAACAGAATGAGTCTTTATAATATGGTGAAGATAAGCAACATCTGAATATTGTGTTACAATGTATTTTCACAGTTTTCTTTCTTTATTTTTTAATTTTTATTTTTATTTTCACAGTCTTGACTGAAGAAAAGTTAAGAGTTTAATACTGAGTGAGTTTTTACTACCAACCAACTACTGTAAACTGGACTGAGTTTTGTTTATGATAATGATGATAATGATAATGATTATAAAAGAACACTAATAAGAAGCATATACTCAGATAAGATCAGTAGGACATTTCAATAAAAGAGTGTATCACTCAGTACAAAGGTCATGAAAATTATGGAGAAGCAGCCTACAAGATTTGTGAATTCCTTCTTAGAATTTAGGAATTCCTAAATTATCCTAACCCCATTTTTCATGGCTGTTCCCTAAGTCCTAGAGGGCTAACTACTCTCCAGAGTTATTAATTCTGGGTTGTTACTGAGATGTCATTTATCCCTTCAGGCCTGCAACCTTTCAGCATCCAAATTCCAACCCAGTGAATTCCTAGTGTGGTTTCAATTTTCCAGACTAGATATCACCTGTTACAGTCACATTTGACAAATTATTCTTTATTTATTTCAATTCAGTTTTATTTCACAAATACTTAGAGCACAAATCATCAAGCATTATAATTATGGTAGAAGAAACCACAGCTTTAGATAAGACAGGCTAAAAGTAAGCTCTCTGGAGCAGACCACAAAGTCTACCTGCTTTTCTGCTTTCTTGTCCAGCCATACTGCTGAGTCATCAAGGCACTCTAATTCTTTCAAAGAGCCTGAAACAAAACTGCTAATCCCACCAACAACAGTATTTTAACACTTTTTTTTTTATCTAACCTCAAAATTTCAATTTATTATTTTTTGAGGTTGTGTGTATGCTTTTCAAATCAAATCCTTCAGGAAAATGTTAGAGCTATTTTAGCTAAAAAGTTACTCATCCAAAAAAGGTAATGAAGTATCAAGAGAAAACCAAACAGTCTATAACCAGGCATAAATAGTGGAGCAATGTGAAGAATGAAAGATTAGATTCAGTTATCGTCTCAATTTAGCATCTGTTAAGATTTTTAGCATTAATGCTGCATCAAAATAAATTTACTTCTGCTTCTGTAACCTGTTCTGATAGTTAATGTAGCATAGGCATAATGGTTTTTTTCCCTTCAAATATGTGGCTCAAATCTGAGAAATGGTTAATAATAATTTACCTCACTTTTCTAATTCTCTTCAAGCACTGGGATACTGTCTTGGTTACTTTTCACTCATTGCTGAGACAAAATTCCTGATGCCCAAAATGAAAGAAGGAAAAGTTTACTTAGCTAAGTTTTTGGAGGTTTCAGCCCATACTCACCTGGCTCCAAGACAGGGTGGTGTGTATGAGATCAACATAGCTTATGCAGCAGATACCAGAATCCACAAAGGCAAAAGGGCAAAAAGGGAGGAGCACTCCTCCTTCCCTCACTTGTATTGTATGTTGGCTACCAAACCTAGTGCAGGGGCAGCACTCATACTGCCAATCCCAGCACTAGACAATGAATTAATCACTGACACTAGATCCAGCCACCTCCATGATTGCATGAGGCTTTGGGGGGACATTTAAACACAAACCATAACAGATACTAATAATTATTTTTTTTTAAATTTAACATATGGAGCATTTGCTGAAAAAAAGATTATTTTGGATCCAAATGATTGGAGAGTGAGAGAAATGTTCAGTGTTACTCTATTTCTTGATCACTTTGGCATACTAGCCACTTGTTTCATACTGTGCTTAGATAACTGTTATGGTTATTTTCTTCATCACTGAAACACAATACTCAACTCCCACAGTTTAGAGGAGAAAAGGTTTATTATGGCTCACAGTTTTAGAGGTTTTGGTCCATTGTCACCTGTTTCAAATGATGTGACGAAAAGGCTGCTTGTAAAGGGACGAAGTTCAGGTTAAAATGGCCAGAAAGCAATACACAAAGGAAAAGCTGGGGAAGGAGGTGGGCCTACAGTCAGGCCCCACTTTCTAATAGCAAGTTAGTTATGGTCTAAAAGCTCCACCTCTGAAAAAATGAGGTTTCAGTGCATACTCCAGATCGAATCCATAGCACCTACTATAACTTGCATGAGCTAACTGGCATGATCAATGGAAATATAAGAAATGTATTGAGAATTACTTTCTTGGTATAATAATTATATAATGTTTGTGCAAAATAGATCTATTTATTTTTCTGGAGTAGCTTCATTTCATGATAACCATTTTTGAAGCAATAACCTCCAAAACAAGAAAGTCATATTAAACATAAATTTCAGTATCAAATTCAAATGTTCAAAAGGTTTGATGAATTATTACTTGCATTTAATGATACACATTATTCTTTTGAATATACTTGATATCATTTGTTTATGAAAAGACAGATATTACAAATCTTCCTAAAACATATAACCTATATAAATGACAAGCTATTTTAAAGACAATATAACACATGTAATTACAAAAATTTTCATTTTATTATATCTCTATATGACATTACTTTTGACTTACATCAAATGGCCCTTTTATATCAATTTCACTTTGTTTTCTATTGCATTTTATCTTTTATATGTAGAGACACTAATTTTTTTTTACACCATTAGCTGAAAGCCTTATATACAGATAACTGGTACTTTATTTTGAATAACGTCTTGGTGTAATTATTTATTCCTTCATGATCTAGGATTGAGGAGAGAAAAACCTCTGAGACAGTAATGGGAGAGTAAAAAGGAGGTAGAAATAAACAAATAAACTAGTGTTCTAAAATGTGTCCAGATTGAGGCTGGGGATTTAGCTCAGTGGCTTAAACACCTGCCTGGCAAGTGTGAGGTCACAAGTTCGATCCCCAGTACCAAAAAAAAACCAGATTCCCGGTACAAAAATAAAATAAAATAAAATAAAATAAAATAAAATAAAAACAGAGGTGATAAAATGTGTCCAGATTGAGAATAATCTTTAGTTTTCTGTCTCTCTATATCCAATTCACTATCCTGACCCCCTCTTAACTGCTAATTCTTCTCTGTATATTTTCAATGTTAACACTCACCTATTGATGACTTTGTCTCTTTTGCATCCTCTTACAATCTCATCCTAAATATTCACCTACTGTAAAGAAAGTGAACAAAATGGAAAAAGAATTGTGAAACCAATAGATTGGCCAATAACAAGGACACAATAAGTATTTGTTAAATGAATAAACAGGAAAGAAAAAATATAGGGGAAATTAGACCTAAGAAGATTGTACAATAAAAATGACATACCTTAGAAAACACAGTAATATAATCCAGTGCTTTGGAGCTAAAGGATATTACAAATCAAACGAGAAAAAATTTGATTTACACAAATTTGATATACATGCAACACTTTAAGATCACAGTAATTATAAACAATGGTTTTCATGAAACAGAAAATGAAAACCAATTTGTACATTATTAAACTTGAAATATTGCTCATAAAAGTAATTATTTGCTTCCAATTTCACCGACTTCATATGGATACTGATCTACTGCTCATTACATCTCAGTCTGTATGTGTTCCTGCCAAAGTGAGGAAAAACAGATTCCTGACAGATTTTGCAGTTTTATAATGTACCAAATACTAAATCTCATCTTTTATCTTTCATATTCTAATTAGTAATCCATTATTACTATATAGAGCTTTCAATTTTATGGCAAAGTATTATGTCTATTCTTTCATTGCTAATCTAAAACTCATAGTCCATTTTATTGCAAAACTACACAACTCTTAGAAAAAAACACAGGAGAAAAACTAAGTGACATCTTGTTTAGAAATGACTTTTTAGAATAAAAAAGCCAAAGGTATCCTCCAGGAAAGAATGGATAAGTGATTAAAACTGAAAAATTCAATTCTTCAAAAAATACTGTTAGTAGAATGAAAAGACAAGCCTAAGACTTAAGGAAAATATTTATAAAAGACACATCTGATAAAAGACCATTACTCAAAATATACCAAAAAAAAACCCCTTTTAAAACTGAACAATAAGAAAATAATTCAATTTGAACTATGCAAAAATATTAACAAACAATTCACAAAACCAGGTAACCACAGCTATATGTCAGTTAACTACATTATGTGTTATCATAGTGAGATTATTTAAGACAGCAATAAGCTGTCACTACACACCTAGGAGAATGGTCAAAATCTAGAACACTGATGTCTTAAATCCCAATAGAAATGTGGACAACAGGAATTAATTCATTGCAGAAATACAAAGTGATATAGTTACTTTGAAGGAAAACATGGTTGTTTCTAGAAGACTAAAGCTCATTTTACTATGTTAGTCATCCATTCCTTTCTGTGACCAAATCCTGAGAAAATCAGTTTAGAGGAAAATAGGATTATTTTTGGCTCAAGGTTTCAGAGGTTACAGTCAATGGTCAGCTAGCTCCATTGTTTTAGACCTGTAGCCAAGAAGAATCACCATAGCAGAAGAATATGGAAGAAAAAAGTTGTTTATCTCATGGCACCCATGAAACACAGAATGCAAAACCGAGAGAGGAAGAGGCAGGATAAGATATTGCCCCCAAGGTCATACCTTCAAGACTTATGCCTTTCAACTAGATCCCACCTTCTGTTTACATTCCATAAAATTATGACTCATAACTGCATTATCCACTGATGATTTTAGAGCTCTGATGATCCAATAACTTTCCAAAAGCCCTCCTCCAAACACAAGAGTCCTGGGGGACATTTTCCAGATAAACTAAAAACACCATGTGTTCTAGCAGGAATGTTCCTTATTATTTTAAACATAAATGTATGTCTGCACATAATTGTTTCCAGCAGCTTTATACATACTAATCAAAACTTGGAAATAATTAAGATGTGCTGTGATAGGTAAATAAATAACCCGTGATACATCCAGATGATAAATATTATTCAATGCTAAAAATCATGTGATATCAAGCCATAAAATGTATGGAGGAAATTTAAATACATATTACTAAGTAGAAGAACCCAACCAGTAAGCCTACATATTGTATAATTTCAAATGTATAAAATTCTGAAAAAAGTGTAATTATGGATACAATAAAATGACCTTTGGTTCCTTCAGGTTGAGAGATGAGAGGGATGAATAGACAGAACACAAAAGAATTTTAAGGCAGTGAAACTATTCTGCATGATATTGTAAGAGTGTCAAGAATGAATGTTGTTATACATTTGCCCAAACCTATGGAATGCATAACACCAAGAATGATTTCTTATTTAAATGGTCAACTTTTGGTGATATGATGATGCAGTTTTAATGAAGCTAATAAAAATATCACTGAGGTGGAGGGTGTAGATAATAGAGAATGTAATACAATAGAGTATTCTTTACAGGAATATTTATACCTACAGATGAATTTTGCTGTGTATGTGAAAATTCTCCAAAAATAGTCTTTTTTTAAAAAAATTGAAAATAATGGAAATAATAGAAATAATAATGGAAACACAGAAAATCTTGTAATAATAAACACAATAGTTATCAGTGAGAATAAAAACCCAAGAACAGATTTGATCTTCAACAATATCATTGAATAGTATATGCATCAGTAATTGTCTCCTTCCTACATCTTGTGAGAGAATAAAATCCAATATATTTAAGGCATAAAGGTTAGTTTTTCTAGTTACTTGAGACTGGGAACATTCTTGATGATTCATGGTGGATAATTGTGGATAACGCAGTAATCTTTTTTTTTTTTTTTTTTGGTACTGGAGATAGAACTCATGACCTCATACTTGCCAAGTAGGCGTTTATGCCACTGAGTTAAATCCTCAACTCATAAAGTATTTTTATTCTTATCATTTCACTCACAATTGCATAACTAAGGAAAAATCACTAGTTTGCTTTGTTAGAAACAGCAAATTTTGTATTCTAAAATATTTAAAATTCATTGATGGAAATCAGATCTGGCAGCTTAAATTTATTAGATGTGATTTCGGGCTGAAATATATGTCATTTCATAAATTAACAAAATGTCCTCAATTCTTACGTACTTCATAGGAGCAAAAATTTTTTCTCCTTGGGAAGAACACTTACTGAAAAATGACAGGAGGTGTGAATGCAGTGTGACTGGCAATATTTTTCTCTTCCTCTGTGAGTCAAGATGTGTGGAAGTAGAAGCCAATTTTTCTTCCATGCTGAGAATTTTAGGCTGGATAGCTAGCAAGAACTGAGCATAACTGAACAGAATGAAGTGCAATGCCATCAAAGGACTGCCAAATAAAACCTTAGCAGAAAAAGTGCACAACTCCAGAAGTTTTCAGTACTTGCAGACTTACATGAAAGCAGGCGTCACAATTTATTCCAAGGGAAATGTAAAGAGGGAAGAAAAAAAGATTGCATTGTTACCAAAGGATGATAATTGAAATAGTGGAGAAAGAGTTAAATATTCCTTGTATTTTGAATTAATTTGAAGCAAAATTATAATTAAAACTTTTAATATGCTGATAATGTTAATAACAGTCACAGAACAGATTTTTCAAATTATGTACTGACTGGAAATTGGTCAGTTAATTTAAAAATATGTCCCAGTAGTAACTAACAAATATATATGTATATGTATTAAATACTTTAAACATAAAATATGAAAGTAACAATCACATTCTTATAGAAATGTAAGTATTCACATTCAAAATGAAACATGTATCTTGTGGTTTTGAATTCATACTCATTTAGATAGCATTATAAATAAATTATTATTTTCTTATAAATTATTCATTAAAAGGAGAATTATTTTTTCCTCTATTTGTAGGAACTAATTTAAATGATTTTTAATTAAAATGCATGATTGAAATAATAAGTGCAACTAGCATAAATATTTTGGCATGAACAGATAAATTATCACTAAGTAAATTCTGAACTAGCGAGACATTGCATATGTGGGCAAATTAGTAGAGTGATCACACGCATCATTGTCTAAATTAGAAAATTTTGAGAATGAAAGGGGCTGTTAATTGGATGGAACACTGGGAAAGCAGGCATAAACTGTGACAGTCCAAGACAAACCTGGAAGAATGTTCCTTCTATTAACTCTAAATATTCAGTTTATATTGAACATCCACTAATCAGTCATAAGAAAGAGGGTTAGGATGTTACAGGAATTAGGAAATGCAGAAAAATGCAAAACATCATTGTTATTTAACTTCCTACTCATAAAAAAATTTGATGGATGGAATTGTATGATGCTTCTATGTATATATTGTATTCATTCAAAGAATTTGTGCTGAAGCATAAGAAATATGATCATTTGAAGCACATCACTTTTTTCACCTATTGAAAGAAAAAGAGGTAATATATAAAGAGCTGCATCAAATTCACATTCCTAAAATTTTATAAGGTCTTACAAACTTTTCCAACTCTTCATCCAAAACAGAATTTAGTTTTTCTGATAATGTAAGCTATAGAAGAGTCTTTGTCCTGTTCCCCCAAACAAAATCCATGGATGTCATTCTATCCACAGAGGCTGCTCACCAGTCACCGATGCTCATTTCTCTAATGACAAGCCTAAGCATTTTTCTGAAGGTGACCCACCATAGATAGACTAAATGGGGATACTGGACATGCCAGAGTCCATTGACAAGCTGTGAAACAATTTTAGTTCCAGCAGAATAGAATCGTTTTTTCTTATTCTTGACTCAAATCAATTTCCCTATTCTGCCATTTCCACTTATTCTTAAACTTTCTCATTTCAACATTTTGCTAATAGTAGCTGTTAAGGTTGATGGGTTACAAAAATGCAAACTGCATATCAGAAACTGCTTTTATGTTGTTTTTTTCTTCACAAATAGAACTGTGAATAGCAATGAAGTGTATAAAACATTCATTAGAATTTCATATAAATAAGAGAAAGTAAGAGCAAATTATTTAATTGTCAGTTGACTTGTACCTTAGAGAAGAGCTCTGTCTTCAAGGTATGCTTTTTCTTTCCTCTGTAAAAGTTACAGATAATATTATTCATAATTTCAAAAATTCATAATTCCATACTCTTGTTTTCCCTCTTCATATGAAAAAAAACATAAAAGTATACATATTATTTTTGTAGAAATCAAGATACATAATTTTATTAATGTACTTCCCAAATAATGTTTCATTTATTCTGTGATGTATATTTTAGAGGAATAATTTTCCTTTCAGCTAAAATCCAATTATAAAAGAATGGAAGGAAGGTTGTATGTTTTAATGATTTAAAATTTTTATAAATTTCTATTAGTTTTATATTGCAATACCAGAGACATTTCAAATTTCTTCATGTAAACTTTTCCCTAGTAATAATTTGTAGACTCCCTCTTCATTGCATAAATATTCCTGTAGAATGCACATTTCTACAATTCACAAAAATAGTCTGCAACCGAGGAATATATAAAACAAATTTGGTATTTTTATACAATGGAATACTACTAAGCTATAAAGAAAGAAGAACTTGAGACATTTATAGGGAAATGGATACAATTTGAGACCATACTCATAAGTAAAATAAATCAGATTCACATGTGTAAACATCATATTGTCTCACTAATGTAAGAAGCTTAAAGAGTAAATAAGATCTAAAATGTATAATAGATACTGTGAAATGGCAGGAAACTGTTCAAAAGGAAAGAGAAACTGGGAAAGGGGAAAGGAAAAAAGAAAGAAGGGAAAAGGAAAAGAAAAACAAATATATATAAACAAAATAGTTAAGAAAGTTATATTATTGTTATTAGTCCATTGAAAAGAAAGGTTTGTGCCTGTATCATTTGATCAATTTTTTGTGCCTGTGTCTTATAATATGAGCAACTATTTTGAAACAATATGCAATGTACTAACCATTGTTAGTCTCCCACAATCTTGTTTGAAATTGTGTACCATTGTTTTTGTCTTTTTTTCTTTAAAATAAAAAAGTTTGTTATTTGTACTATAGTTCTACTAATGACAAAATTCGGATATAATGTCAAAATTTCTTTCTGTTCTTTTCATAACAATACATCTGACTGAGATTTCAAAATACTACATTCTTCACTGATTGATTTTCCTTCTCCCATAAAATTACCAAGTTTGTATAAGGTTATATTTCATATTCTTATGTTTACACTAAATTTTGGAGTTTTGCATGTGATATGCTTTTTCTTTCTTAGTTAAGTATGGAAAACCTTAACATAATTCAGAAAACAAAGTGATATGAAATGAAACCTTCATAGTAGTTACATAACTATATAGTCCATTCAAACCATTCTCAACTACCCACTTTGGGGTGAATAATTTTTTTTTCTGATTGATTCTTTCTCTATTTTTTTTTGCTGTTATATAAAAATTGTATTCTCTATGCATGTTCATAAAAAATTACCAATGCATCTCTAGGATCAGATTCAAAAGAATGACAGGAAAAAGTAGAAAAAAATAGAAGTTTTGAAGAAAAGAAAATATCACATTTCATACTTCTAAACTGTGATATATTATTTATCTTATTTGAATCACAACACAAAGCCATGATAAAACTGAAGCCAAGTGAAGTTCAGTTTTCATTTAAGTAGTGTAGCAGCAAAATGATTTTGAATAGTTGCTTCCAGGTACTTTGACAGAAGTAAATATTTCAAATTTTTTATTACATTCAATTTCCTGGAGTTAAATAGTCCACCTTTATTTTGCACACTCATTCAGCAGGTGTATGCACATTTACCATGAACAAAGATAAGACTAATGTTTCTGCACTATTTTTGTCATTTATTCTTTATAACAATCTTTCATTTTTCCTACTTCTTATTTGAGGAAATTAAGTTTCATCCTAGCCCTGCTAGTGTGTGAGAGACAGATGTTTAGGATCTAGATCTTTTCATAGATGTTAACTTCCTACTAGATGAATGTGGTCTATGATATGAATAGTCATTGGGGTTTTAAAAAATTACCATGATCATTCTAATGAGCCTGTAGAGAAAGAAGATAATCTTCTGTTTTCCCTGGAGCTGTGGTCTTGGTCTGAGTTTGCTGACGTTGTTCTAGAGTTCTTTCAGGGTTCCAGTGCAGAACCCAACCTTCCAATGCACTCTTCAGCTTCCCAACTTCGGACTTCTACAGGTGACTCTGCTGGGAGCTTCCAGGCTTTCAGCCTCAGCCTGCTGCAGGGATCTCTGGCTCTCCAGGACACACAAACCTGCTTTAAATTCTTCACTCTGGTTCCACAGATGGCCACGGGGACTCTTCCTCTTCTAACCCTATAAATCTACCTAATTAATCCATTCTATAATTACATATATATTGGATAATAATTCCATTCCTCTAGTGAACCCTAATGTGAAAACTTTTCTTATTTTTGTGACTCTATGTTTAGGATATTTTCTCTTGTTTAATTCTATTCTCCCTATCTTAAAATGGTTTCTCCCAAAACTACTATCTACATTCTTCATTCAATTCTTATAAGGTAACTATTGTGGGTTGAATTAGGTGGCCCAAAGAGGTATGTCGCAGAGCCTGTGCAGAACCCCAAGAACCTGTGAATGAGACATAGTTTGGAAACAAGGGCCTTATAAATGTAATCCAGATAAAATGATGCACTATTAAATCCGATGAGCCTTAATGGCAATGACTATTTTTTTTCCTTTTTTTTTATTTTAAAAACAAACCAAAAAGAGAATAAAAATGATGATGCAGAATTTCAAGACAAAGAAATAGGAGATTAACACTAGTTAATACATTGCATATTGTTATCTCCAAGGTAGCTATTCAGATTACAAGATATTTTCAGACGCAAAAACACACATAAGAAACAGCTACGTGAAAATCTAAGCAGAAACTGAGAAAATGTAACTTCAAGCTAAGAATTGGCAGCAACCACCAGTTGTAAGCAAAAAAAAAAAAAGAATTCTTCTCTAAAGACTTCCAAGGGAGTGTGGTCCTGTTCACTCCTTGATGTCATATCCCAAATCTCCAGAGCTATAAATCACCTCGGTTGCACTTTTCACCTCTACAGTGGCTAATACCTTGCCCTCTTTGCTATTATATTTTCATATTGGGGATCTGAGAGCCCCTTGGTATCTCACAGAAGCCTGCACTCTTTGTCTATCAGAACATCCAGAACAAAATCATTCATCCCATAATAACTGAGTTGCTCTGTTCAGGTTTTTTAAAAAGGCAAATAATAAAAGAAAAGCAAAAGGTTATCTTTTCCTACAGCATTTTTACCAAATCCATGAAATTTATCTTTACCTCCTGTATGAACTCATAAGATAAAACTCTCATTTTGAATTCACCCCAGAGTCTGTCCTCAGATTAAAGTTCCCAGAGTTCACAGCCCCCATCGTAAAACGCAGGCCCTCTCAGACTTGAAGCCTCATTAAAGCATGGCCCTGCCTTCCTGTAGGAGTCACAGTGTGAGATATTGCCCCTAAAATCAAAATCAGTTCCACCAAGCACTTTTCAAGCATCCTGAGACCCTGAAAAGATGAAAAGTACCGCTTTCGATTCCTTTTTTTCATACTATTTAAACACAATTCAAAATGAAAGAACTTTAATTAATACTGCATTTTAAGTATCAGTAAAACTATTTTATGAAGTGCTGTGTAAATAAGAGAAAATAAGTTTTTTTTTCCCTAAAGAAAAGCTAGAATTAATAGTACAATGAAATACAAAAGTGGAGAGCACTGAGACACTGTTTGTCAGCTACTAAATTATTTTTTCGCCTGGTGTGTTCTTTCAAACACTGAACAATAGCAAATAGATGTAGCTAGTGAGATACTCCAAAGGATAAGCTGTTTTCTACTAAATTAATCTCAACAAATGGAAATAACCATAGCAGACATTTTTCCTACATTGATTCAGGTATAGAATTAATGTCTTTGGCACTCAACACACATACAAAATAATATAAAATAACAATGAACGTCTACTATAGATAATGAAGGGAATAGAGTCACGTTTGCTGAACCACTCAGAATGCAAAATATATGGTGTACAAATAGTATCAAGAGCAATTAGAAACATATTTACATGTATCATGTTGGACTGTGAATCTCATCAGCACTTTACACTTTGTTTCTTGAATTAATTTTAGACCACTGTTTTTGCTTCTTTGATGAACCTCGATTTAATAGTAAATATAGAAATAGAAACTACAGATTTGAGTGAGGTTGTCAAATAGCACAACACTTTGTAAAATAAAGTAAAACAATGAATCTAATCAGGATACATGCAAAATAAAGCATTATGAATGTGAATATTCTTAAGACAGCTCAATACTTACCTTTTAATTAATACTGATCTTCATTCATGCCAGGTTTGTTTCTTATAACGGTTTCTGTGTATCAGAATCCTATGCCATGTCCTAAAAATGTACTCATGTTCTGAAATTTTTTCAGTCCAAATATACATTGTGATTAGGAACCATTTAGCTATTCAACAGCACTTGTAGCTCTGTATTCCTGAAAATTTATGGATTAATTTTTCCTTTGGCCAGTGTCTTAGCATATTACTTTGCTTTGAAAGAAATGTTTTCTTCTCATGTTTATAGCAGCACAACTCATAATAATTAAATCTTGTAAGTGGCCTATATGTCCAACAGCAAATGAAGAGGTAAACAAAGTATAGTTCTTATAAACAATGAAGTCCTATCCTGCCATAAAGAAGGATTAAACTGAGTTGTTATGGGTGTATTTTGAATAATAATATTAAATGAAATACATTAGATATACTAGCTAAAGTATAGCATGGCTTTTCTTGTATGAGAAACCAAAATGTAAATAAAAAGCAAAATAAAAGCCAGATAATAGGATACAAAGAGCTAGATCTTTTGCAAAAGGAAAATTGGCCAAGAGATGAAGTGAGGAAGTGGTAGTAAAAGAAATATTAAGGTTAGCACATGTACTAACTCCCCTTGATGAATTCTTATTTACCACAAACATATACTAATAAAAATTTAAAAAGGAATGCTTTCTTCTTTAAATAAATGCAAACAGGAGTGAAAAATCTTAATGAAAGCTTAATGAAAGCTGTGAATCACTAGTTTTTGAAAAGGTAAAATTATTTTACATTTAATAAGAGACTCCACCTAAGTAAGTCCTCGGAGAAAGCTTCTTGTTTTTAATGAAAATAAATCATTTTTAGTTAGCATGTTATCATGCAGAGTTATGTAAAAGATTTTAGATAATTTAAAATCTGTGTTCAGTACAGAGTCACTAAGGACAAAAATTTTAATAAATGCCAGTAAGAAAGTATAAAACATTTGATAAACTAAGAATTATCTACTTAGAATTTTAGTAAATTAGTCAAGCTTGTAATAAAAATTAATTAAAATTTTGGCAAAATCTTTATGGAGCCATAAAACATTAACACTTTCAGATGTTATAAAACTTTTCAAATAATTTGTAACCACATGACAATTTTTTTCAAGAAAATTACCAAAAATTCATGTCAGTGCTTTATTTTCTAGGCCAAGTTCAAACTGTATAGTAAACAGTTCATTTTAAATTATTGAACTGCACCAAATGCTTTAAACTGCACAGAGAGGAATAAAGGCAAAAGAAACAAAAGTGTTATAACAATTTAGCAAAGTAGAAGAAATCAAAATGCAAAAAGGCATATTTCTGGTTGTATGGTGGTCATATTATAAAATGTTAAAGATAGTGCATGCAGAACAAGTCACAGATCATGAAAAACCTGTATGACACAGAACTAGGATTTTTATGAAAAATTTATATGGTGATTCATGCGAATTTAGCATGAAAAACCATAGGACTATATCTGTATTTTAGAAACATCCTAATAGCAACTTTGATAAGAAGCAAACCCATAAAACAAGACCCATGCCTATCACCATGTACTAAGCTAAAATCTAAATGGATCAAAGACCTAAATATTAAAACAGAAACACTAAACCTGTTGGAAGACAAGGTAGGTAAAAATCTTCAATAAATAGGGGTAGGTAGAGAATTCATGAACAAGAACTAAACCACACAGGAAATACTTTCCAGAATCAATAACTAGGATCTCATCTTATTAAAGAGTTTCTGCATGTCAAAAGAAATCTCCAACAGAGTGAAAAGAAAACCCACAAACTAGGAAAAAAAATCTTTGTGAACTATCCCTCAGACAAAGGATTTTTGTCTAGAACTTATAAAGAATTTTAAAAAATCAGACCCCTGAAATTCAAAGACCCAATCCAAAAATAGGCATCCGAGATGAGCACACAGTTCTTAGATGAAGAAATACAAATAGCAAATAAATACATTAAAAAATGCTCATCATCATTAGTCATTAGAGAAGTACAAATTAAAACCACACTGAGGTTCCATCTCACTCCAGAAAAAATGGCCAGGATCAACAAAACTACCAACCACAAATGCTGGAGAGGCTGTGGGGAAAAAGGAACTCTTCTGCACCGTTGGTGGGAGTGTAGACTGGTGCAACCACTTTGGAAGTCTGTCTGGAGATTCCTCAAAAAGCTGGGATTGGAAGTCCCATTTGAGCCAGCTATTCCACTCCTAGGCATATTCCCAGAAGAATTGAAAACATCTTACCACAGTGATATATGTGCCTCATGTTTATAGCAGCGCAATTTTTAATAGCCAGATCTTGGAAACAACCTAACTGCCCATCAACCGAGGAATGGATAAAAAAATTGTGGTACTTTTATACTATGGAGTACTACTCAGCTATAAAGAATGATCACATTGAGATATTTATCAATAAATGGATGCAACTTGAGACCATACTCATAAGCGAAATAAATCAAACTCACATATATAAATACCATATAGTCTCCCTAGTGTACAAAATGGTAAGAGTACATAAGATTTTATGGTAATCATAGTTCCCCATTATATTGCTTTGAAGTCTTATAATGTTTTCATTCATTGGTTGGAATGGTTTTATTCTGTTTTGTTTGAGCTTATTATCTGTGATGGTATGAAGAGTTACTTTGAAGAAGAAAAAACAGTATGGCAGCCATTGCTGATTTAATATCTTTCTTTGAAGTCCAACCATGCTCTTGTTTTTCTATTACCATTGGTTCTATCATGTTGTATCTTATTGGATTTTAATATGTGTGATACTATAAACAAATTTTTTATGGAAAATGAGATATTATAGTAGCCATTGTTCATTTTCTGTTATTTGGTTCAGAATGCCTTGTAATACTTTCATTCTCTTGAATGATTTTATTCTATTTTGCTATGTTTGATATTATTGTGTGTGAAGCTAAGCTCAACTATTTCAAAGAAAGAGACACTATGGTAGCTACTGTTAGTATCCAATTGTCTTGTTGTGAGGCGCTATGTCACTTACATTGTTTTGTTCTGATCTTCTTTGTTCTGTCCTCTTTTGTTTTATGCTCTGTAAAATTAAAAAAAGAAGTAAACCCATTTTTTCTAAATTATTTTCCCTCTTGAAGGAATTTGAATTTAAAGTAATACATTGGATTGTATATTCCCAAATTACAAGTTTACATGGGTTGATGAATATTGAAAAGTTTACATCTCAGTTAGATATTTGAAGGAGGATATTACCATACACTCTGAATCCAAATTCAATCTAGTGTTTCAAAAACATTCAGGAATGGATGAACTTAACTGTCACCTTGCTTGTTTTGGGAGCCCCTCAGAGCATTAGTGAAGCACAGGAATGGGGATTCCTGGGGCCTTCGGGGCCAGACCATGAGGTCTATGTCTAGTCCCTTGCCTCTTCCTCTCTGGTTCTGCTTTTGTGTTCTGCTTCCCATTCACCATGAGGTCAGCAGTATTCTTCTATAACGACGCTGCTACCTCGTAGTAAATTGAGCATGTAAAGAATCCCCTGAGACTGTTAGACAAATAAAACATTTCATCCAGGACTATATTCCCGCAACAGGAAAGGTCATACAGGGAGTTGGCAGAACCCTTCTGCTTGCTGTGGTTCACCTAATACAGATACCATGTAACTGTTGTTACATCTATGAAGAAGCTCTCAGTTTCAGGGCCCTAAACATCAGGCAAAATAAAATTGAAGATATCTGCAAGCTTCTGACCCTCAAGAATCTGGCAGATCTTGTGGTAGAGGCACCAGTGACTATGGCTTTGTCTTTCATCCTGGGAAATGACACTTGTCCCTAGTAGAAATAGCTAAATAACAAATACCTTGTTAAACTTTTGATATTCATTCATATCAACACACACACACACACACACGCATCATACACACCCTCCACCCCTCCACACATACACCATCCACCCCTCCACACACACCATCCACCCCTCCACATACACACATACACACACACACACATCATACACACCATCTACCCACACACACACACACACACACACACACACACACACACACACATTTATGGACAATAAAAGATTTTCCATTTTGACTGCAGTGAAAAAATGGTTATAAATTTAGGATTAGGAAAAATTAGCATTTACTCCAAAAAGGAATTAATAGAAGTTATACAGTACTACCCTGACCCCCCAAAAAAAATTAAGGTGACAAAGATACTTCTTGAGTGATAGGAAATATTGGAATCCTGGCCAAGAGTCCCAGTTGTCTGTCTTAAAAGTATGGCAAGAAAAATAAGAAAGAGACAAGAATAGCAATGCATCAATGGCTGGATAGTCAATGTCCCCACTCAGTCCTCCTCCACTCCCAAAGCAGCCACTGTTTATTAGGTGTATATAGTGATAGATGAGTCTAGTAAAGGATTACAATTCGGCAAAAGACTCAGACTCAAGAGGACATAGATGATCATCTGCTAAGAATGATCTTGTCCTGGAATATAATCATACTCAAGAGGGTATAGATGATCATATGGTAAGAAGAGTCAATGGGAAATCTCAAATATGAGGTATTGATAATCCCAAGCCTGGATTGTATCATCTCTTAGGGAAGTATGAAAAAGTAATCATTGTGAATTAGTGGTCGCCAACAGGAAGCATGCTTCTTTCATTGTGCTTTCTACATTTAGAATTTCCTGTGTTTTCACCTGTTAATTTGTTCTTTTTGATCTTTTAGTGTTTACTAATTCTAACTGTGAAAGAAACATACACACATTGTCATGCTGGTGCCACTCTTACATTACATGGCATACAAACACGTGAAAATCGTCATGGTAAATTAGCACCGGAGGACAGAACCCTATTAGAGAAGAGCAAATTACTTCCTGACCCTCTCCCCCAATAAAGACTCTGGAATATAAAATGCAGTGACGTGAGATGTCTCTGTGCCCTTTCCTTTTGTCAAGGTGCTGTGTTGTGACAAAGGCATAACATATAAAGGTTCAGGCAGGACTAAAGTCAGAAGTGTGGCAGCACGTGGAAGAATTGCATGAGCAGCTGCAAAAATATAATCAATGAGATACCATTCTGGTCAACTGTTGATTGTCCTAATCATTTTTTTCTTTCTCTCATTAAAACACAAAGAAAACACATTTCTTGCTACTGTGCAGGATGCTGAAGATTACTATCCTGAGTTTATAAGACTTGTCATGTGTACATCCAGTGTAGCCTCAGGGTATCCAGTGATACCACCCCCTTTTCATATATGGACTTTCTAATCCCCAGTATGGGACTTTAATTGAGACATTGTTTTTAGAATGATTATTTAAAGTTAATTAGTTAGAGTGGGTTGAAGTACAAAAACTATGATATACTTATAAAAAGCTAAAAATGGGCAAAAAGGCAGACATAGAGGAGAGACAATGTGAAGAGACAGGTACCCAGGAGAAAGTAGTTACCCATGAACCAAGGACAGAAGCTTGAAATGGAATGTTCCCTCAAAACCCTCAGAAGAAACCATCTCATTCTGACACCTTATTTAGGGACTTCTAACCCCAAGTAATGAAAAAGCAAAACAAAACAAATATAAAATCAAGCAAATAAATAAAATCCTGTCCAGATGATCTAGTATAAGCACACATAGTAATTACCAGCTAAAATGTTTCTAAAGGCCCAAATGTTCACTTCTGCTTTTGTTCTCTATAAAAATACAAATTTCTGTGTAACTACTAACCACCAAGTCTTAATTCAGAACCAAAACAATTTATTAATTTATGTTTTTTCACTGATATTGTCCATCCCATCTTTAACAATAATATTTTCTTTGAACATCACCTTAAATTACCCTTAATTATGATACAACCTAGGTCAAATCATTGAGCACAGTCACCATCATTTTAACATGTCTCCCATCAGTATGGGATGTGCAGCAGGAATGATAGAGAAAATAATGGGTCCATGAAGGTAAATGGAACAAATTTTTATTGCACTTACAAACTACATGGATAACCACTAAGAAATATAATCTGTCTTCAAAAACTGATATCAGACAAGTATGCTATTAGCAAATGCTGTTTGCTGCATTTGAATACAGGAACTAATCTAGAGGAGATTATTTTTCTAGGAGATGGGTAGGGGGATTGCAGTCTTGATGCAAAATGAGCCAACTGACAAAATGCAAATCTACTTGAAGATTATAAAAGGAAAGAAGAAAAAATGTACACTTTTATATAATTCAGCAACTCATGGTTTCATAGCGCTGTGCTATTCATTTTCTGGGTAAAAAGATACAGTTATATCTATATAAATAAATCATGTGACTACTAAAAGGTAACTTATTGTAGAAGTACTAGGTACAATATCTCCTTAGGCACATTACACAAATCCTCTGGCTTGTTGTATTGGTTTGGTACAAGTTGCTGATAATGAGATCAAAATAAATTATAAGCAGATGGTTTATTGGGAGGAGTTCACCCTGAAGTGTGGATAAGCATTTGAAAATGATTACAAAGTTTCCTAGTTATACACAAATCATTTGTACTTGTGTATCTTTCATTAACCAGTAATAGAGATTCATTTTTAGTTGAGGTATAATGGATTTTAGATTAACAAAAAATGGTCTACATAAAAGTTCTGGAAACATCCTGAATAATTGCAAACACTTATTCTCCTCATTAAAAAAGTAATTTAAGATTAACTATGCACTATAATTGGCTTCTATGGACATGATACACTTTCACTAAAATGAGTAAGTACACAAAAGACCTAGAATCTAGATATTTCCATTGGCTACTCTATTTGCCAAGAAAAATGAGTTTGTCTGTATTTAGATGATTTTTTACCAATACTTTCTCTGTGGGTCTCTATTATTCCAGATTAGAACTAATACCATTTTTGTTCTGTTTGATTTTATTGCTTCCTGTTCTTCAGTTTATGTTCTGAAATACATATATATTTTAAGTCAATATGCTGATCTTTTGAAGTTACTCCCTTCAATAAGAGGAAATCAAAGCAAAGATTTAAACCAGTTGCTTCCTGATGTGTAATCAAGTCATTTGATTTTTTATTTATGTTGACTATATATGTGGTGTGTAAAAAGTAAAACGCACTCTTCTTAAGCCAATTTATTTATTTTCATGATCATAAAGTATATGTCCTCCACTGTTATTCTACTCTTCAAGTAAGTACTCTGTCAGACTTATTTCATTTTGTTCAAATTAAAATAAAATTCTGGTGACTTCAATGGCTAAATGGGCTTCTGACACAAATAATCCCTCAAAAAGTATTCTTTAAAACTCTAATTGGTATTATTAAATAGATTTGGTTTACTAAGGCATAGTGAATAAAAATTTGGAAGACAAAGGATAGTCATAAGTGCCATGTGTCATTTATAGCACAAAAGTGTTTACTTCATTCATGTGACAGAAAGTTTGACTTGATATTTTTCCAGTTGTAATGAGTAACTAAACCATGTAAACACACTGTGGGTTTTGAAATTTTTATATAGCTACAACATGGAGTTCATAAAATCAATTATTTTCTTTGTTGGCTTCAGAAAAAATATTTTCCACAATGTTTGTGTTCCTAAATAACTAGCCGGTTTGGCAAATGAAATGGTCACTACTTTATCCAAAAATTCATTATCCTTAATCTAAGTTTTTACCATATATTTTGGTTGTTGTGATCATACATCTTAGGACATCGCTACAATAATAACTCTTGTCATTTTTCTTTTATCTGCATCAAAGTGGTGCAATATATAAATTATTTATTTGTTTATTTTATTTATGGCTCCTTGGTGATTCACTAGAATTGAATTAGTCAGTATTTGCTGATTGTGTAAATGCCTGTAGTGTTACTGTTAGATGCTCATGCTTTTTAAATCCATGCAATTAGACTCTCTGCAAGCACACTCTATACTATACACATAAAGACAGAAACTACTCCATAAACACCATAAATTACACCATCTGAGATTGAGATACTATATAAACATAGTCTGGAGTAGATTGAACTCCCACCTGCTGTGAGAGCACAATACTAGATAGGGGAGCTGTTCTGAAATTCTAAAGATGCAGAAACATGGAAAAAATATAAAACACAGACTTAAAAAGAATCACAAAAAGAACAATTCCCTCCTTCTCAAAACAGATTAGATGCAATTTGTTCAGTGATAACTATGACTATTAATACACAGATATTTTAAGGAATAACGTTAAAGGAAAATTCAATTAATTATATTCATTAGCTTAATTCATTTTATTTTATATTGCAAAAATCATTTTCCTAAACACTCATAAAAATAGCATTTTAAATCAGGCAATAATATTTCTTGATTTTCATATGGTTTCAGCTGTCCTACAGAATTAATGTTAGCACACATGATGGAAAGCCATTTTTGAAATAAAGCAGGCATATGTAAAGTAGCAAACGTCCTCACAGTAGGCAATTAATTGAATCCTATCACAGGAAATTAATGCTTTAAAATCTTTAACATAGATTCTTTTCACCAAGTGCCTGAAAAGATGTTTCATCTCTATAAAGGAAAATCCATAGCATTTTTTAGAGATTATAAAGTAGTTAGAATATAGGAGGATGGGTGGTAATGCAATAAAGGGTACATTTTGAAGCCATGGTTAGAAGGAAAAAGTGACAATTGTGTAGCAAGTTCATTTTCTTTATTCAAAAATCATTTCCTAAACACTCACAAGTATATTTACCTGTTTCAAAATCCAAACTGAAACTTAGAAAATATAGGTATATTTATATGGAAAAATACACAGATTTGTAGAAGAAACCACAACTCCCAATGAGTAAGAACAAAATCGTGTGCATAATAATGGATTCAATTTGCTAGAATTACCAGCTGAGTCAACGGCTGAATGAATATTTGGATTGTTGCTGCAAAGTCTGCCAAGCAAACCAACAGTTTGTTAACAGTGTCAGCAGGATAGCAGAGGAATTGATTCCCCCAAGCAGGATTAGGAAGTGTGAGACACAAGAGAAGACAGAGCTTACAGACTGACAAATCCTGGGGTGTGTAAAAGCCTTCCACACCAGAATATAGCCTGCACTGGAACTAGAAGAACTAAATAGCAATATAGGAAACAGCTAAAAAGAAAAATTAGCAAACTCTAAAATTCATTCCGTTGCAGGGCTCATTCTGTCACCGTTGCTTCATTGTTATTCTTCAAACTAGAATCCCTTACCATCTTTTCCTTTCATCTGATTATTTTCACCTGCCCCATGTGAAGTGTCAGTTCTGCAACTGCTGCTGCCCTCTAAAGCACAGGGGAAATCTTTGCTGAGAAGAAAGACCATGCCCTCCAAAAAGTTTAGACAAGTATAAGTTCCCCCTTCTCTGCATTCTCATCAACACTTATTTATTTTTCTTTCTGATAAAAGTCATCCTAATGGCAATGAAGAAATACTGTATCTCATTATGGGTTGTATTTGAGTTTCCCTAATAGCTAACAATGTTAAGCATTTTCCAAATATCTCTTGCTCTTTTGAATGTATTCTTTTGGGGAAAAAAAAGGATATTTAGTTTTTTAATCCATGTTTTAATTGACATAGTAATTTTAATTTTTACTGCTTCTTTGATTATCAAATAAATTGTTTGAGTTCCAGATAATTTCTAGATATTAACATCTATCAATTAACACATACTTTCATTATTTTTCCCTATTTTACAGGTTGTACCTTGGAGGAATATGTAGTTGAAAGCAGAATTTTGCCACAGCCAGACTACTGAAACTGCCTCCTAATTCATCTCTCTATATTCATCACCTAATCTTTCTGTTTCCCTTCGGGCCTACAAACCCTTCTCACAGACACTACTAGGAACTTTAAAATAGAAGAATATATCATTTTGATTCCCTTAGTATTCTCCTTATAAGTCACAACACAAAGACATTTGTGAATGATTCTAGAAGATGTTTGTCATTTGGCTGCTTTTCTGCCCTAAATTTGGCTTTCTCTCCACCTTAGGAGAGAATTTTCATAAGACATCTATTAATCCCCTAATAAGTGTTTATGTCTCCTTTAAATCATCCTCTGATTTCTTGGAATCAGCAATTTTCAGAGGAAATTTGAAAATTAGATTGGGAAAAAACTTGTCTCTCTGTAGTAGTCAGGGTCCTTTAGGAAAAAAAAAATACCATATACGGAGAAAAATAGTGTGTGTGTGTGTGTGTGTGTAAATACAGGGACATATATTTAAATATACATGAATATAGATTATATCATTTAAATAAAGTAAGATTTAGTATAAAGAATTGGCTCATGCAATTTTGCAGGTAGACAGTATAAAGATCTTAGGCATAAAGCAAGGTGAATTGGTAAGAAGAAAGAGTAGAAAACCAGTGGTTTTGTTCCAGTGCATATTCAAAGACCTGAGAACAAAGAAAGCCAATGTTACCCTATCTGAAGATTAGCAGGCTCCAAACTCAGGAAAAAGTGATATTTGAGACCAAACACAGAGAAAAAATGTTTTATTATTGTTTTTAAGTTTTCAACTGGTTGGATAATGCCCATCTATATTATGGAGTTCAATTTGCTTTCCTCAGTCTAAAGACTCAATCATTAATACCATTTAAATCCATCCTCATAGAAAAACCTAGAATAATGTTTGACTGAACATCTGGGCAAAATTTTTCCCAGCCAGATTATCTCATAAAGTGAACCATAATTCTCTCTACACTTGAAACCACTGCTTACTCTGGCTCTCAAACCTAACCCATTCTATTCACGTAGCCCTCTTCTTTGGTGAATTCCTTATTACATTCTGTTCAAACTCTGCCCCACTATAGCGTATGGGTGTGCTCTTGTGTAACCCATTGCATCAGGCAGGTTTGTCTGTGTTTGAACTACAGGTGCAGGTAGAATTCAACTATTTTTCAACACAAGTCCTGGGAATATAGAGATTAAGGGATATGAAAGAAGAACTAAATCCAGGGCAAAGAAGTTTCTAAATTTTCAGTGGCATCTGAAACTTTGGTTATTCTGATAAATCTGTCCTCACATGCAAGGATTTCCTTTGATTACTTCATCATTTAATCATACCTAACCCAAGTGAAACCAAAATGTTCTGTGTATAGCTATGTCTCTGATAATTCTGTAAGAAAATTTATTAACAATTGGTAAAATGATTAAGAATAACTGATTTATTTCCTTGTTTCCCATACTTTTATGTTATTTACTTGTAGAATTAGAGTTACTCTGTGTACATCACTATCTATACATACAAAAATATCCTTCATAGTAGTTAAGTAAATGTATTCCAAAGTTTCATGCCTAGAATTAAATCTTAGCTCCATCATTTAAGATCTGAGTGATGTTGGGAAATGTTCTTAAAAATTAACATAGCTCAGGTGATTCCACTATACAACAGAAATAATTTTAAGTGCTTTGCTAATAAATTGTGAAAAATGAATATAAAAACATGTAAAGTATTTTAAAGCACCCAACACAAAGTTATTCCTCAGTATGGATTTATTATATGTTTACCGCAATTATTAATAGTGCCAGAAAATATTTGTGCCATATTAATATGTTAGACAGCACTTTTAGTACTTAATATAACTTAATTCAAAAAATACCCATAAAATAATTAGCCTAGCATTCATTTTGCATTTGCAAAAACAAAGGTACAAAGAAGTTTATTTGCTCAAGACCATAAAAACAGGGATTTAAACACAGATGGTTTGACAGCAAGTTCATGCTTTTATACACTTCCTTATTACATAAACTGGACAATTATTGCCAACATTTTTTTAAATTGGCTTGTATATTTAATTCATTTGTATTCCATGTTAGATCACTATAAGAACCTTGAAGTAAAATAAAACATTTTTTGTCCTTTTGTGTTATAGAATAAGGCACAAAATTGAGGAGAAAAACTGATTTTATCAGACAATAACAATGCTACTTTCATTTATTATCTCATTTTAATACTAGAAATTTCCATAGAGATTTCCAAGTTTTACAATTGCTTATCTGCTGTGTTCAATGATGTGTATAATCAGTCCAAATGTTTTCTCAGTGCAATTTTACTCTATCAGACACAAAATTTTTCTTAGTACAATCTTACACTGAGGTTCCCTCTATAGACATAAATCAATGTATTCCACTCAATGTCAAACCATGATTTCATTTCCCACAGGAACTAAACCCATGTGTACTGATTCAGATATAAATTTGCACTGTTATTTATTTAATTATGTTAGGAACTTCTTTATCTAAAGCATGTTAATAATTTTTGGCATAGTCTATGCATATTTATTTAATACTAGTAAGATTTTAGAGATAAGTTTGGATGGTATTCCTGAATTACATATGAATTTACAATAGCAAAAATTCCATTTATATCTCCAAATTTTTTCTCTGTCACCAACATTTCTTTGGCTTCATTACACTGACTCTCCACTAAACTGTGCTGAGAAATCGATACATAAAATACATTTTAAAAAGTCCTAGAATTATATAACATGTTCATAAAATTAAATTTACTTAAAAAATACTAATGCAGTATGAAATAAACCTATAAGTCAAGAAAAAAATTACACTCAGTTATGGAATATGTAAGTGATCAGAAAAATGTGCAAAAATTATACCACAACTTTCAAAACAAGTTTTGGAAAATGCGAAAATCATTTGTTTCTAATTGCATTATCTCTAAAGAAAATATCACACACAAAAAAGGAGAAATATCTGCATTTATTTTAATATTCAAATAATTTAATAATAAGAGATCTATAAAAGAAAAAGCAATTCTTGACAATAAAGATAAGGGAAAGGACATCACAAACCCTGACTTGAAGTTATACTATAAAGCTGCTATGATAAAATAATAATAATAATAATAATAATAATAATGATACCAGAAAAAACACAGACCTGGGATCAATGGGACAGAAAATAAGATGCATAATCAACTCCAAATAAACCCAGCTACCTTGTCTTTGATAAAGGGGCCAAACACCTTTACTAGAAGAAAAATAGTCTCTTCAATAAAATGGTGAAAGAAAACCTGGTTTTCCACATGCCAAATATTAAACCTAGAAACATCTCTCATACCATGCATTAAATTAAAGTTGAAATAGATCAAAGATCCATAGGACATATTACAAACAAACCAAAAAAAAACAATAACAACAACAACAGGTGTTACATCAAATGTGAAAACTTATGCACCAACAGAGTAAAAGAAAACCCATACGATGGAAAAATATTGTACCAGCTATTCCTCAAACAACTAATATCTAAAATATATAAAGAATTCAAAAAAATAAGATTCCTAACCCAATGTAAAACTTGGCAGTTGAAATAACCACTTCTCATGCAAAGCAGTACAAACAGCAAATAAATTATGAAAAAAAGTTCATCACTGATCTTGCAATAAATGTAAAGCAAAACAACACTGACTTTACATCTTACTCCAGAAAAAAATGATTATCAATAAATCAACCAAGAGCAAATGCTGATGGAGCTGTGGGGAAAAAGCACTCCTCTCCATTGCTGGAGGAAGTATAAATTGCTATAATCACTATGGAAACCAAGGTAGATGTTCCTCAAAATACTAAAACTAGAGGTTCTATCTGATGCTCCCCTTTTAGTTACCTCTATGAAAGAGTTGAAAGTGTCATACTACAGCAATATATGCACAACTGTGTTTACAGTAGCACAGTAATAGCCAAATCTTGGAATCAACCCAAATGCCCATCAACCAAAGAATGAATAAAGAAGATGTAGTGTTTAAATACAATGGAATACTATTCTGCCATTAACTGGAATAAAATTCTTTCCAACTCTGTGGTTGTCTCTTCATTCTTTTGGTTTCTTCTGTGAAAAAGCTTTTTAATCTGATGAAAACCGAGTAGTTGATTCATTCTAACAGTTCCTGTGTCACTAGGTTGTTTCATAAAATTTTTGCCTATACCTATGTCTTCCAGAGTTTTGCCTAATCTGTCTTTCAACAGATTATTTCTGTTTTAATATTTAGATCTTTGATCCATTTTGAGTTTAGCTTAGTGCATCATGAGAGATATGAGCATGTGAAAAGTCAGTTTTTCTGGCATCATTTATTCCAGTGAAGGTGTTTGGCCCTATTTAAGTTTTAAAGCTGTTCTCATGTTGTCTCTAAAAGCATGTTCTCGTTTCTGGAATCTTGACTATTACATACCTTTGTATGGATTTTTTTCTGAACATGGCCAATTGGAGTCCTAGATGTGTCACTTGTCTGTATGTCAAATTCTTTTTCCAAGCTTGGAAAGTTTTAAAGTACTTCTGTGAAGCGGTTTTTATATCCTTTGTATTGCCTTCTGATTTTTCATTGATTTAACTTACTCTTATTTTATTCTTCTTCCCATCATCTACCAATTATTGGATTGATTTTTTGTGTGCCTTTGCTATTTCTAAGAATCCTTTCATTTGACAATTGCCAATCATAAACTTGTCTTCTATATTTGACATTGTATCCTCACATTTGTTGACTCTGCTATGTATTTCTCAACAGAGTTTTAATCTGCTGAATACACATTTGAATCTATTTGAGGACATCCAGTTTTTCTCCATGTTGGCCATTCATGCTCTTCTAACATTTCTATCTATATCTACTCTGGATTCACCTGGCAATTCCTTCATTACCGTCATCATCCCTTTACTTATTTGTGTAATTATCATCTGTCTTTTTTATTGCTGAGTAGGAGCATCTAGGGGCTTATTAATCTGTTTGGCAATTCCTGACTTGAAATTATACTACAGAGCTACTGCAATAAAAAGAGCATGGTACTAGCAAAAATTCACACCTGGAGATAAATGGAAGGGATTAGAAGAAGCAGAAACAGCATCAAAAGCACTCAGCAAACTAATCTTTGAAAAAGGAGCCAAACACATTCACTGGAAGAATAGCCTCTTTAATAAATGATGCTGGTAAGACTGGCTTTCCACACGTCAAAAATTAAAGCTAGACTCATACTCATCACCATCCATTATACTGTAATCAAAGTGGGCCAAAGATCTAAACATTAAAACAGAAACACTAAATTTGCTGCAAGATAGATTAGGTAAAAATCTGTAAGACATAGGAGTAGGCAAAGACTTTATGTCAAAATCCTCATCACACAGTAATTCTTACACATATTCAACAACTAGGATTTCATCTTCTTAAAAATTTTTAGCACAGAAAAAGAAATCGCCAACGAAGTCAAAAGATAACCCACACAGTGGGAAAAAATTTATCGGATGATTTTCACACATAGAACTAATATCTAGAACATATAAAGAACTGAAAAAAATCAGACCTCTAAACTCAAAGACCCAATCCGAAAATGGGCATCTGAGATGAACAGACACTTCTCAGAAGAAGTACAAATGGCAAATAAATACATGAAAAAAATGTTCAAAATCTCTGGTCATTCAAGAAATGCAGGTTAAAACAATTTTGAGATTCTATATCCAGTAGAATAACTATTATGAACAAATCAACCAATAATAAGGAAAAAGGAGCCCTTCTCCATTATCCATAGGAGTGTAGGCTGGTACAATCACTATGGAAATTAGTGTGAAGAATCCTCAATAATCTAGGATTATAGGTCCCATTTGACTCAGCTATTTCTCTTCTGGGTATCTTCCCAGAAGAATTAAAAGCGTCATATCATAGCAATGTATGTGCACCCATGTTTATAGTGGCACTATTTGTAATAGCCAAATCTAGGAAACAACCCAAATGCCCATCAACTGATGAATGGATAAAAAGATGTTTTCTTTACACAATATAGTATAAAACTGAGACATTTACAGTTAAATACTTGGACCTTGAGATCATAATCATAAGTGAAATAAATCAGACACACATATATATCACAGTATCTCTCTGGTATGAGAAACTGAAAATATAAATAAAAAACAAAATATACAATAGATATTGTGGAATAGGAAGAAACTGTTCAAAAAGAAAGAGGTACTAGGTAAGGGGGGGGGTAAAGGAAGGAAGAGAAAGGACAAATGAGGAAAGAAAAGAAAATGAAAATAGAGCTTTGCAAATGGGGAGGGGAAGGGGTTTGAAAGAAGGGGACAAGAATGGGGAAAAAAGAGGAATGAAGATATATCATGTACAGACATAAAATCCCTATAATAAATGTGATCATTATTTATACCTAAATAATATCAATAATCTTAAAGTAAAAAATAAAATAAAATAAAATTCAACTTGTATGGTTCTGAGTTCTCCCATCTTGATAGACTCTGGGCTTGCCTTGGATGAATCAGGTGTGCCAAATGGCATCTGAGGTCTGTGTTTTCTCATTTTCTATATTTTTAAATTTGTTTCATCGCTTGTAAGTGGCTTATGGTAATAAATTTTTGTTTATGTTTGTTTGTTTTTGTTTGGTTTTTATCATGTTGAGACAGCGTTTCACTATGCATTTGGGTTGCTTCCTAGATTTGGTTATTACAAATTGCACCACTATAAACTTGGGTGCACTCTGAAAAGGGCTGCATTTAAACTCACTTTGTAGCCCAAGCTAGCCTTCAATTCGCAGTATTCCTCCTGCCTCAGCCTCTCAAGTGCTGTGATTACAGCCATTTGCCTCCACATCTGGCTATGGTAGGTAGTTTTATTCCTGGTATCAAGATGTCTTGATAATGACTATTTTTCAGAGCTGTCTTCTAGTCATAGCTGATGTTAGGCCTTTGAAATTGTCCCAGGATCCTACCTCTTCTGTTTATTAGTAATGAAAGTTTTCAACCTGTTTGGCCCAGCACCTTATCCTTTGGTACTAGACCGCAGTATTGGAGGATCAATTAATCACAACAGCAATGTCATCTTTCCTAACTTAGTACAGTAAGTGGTAACTATAGTATCATACACAAACTGGAAAGTGGCAAATTGTAATAACTAACACTTTGTCACCTTTAACCCTAAGTACAAGATTTATAGTTATTTAACAAGATCTAAAAGAAATCAGAAATTTACATACAGTGAATGTTCCCCTCAACTAAGTAATTTACCCCCTTTCACCATAAAGCATTATTCAGCTGTAAAAAGATAGTTAACTAAGGGTCGGTGAGATGGGAGTGGTAGCATGAAAAAGGAAGAGCAAAAGAAGTTGATTATGAAAAATAAAGGAATGATAAATGTGAAGAATGTGCCAAGATTCATGTAGGAGACCCTGTTAAGGGGTAGAGGGAAATTAGTGGCATTAGATATAAGTAATGGAGATGAACACGTAGGAGAAGGATGAGCAATAAGGAGCAGAGGAAAAGGAAAGTGGGAAATGATCAAGTTTTTAAAAAGAATTACAAGTAGTTTTTCTATATCTCTTTGATATAGAGTGTGCATAATATGTGTGAGTGTGTGCGTGTGTGAGTGTGTGTGTGTGTGTGTGTGTGTGTGTCTACATAGGGGAGAAAAGAAGATTAAAAAAATACTATGGAAACAAGTTGAAAGAGCAAAGTAAGAAAAGAAGGTAAGACAGAGAATAAAAGAAGGGCCTATTCAAACAAATAAATTAAAGGAATAGTAAAAGATAGAGGACAAGAAAATGGGTGGCAAAACTTCAAACTCTAACAAAAGTTAAAAAAATAAAAAATGTATCAATAATGGAGGAAAAAAGAATGAATGAATGAACAAAGAAATGAAAGAAAGAAAAAGAGAAAAAGAGGAAGAAAAAAGTAAAGGAAAGAAAGAAAGAAAGAAAGAAAGAAAGAAAGAAAGAAAGAAAGAAAGAGAGAGAGAGAGAGAGAGAGAGAGAGAGAGAGAAAGAAAGAAAGAAAGAAAGAAAGAGAGAAAGAGAGAAAGAGAGAAAGAGAGAAAGAGAGAAAGAGAGAAAGAGAGAAAGAGAGAAAGAGAGAAAGAGAGAAAGAGAGAAGGAGAGAAAGAGAGAAAGAGAGAAAGGGAAGGAAGGAAGGAAGGAAGGAAGGAAGGAAGGAAGGAAGGAAGGAAGGAAGGAAGGAAGGAAGGAAGAAAAATAGGTTCCTATGTAATTCCAGAGGAGTTCCTTTCCCTGGTCAGTAGTTTTTAATATGACAAGGCACATTCTGCTTTGCCGCTCTTTAGTCTATGAGATTGTATGGAGGCTTCTCAGTTCAAGAAAGTCTCTTTCTGTCTTCCCATTTGTGGCATCTGTTCAAACCAGGTAACCAGAAGTCTGTGGGGCCTTATGCCCAAGGCTTCTGTAGCAGATTCTTTCTGGTTGGGGTTTGACGCTGATACCCTGACAAATTTTCCAGGTTCTTTGTTACAGGCTTCTGATATGTTGAGGCTCCTGTGGGCTCTCAGAACCGGTGAGGACACAGAGTATTGAGCAGTGGCTCATTGGTGGCAGAAGAAGCAACCATTAATCCTTTATGAACCATGCTGAGGGCTGGCTTATGGCATTAAGTAGAGAATGTGTGCAGGAATCTGGCTGAATGCAGGGCGGAGAATCTGCTGTGCCCCAGGGTGACTGGAACACTTCGTGAGACCCCAGTGCTGGAGGCTGGTGTTAGATATCAGGCAGAGGGTGAGACAGATCTAGGATGGGAGCAGGGTGGTGAGAGGTCTGTGTAAGTCCATGTGAGCCTGGGATGCTGAAGAGAGACTCAAACTGGACCAGGGTTAGATCTGTGTGTCAGATGAATATTCCAGTTTGCTTGGGATAAACTGTAGCCTCCCACAGGTGACTCATATATATTCAGTCTCCAATATTCAAGCCTCCCAATAGAAAAGCAAGTGCCGGCTTGTTTATCCGCTAAGTCTGAGGATGAATGGTGGGTGCAGAGAGGGAGCAACTCCCTGGTCACTGGCCCCTGGTGTGTGATGGCAAAAACTGCTGCAAGACTGCAGAGTCCTCTATTTCGAGACAAAGACCCTGTATATCCTAAATCTATCCTGTGTGACTTGACTCTGCCGTGCCGCTTGGATCCAGCCAGCTATTTGGGAGCTTCTCAAAATGGCAGTTCCTCTGTTGGGCATGAGCTGAGGCCCCATGGACGGTCCTGTGGGACCGGTTCACCTCTTTGAAGCTCTTATGCATATTTTTTATCTACAAGTCTCTTGTTTCAAATTGTTGTTTTGTCTCAGAGTGTATGTCCCTCTTCTTCTTCCATTTCCCTGTGCTTTTAGTTGATCTCTGAGCCTCTCTGATGTGACTCCTTGATTGACCATGTTAGGTCTTTGCCATTTTGTTTTAAATATGATCAAGGAGAAAAAAATTAAAAGTAGTTTTTTATATTTCTTTGACATAAGGTGTGTGTGTGTGTGTGTGTGTGTGTGTTCTGTCTACTCTATTTACAGCCTCATTAAACTCATTTTATTTTATATTAATTTTTGAGACTGAAGACATGCTTGTTCCCTTTTTTTTTCCTGTCACTTGATAACTTATGTGACCTTTCCTTACTTACAGTTTCTATTTTGGAAATTATAATATCTTTTCTTAATTTTTCAGCCTAAATTGATTTCATGCCTTTGAATGATTGTATTAATTCAGAACCATCTTAAACCAGATTTAAAGCATAAAGTACACTCATATGCCCAGCTGACTCTAGACTACAGGTGATTATAAAATTCATATGGCTCCTGTCTACTTTAGGTTCACCCTAATGGGGTAGTTCTTTGTGTTACAAACTTATTGTGAGAATAGTTCTGTTCAAGTTGTGGAATAAATTTTGGCATTTAACCCCAGAGCCATCAGAAGCCTCCAAAAGTAAAATTCTATTTGATGTTTTCATTTCCTCATCAAAAATTAACCTCAGGGAATGCATTTTTGTTTGTACTTCCTTTGTGATTTAATTTCTTATTTTCTTCTCAGTCCCAGGATGTTTAAACATCTTGAAAAGATGGTTAATGTACTTGGTATAGAAGTAGCATTTAGCCACAGGAAACTCTGTTGTAAATATTTTTAAGATTCCTCACTGAAATTTCAATTATATGAGAGAGAATTCCTAGAGTCCTAGGCTACTTTTGATCCATCTCTTTTATTCCTTGTTAGATATAACTGTGGAATACTCATTAAGAAAAGTTTAAAATGTTAACATATTATTTGTCTTTTAAATTATTTTAGTGCTGCTCTTCATTAGAATTTGAGCTGCAATCAGCCACATCAATACTCATGATCACAGAAACAATTTTCTAGAGCTCAATGTGTTCCTACAATGGCAGACACAGATTTTTTTTGCTCTTCCTTCCAAAACATGTGCCCCTTTGTTGATCTCTTAAGGATATTAAATCTCAGTTCACTTTCAAAGTAAAGTAAGTTGTAATCCTGAGTTCAGTCAATGATTAAATATTTTCTAATTTTTTACTAATTCAAAATCACTCTGCGAACAACAATAATATATTTTCTTTAAGTGGAACTAAAAAGTTGTGAGAGCTAAAATAATGTATTTTCCACTAAAATGAACTGAAAAAATATTCTATACCATGTAATACTTTTCAGATATAACATAATATATATTACATACTGGTTAAAGTATGTTCTGTAGGTGATTCTTACTTATAGGGTGAAAGCTGTATTGCTTGCCATGATATACATTCCAGAAATTGAAACAATTATTATAACAACTGCAGCTGTTTTTCAGAAAGCCTATCTCTCCCCTTTCATTAAAAAGTGAATATTTCTTAGGCAATAGCTTTTCACTTATAAAAAAGAAATATGATTCCCTAAATTTGTATAGTAAATAATCAATACATTTATGAAGTCAACTTCCAATAACTTGTGAAAAAGTTACTGAGGAAAAATCAAAAATGTCTAAAGAATATCTGCCCTAATTCTTCATAAATTATTTAAAGTGTTTGTTATAGTATGTTTATGTGTTGCTTGAGAATCCTCATTCCTGTGCATCCTTCATAGTCACACAACTGTTACTTTAGGATGTAAGTATTAAATATCTAACTTGCATGTTCCAAAGTTTTACCTCACTCTTTCTTTAGATTAACAACCTCAATCCATACACTCACTTTCCACTTACCACCTCTTTCCATTTCAGGCTACTGATTACTTTAGGTAACTCCTAAATTTAATTCAAATTTCTTTAAACATACAAATCAGAGCTAGTTTATAGTCTTTCTGTCAGGAAAAATTATTCAAACATCTTCTAGTACCAGAGTAGTGATTTTATTCCCCAGTTCACCATTTTGTGTACTATAGACTGTGATAATTTCTGTTCCAAAATAAAACTGTATTAATGTAACTAAACACTGCATTCTCTTGATATGCATTATTTAGTGCACTAAAAAATTCAACTTGTTTCTAATTTACATATTTTGAATTACATATTTAGAACTGTGTTCTAAATATCAGAATCATGAAACAATATTATAGTTTTCCAGTTTACTGGCAACATGAACACTAAATGTGTTTATGAGCACTTTGAGAAATTCCAGAGTTACAGTTTGAAAAAAAATTTAGGAATTTTGCCAAATATCCCATGCCTTGGCTGATATTCAAAAATAGCTTTATTGGTCACAATTTTATTATCCTATTCTGCCTGACATTGATTCGCCTTTGAACCCAGCTAGAGTCCATTGCTCCATAACTCAAGTTAATGGGTATATAGATAGGAAATTTCCTTACCATAGCAGTATTTCTCTCAATATTTTCTATTTATTAAATTTAATAGATGCTTAGAATCAATCAATATCGAAGAAAACTTCAGAGAGCAATAAAGGATGATACGGAAATGTGTATATCACTACAAATCTAGCATGAAATAGAGAATCAGTGGAGTTTTCCTTACAGGTCATAGAATATTTTTATTCCACTTATCTTAACTTGCAAAAAAATTTTATTAAACAGGATAACATTTTCTTAAATGATGGAATAATTTTGAAATGCAATGATGAAAAATCATTGTTAGACCAGGAGGTAACAAGTATCTTAGTGCACTATTTCATATTCACATGCAAGCAAGTAAATTTTTCATTGGTTTATTATGTAACTACCTTTCCATGCTTTACCTGGGAGAGAACATTAATAAACAATAAATTTGATCCCAGAGATTTGAACAACCCTGATAGTACCTGAGAGCTTTATAATGGATTCCCTTCCTTAAATATCTGTTTGTGAATGTTTAACCAATAATCAAAGCAAGAGTTTTAAGAATGAGCAGAATTACATTAGAAGATAATTTCAGCTGATATTCCAAGAGATAAGGAAAAAGATCAATTATAACTCAACTAATCAATCCCTAAATGGTATGCCAATGGTCTAAATACTTTCTGAAATTTAAATTGCATTTTCTTCTGTGCAGTACATTACATTGTAATTTAACTAATAGAAGACAAGATAAGGCTAGAGATTTAGTGGCATAAATGCCTGCCTGGCAAGCACAAGGTCATGAGTTCGATCCCCAGTATGAAGAAGAAGAAGAAGAAGAAGAAGAAGAAGAAGAAGAAGAAGAAGAAGAAGAAGAAGAAGAAGAAGAAGAAGAAGAAGAAGAAGAAGACAAGGTAGAAAAGGAGGACACACTGCTGAACACACTATGTAATCATCCCATGCATTAAGAAACTGCATTGTTAGCATTTGAGAAATATTTCTGACTACTATTTACAAGGTAACTATTTCCTATGTTTCTGACAGCAAATATTAATTTAATTTGTTTTTGCCCTTTGTAAAAATATCTCATAAGCTCCAGTTTTGTGCTTAGCTTGTTTCATTTTACCTTATATGTACAAGATTCAAATTCCTGCTACATGTACTGGTTCTTTGATGCTATTTGCTACTTATTGTATAATATGAATGCATAATGTTTCCATACTACTACTGATAGCTTTTTTTGATTATTGTAAGTAATACTATTTACTAGAATATCAATATTTTGGCATGTCCTTTTGTATATCCAAAGAGAATAGTTTCTAGATTACAGAGGGGTGCAAGCACTCAGTTTTACTAGATATTGACTGTTATTCAAAGGTTTTACATTCCCACCAACAGAGAATGAGGATTTAGGCTGTTCAGCACCATTAAATTTATGATTAATGTCTCTGCTTATTTTAAATTTAGGCATCTTGGTGGATGTGTAGTGATATCACCATGAAATTTTAATTTACATTTTTGAATAAATATATAAAGCAAAGCATCTGTTCATGTTTTCATAATTACACACATGCAAGTTTTGAAGTAAACAAATGTTTTTAATCCTTTGAGTAAATAGCTACTTGTGGAATTACTGAGTCAAATGATAAGTCTGTTTTCCAAAAAGATTCTCTGTTTGTGTCCTTACCAGTCATACATACTATTTGACATGTCTCCAGCACTGATATTTGCAGTGATCTAGATGTATACCTGGATGGGCTATTAAGAGATGGGGCCTGGGGGAAGAAAGTAGGTCTAGGACTATGCCTTTGAAGGATAAAGATGTCTGTGGGCCTTATTCTTCTTTCCTTTCCCCTTTTGCCTCTCCTTTCCTCAATGAGGTGAATCACTTTGTCTACCACAAGCCTTCTGCTCCTTGCCATGATGTTATGCGTCAACTCGACTCCAAAAAGAACAGATCCAAATTACCATGGACTGAAAATTCTGATGATGCTTTATAAAAGTAAGTTTCTCTTAAACTCCATTATCATTTATCCTCTACTTGAAGGAATTTCTCTAACGTATTTTAGAATATTGCTCTCACATATTGTTTTTTCAGGTTTCATAAATTGTAAAGATAATTCACTGCACACAAAATTCTGAATTATCCCCTACCCTGTCAAACAAAAGGATGCCGCTTTCCAACTTTATGAATCATCTAATTTTCCAAAAGAATTTTATCATCCTTTGTTTTTCTAGGCATATTTCTTCCTTCTGGACAATATCTCTCCTGTAGTTGCTTTAAAGATTTTTCTTTATCATTTATCACTTTTAATATAATATTACTTAGTGTACTTTTTGCATTTTGCACTCACTGAAATTTTTGGTACTATAGGTTTAGGATTGAGGATTTGTGTCAAATTTTGAAAATGATTGACAATCATTTGTTACAGCTTTTCTCAGTCTGCATCCACCTGAACCTTATTTTCTGGAGCTCTAATTCCACAAATATTGTTTCTTAACATTGGCCTACAGCTCATTAACAAAACACAGTTCAGTTTTTCCTACCCTGTTTCCTTTGTTTTACTTTTGGTAGTTCCTATTTATATGCAAATTAAGTTTCTATTAATATCAATTCATTTATTTTTAATATTCTTACATTATAATCCAAGTTCGATCTGTCATTTTGCATATTTTCTACTGTTTCTCTGTCATGCTCATGTTTTCTCCACTTTCTTTAACATTGAAATCTTTTTCATTGTTGTTATAATTTCCTGGTCTAATAATTTTATTATCTAATTGAATAACAGACATTTTTCATTGTACACAGTTAGATGTTGAGAATAATGAGACAAAGTAGTGTCTTATAATTTTAGCATTTTTGCATAATACATGAAGTTATGAGAAAACAATTTGGTCTTCTCAGGTTTTATTCATTACTTTTGTTATATTTAAAGTTTTAGAGGCAAACATAATCCTTAGATGAGATGTAAATTGACTCTTCTAGTAAGATAAATGTATGTTTGTGTACTTCAAATGATTTGCTTTATGTTGATAGGTTGTTCCACTATGGACAAGCCAAGCTCTACTAAGTTATGAGAATTTTATTTTGTTAGTTTTGGCTGAGGTGTCTAACAAAACACTCTATCAGAGTTCTCTACATAGAATTATTCCCTTCAGTACACTTCTGGAAATACTTGTCTCCCCAAACTCTAAGCTGCCTCCACATTTCAGAAGACTTCCTTTGCTGGGACTGTTGTTTGATGTTGTATTCTGGAATACTCTAGAGCTAATTCCATTAGCTTTCTTTTTTTTAGGGACTACTTTTACTGCCAGTTTGCCTGGGCCAAAAACCTCTTGTTTCACTGTTTAGTTGTGTAAGATAGCACAGTAAATCTATTATTCTGTCATGACCAGAGTTTATGTCACTAGAATATTAAAATCTGAAGATAAATAAAATTTATCAATAATAAAAAACGAAGTTTGATCAACCAGATAAAAGGCACAAAATGCTTGCTATTTTCTCTACAGAAGCAATTTCATAAACTATCATGAACTAAGGAATAATGAAAAATAAGCAAGAAAAATATAAAACAATATTGCATAGAATCTCAGCCACATAATTTTTAAAAATAATTTTACATGTTTTATAACATCTTTGTGGTGTTTATGATTTACTGTGCTTTATTTTCTTCACCTAAATAAATCTCCCCTGGCATACACAGGTTTTTCTCATATTTTTTCTTTTTATTTTTATATTAACCTAAAGACATCCTCCCAAATTTTTCACACTTAAACTCGCAAAAATCCTACACTGATCATGTCACATTGTGGGAGATAGAAGTAAATACAGAATTAGAGCATTATCTGTGCATTCATAATAATTTAAAAGTTCTTTCATTATTTTTGATCTGTTTTGCATTTGAAATCTTTTCTCAGTTAAATTTGTATCATACTTTACTTTCTACCCTCTCTTTCCATCTCTTTCAAACATAAGGAAATTTTCAAGGTATTTTCTCTCATGTGTACATTCCTGATCCTGTAAAAGTGACTAGTGTGCTGTCACCAGGACACGCTATTCTAGTGTTCTTAAACACCTTCATTGAATAAGGAAAGACAGAATCTCTTTTAATACAGATCAAAGAAAAACATGAGCACATCATGTATCTGTTAAAATAAGAAAACTCACAATTCTGTGAATTCAATAATACCAGGATTTTTTCAAACCCTTTTTTGAAATTCCCTCGTGATTTCTATAGAGATATCCTTTATCCATTTATTATTCACATCATTATAAAATAGCCTTATCATAGAAACAGCCTCTCCTGTTAGAATCACGTGCATTTTGTAATTGATAATTTCAACAACTCTTTGTGACTTTTAAAAAGTTGGAGTTTACTTATGTGATTTAGTCACCAGCCATTCTTTTATACTAGTCAAAGTCCTCAATATTACAATATCTGGGATTCTACAGTATATGCTGCAGGTTTTTGGGTTTTGTAAATGAATAGCCACCAGCTTTCCCGGATCTCATAAATAATTCCTTTGCTCCACTGTTATTCCTTCATCCCTGTCAGCCAAACTGTGTTTTGTCAACACATCTCAAAATATATCTCAGTGAGTCTGTAAACATACTCCTCTCCATCACTTAGATTATCACACTTGGGTAGTTTATAGCCTCTCCTTTTCCATCTTTATTTTTTCCTTTACTCCCAGCCAGTTATCTGAAAGATCTGTGTGGGCTGAAATAGTTTGTTCTTCTAGATAAATTGCTCTGTGGTTCTGGCACATCACATACAGAATCTGTGGTGTTAAATTCTTTGGAAACTTTGGCCAAATAAGAGTTGAACAATGCTACAAAGAATTACTACAGACTATTTTGGAAAGTTATCAATCTTGGAAATGTTTCAATGCTTGCACTTCAATGAGGTAAAATTTACTTAATATCTTTCACAAGAGTAGAGAGCTTGGGAGAGTCTTGTTTACACAAAACTAACATAAGAGCAGTCGTAAGTGGGCAAGCATAAGAGCATAAAATAAACAAATATTTGAAATAGTCTCATTAAGTATTAAAATATAGTATAAAACATAGGTAACAAAGTCTACCATTGCTATTGTTATCATTTAACAACTTATCTAGACATCATCAAAAGTTCAATAAACAGTGACTAGGTAAAATAACATATATTAAAAAAAGGATTTCTACAAACAGAAATGCATAAAATTAGTATCTTTCTTTATAGGAAACAATAATGAACAATACTAACATAAAGAAAACACATGAGGAACCAAAATGTAAAAAAGAAGCAAAAATATATATGGACTCCACTGATTTAAATATAATTGATTTATTTATAAATGTAACTAGTTAGAATCCCAAAACATATACTTTGGTTATCTGTGTTAACTTATTTGTGTTAACATTGAGATTTAATATTAACCCCCAAATTATCCTAATATAATTTTCTCACCAAATTATAAAATGTCATTCTAAGAAACACCTATAAGACTATCCAGACATTAATACATTTCAAAAATGTTAGTAAATAATTTTGACATGGTAGGATATTTTAATATTTAGTGGTATAAAAATATTAAATATTAATATTTAATATTTAAGAATTCAAAGATGCATTCATTTAAACTGAGTATTAGAAATGAGATTTAGAATACAGTGATAAATTAATATCTATATGCACATGCACATACTTGTGTTTGTATAAATTAGATTATTTCATGTAAACTATTCAAACTTTCATTCCCTATGACAGCTAATAATTTCTTTATTAATTTGAATGCCCCTACTTTATTTTGTAGTCCTATCAACTCTACATCTCAAGTAACTATTAAACCGTTCAGCCTCTTTCAAATTGTAACACCATTACCCCAGTAGTACTGGTCAATTTCCTGTCACTGGGACAAAAAACCCAACACTTAAAACATAAAATAGCAGAAGTATACTATGGTTTTGGGTTTTAGAGGGTTCAGCCTATGCCTGGCTGTCAGCAATGGTATGGTGGAAAAGCACACAGAGGAAAGCTACTCTCCTTCTGATAGCTGAGAAGCATAAAGCAAAGGGTACATGGAGGATTTAAGCCTGTCCTTCCATATTAGAACCCCAGATGCACAACTTCCAACCAAGCTCCTACCTCCTGACAGCACAAGAACTCATCACTAGATTAATCCAAGGATCATTATAGCACTGACATAATCCAATCCCCTTCCAAAAACCTCTTTTGAAAAGATGAGATTAGGGTCTAAACTATAACAGCAATAGAATTAACCAATTTATATAACATAACCTGTTATAATATTCGTGCAAAAGTCAGAAATAATACAAAATGATAGTCATAAGAGTCTTGTAATAAAGATTAAACCAATAGAACACAGAAACATTTATAAAAGGTGCAATCAATTGCCAAATTAATAATTTGTCTTACAGTAAATATTTTAACTTGAAAATAAGTAGGTTTAACAAAACTCACAAATTTTTATAACTCTGTCATCATGGGAAGTAGACTGGAAGTTAAAACTTCTACGGCAATAGAAAAGGGAAGAGAGAACCATGAAAGTGACATTAACAGTAAGCAAGTCAAGAATGAATCCAATGACCACTCTAAGCCACACTACATAGTTTAATTTTATAAGTTAGTATAAAAATACTCTTTCCAGAAATAGATTGCACCTTTTTTGATAATCCAACCATTAAAAATCAAGTGGTATAAAAAGCTTTTTTTTAATCAAGTGGCATTCTAAATATAAATTTAAAATATAGTCTCATAATTAAAATAATGAAAGTAGAATACATTATATATGTAAAAAGAGGAACAATTTGAATTATGTATAGGATGGTTTTAGCTATTTATTTCTCAAAGGTTTTTGTTGAAAAACACAGTAGTTAGGGTTAGAGTTAAGGCTAAGGTTAGATGAAAGTAGTGGGAGAGATTCAAATTAATGCATTTTTACTTACTTCCTCTCTAGTTTTCTTCATTCTTAGTTTTGGAATCTTGCTCTGTAGTATAATAAAATCACTTATTTCTGTCTCAAAATATGTTTCCTAGAATTTTAGAGCTAAGAAAACAAATATCCTCAAAACACAGAGAAAACATAAAACATGACCATTTTTTTATTTTCTTGAAAACCAAGATTAGTTAGAACCAAGAAACCTGAAAATTGGTGGAGTTAGAGAAGGTCAAAGCTATTGATAATAAAAGACAAGTCTGGGAAATCTGTGTGATTATGATATGAAAAAACATGCATTTTGGGGGATTTAATATCCTTTGTTAAATTCTGTGCTTAATGTTGTAGGAGAAATGTACCCCTTTATGCCCTATGAAAACTTTTTTTTCTTTTCCCAAGATATAGAGGCCAACAAGGAGAGAGTGGTACAAACAGAAATTATAACCTAAAACTAAGAAGATAAACAGAATAGAAACCTGTTGATTAGAGCTAGAACTTTCAAGACAGAAAATTGCATTAAATGAGTAAAAGTAGGAACGATATCTACCATTCTTTAATAGATGTTGAATTTAAAACTAAACAAATAAATGTAAACAACATGACATAAGAAAACCAGGATTTAAACTTGTTTTGTGACATATATTTATGATAAATGCTTAAGGAAGTTGTATTTTGTAACCTTGCCTACAAAAGATCTGTATTATTAAATCCACCTAAACTATGGTAACAAATTCTTAGTTGCTAAGGCTGACACAAATTATAAAACAATAATAACTAAAAACTCAGTTAATGAATAGCATAATATATATATGCATATATACTACAATTGATAAAATTATGTGATATTCTCCATCATCTCTCGAATAAAAATTTTTTCCTTATACTTACATGTATTTTTTCTAACTCAATCAATGTATAGCTTACCTATAATTATGAGATGATAATATCAGTAAAAATTTATACCTGGGGTTAAAATTACCCAAATATTATTGATTTGAAGCTAGAAAATATTATTACAATTTATTCTGAAATGAAATCTAAATATTGTATGTATGATAGTATGTGTTTTCCATAGTCAATGGAAAAGTGTGAATGTCATGTAATTCTTTAGTTTTGTTTTATTATTTATATATTTAACATATTTTCTGTCTAGTCTCTAAACCACTTTCCTATGATTAAAATATCCAGCTTTTTTGGTTGTTGCCACATATCTAATTTTTTTCTTCTTTCATGTGATTTCAAACAAAAGGCCATAGATGTGAATCACAAACGCAAGTCTGGGTCCAAGAGACTCTAGACTTTCTCTGGTGATGAATCAAAAGGTCATGTGACCTGAGTCTCTTCAATCAAAATAAATCTAGTAATTTACCAAAGTCTCTAAAATAAAAGAAAACTTCTGTGCCCTCTACCCACACTAGTTACATTAGGAGGTATAAAATAGAGGCCATCTGATAGATTCTGAGAGTAAAGACATTCAAAACAGAAATGTCAAGAAATCAAGACAACTGATCTGTAGTACTGTTAAAGAAAAACTCAGTTTTACTGGAAGCACAACTATCTGTAGAATTCGTGAGGAAACCAGATAATGAATTGTGTATTGATCTAGCTTGTGTGAATTTGATGTCCTGCCACTAGCAACTAGGGAGATACAAGAAACAATTAAGAAACAAAACAGGTAGAAAAATGATCTCATGTGTAAGTGTAGTTGCTTTGTTGGTGACTAATCGTTTCAGTAACTAAGACTCAGAGCAATATATTACAATAATTTTCCCAAAATACCCTCATTTGAGTGTACTATCAACCATCACTTCAACAGTAAGCAACCATAAATTAGGGATCCCCAAAATACATATTTAATATACTATATCTTAGAGTCCTTGTAAAAGTGACAAAGATAGTTTACTCTCTCCTTATTACCTAGAATAGATACTCTCCGAGGGCAGAATATATTTATGTCATAGTAATGTGCTCATTTGAATACAAAGTAAATTAAAGTGATTAAATGTTGTATTAAAACAGAATGTTCTCTTTAAAAGGCACTGTTAACAGCCAAGAGAAAATAGCAAGAATCAAATATTTTTATACACTTTTATGAAAATTGTGTCCACCCTCAAACTAGCTGACTAAAACAGCTTAAACTGCAGTGCTAAACTTCAAATGCACTGTATTTCAATTTATTTCACTGTGAATAGAATTTCAGTATATTCATATTTATAATAAACAACTTGCAAATATATTCTACAGTTGAGGAATTTTCCTTGGTCCATGATCCAGAAATACCATACTTTTTGCTTGTCTTCTAGCCCCTGGGACTTGAGTTAAATAACTTTGAAAGAATACAGAATTTGAAAATGAGAAAGACAAAGAATTCAAATGACTTGTTTGTATTATATAACTTCTTTGAGAAAAACTGAATGAATGTAAATTTGATCTTTGCATTTTGAGCCCTTATACGTGTGTGCACACACACACACGCACACACACACAGCACACAGTTTTATAAGAACTTGTCACATTAATGATTGATAATTTCTTCAAAACTCACCCACGTCACACATTCTGAGGAGCTTGTTTTGTTTCATTGATATCATCCTGTTTATGAACTAAAGATAAGGTTTCTGTGAACAACTGAGAAGTTGGTCCAGATTTACAAACAGCTTTGGTGAAAGTAAGATCCCACAGTGACAACTGATTCCAAATCCTTCCAACTAGATCAGGAATTACAGACAACTATCCACTACTTGAGGACATTTGTTACAAATATAATATACATTAATCTGATGAATAGGCAAATATTTATATGCTTTTTGTATTTACATACATGTATTTACATACATTTTTCCTTAATTTTAGGGAAAAAGACATGAAGAACCAAGGAAAAGACTGCCTATCTTTTTTTTTTTTCCTTTACTGCAAAGTTGATATTTCCTTTAATGATTTAGTTACCAAATGGACTCTGTAGCTTCTGGTATAATTATCTGTGTGCAAATCTTTTTTTAAAACTGCTTGCTGAAAAATACCTAAAAAAAGCAGGACACACACCAGGGATTACTCATTAAAAATGATCTGAAACAAACATGAAATTTTTATGTTTCCTAATAAATGTTATCTTTTAATTCAGAATTTAAAGTACAAAGAATTTTCCCTTTTTACATTTACATGATCAATATGCACTTAGGTGTAATTTCCTCATGTATAATTAGTGATATTTGTGTAACCATAAGATAGATCCAGCTTCTAACTTGAATGACATTGATTTTTTAGGTATTAATTATCTGAAAGAAAAATGAGATTTTAAAATTAAACCTTAGCTAGATATTTCCAAATACAGTTCTTTGAACTTTTTTCGCCTTGTAGTATTTATATTAATACATGTTTGCAGTATATAAGTATACATACCTCTTGGTGAGTAGGTACATGTACATAGTACAGCTGTTTTTTTTTTTAATTAAATCTGCTCCTCCTTCCCACCTGCCTCCCCTATCCACCTTTAAATCCACTTCTCCCATTTTCTTTCTTGTATTTTTACTCTTAGCTCCTGTCCGTGACATGACATTTGCACTCACTGAGGATGTTAGGTTCCTGTGTGTGGCATATCCTAACATTTTAATTCCCTTTCCTCTACCCCTCACCTTTCACCCTTCTCCCTCATTCTCTTGTACTCCTTCCCATTTTCAAGAAATCGATTCCTTTTTCCCTTCTACTCAAACTTCATTATGCCCTTTGGTTGTACTTTGATTTATTCAAATGAGACGTACCACACAATGCTTAAACTTAGGTGTCTGATTTATTTCATTCAACATTATACTTTTTATGGTGCATCCATTTTCCTATAGATGTCTCAAACTTATCCTTCTTCATAACTGAATAGTATTAAATAAGGAATACCACATATTTTTATCCATTTGTCTGTTGATGGGCATATCAACTGCTTTGAGGATTTAGCTATTATGAATTTTGCTGCTCTAAACATGAGTTTGCATATATTTCTGCAATATGATGTCTTGGCTTATTGAAGAAAATGTCTTAAAGAATAGGTAAATCATATGGAATTTGTAACTTTAGTTCTCTGAAAAAATTCCGTGATGATTTTCACAATGGTTGTTCTAGTTTACATTCCCACCAACAATGTAAGGGGGTTGCTTTTTCACTGCAGGCATGTCAGTATTTCTTATTCTTTGAGATTTTTGATGATTGCCATTTTTTTCTGGTATAAGATAGACTCTTAGATTTGTTTTAATTTGCATGTCTCTAATGGCTAGAGAAGCTGAACATTTTTTCCTACCTTTGTTGCCCACTTGTGCGTCTTCTTCTGAGAAGTACCTGTTTGTTTCACTTGCCCTTTTCTTGATTGGGTCTTTAAATTTAAGTGATCAAATTCATTGAATTATTTATATATTCTAGATGTTAGCCTTTTGTCCGAGTAGCTCACAACATTTTCTCCATTCTATAGGTTGTCTCTTCCCTCTACTAATTGATTGCTTTGTTGTACACAAGCTTTTTAATTTGAAGTAATTCCACTTATTGATTTTTATTGTTAATTCTTGTGCATTTTGCTTCGTTTAGAAAATTCTTTCCTATGCCTACTTTATCTTCCAGTAGGTTTATTGTTTCTATTTTAATGTTTAAGTTTTTGATCTATGTAGGGTATGAAATATGGATTCAGCTTGAGTCTTCTGCAAACAAATATCCAGTTTTCCCCACACCACTTGCTGTGTAGACTATATTATTTCTAACTCATGCTTTTGTTTCCTTGGTCAAAATCAAGTAAGTGTGTCTTATTTCTGTACATGTCAATGAATATGCCTGGAGATGTTTAGTTATCCTGTTTTTGTTCCATTGATCCACATTCCTGCTTTGTATCTATTGCTTTGCAGCATAGCATGAAAGTGCAGTGTTGTGATACCTCTTGCTTTACTCTTGTTCCCCAACACTGCATCAGTTATTTGGGTCTTTTCTGGTTGCGTATGAATTTCAGAGTCATCTTCACTATAACTGTGAAGAATGGTGTGGTATTTTAATAGACTGCATTGAACCTGTATAAACAGTTTTAGGATACATACAGTTGTTTCAACAATATTGATTCTACCTATTCAGGAGCACAGGTCATCTTTCCATTTTTTACATCCTTTTCAATTTCCTTCCTCAGAGTACCATACTTTTCTTTATAGAGATCTTTCACTTTCTTTGTTAATTCCTAGATGCTCATTTCTTCTTGATATTATTGTGAATAATATTGTTTTCATAATCTCTTTTCACTGACTTCATTCTTGGTGCACATGAATACTTTTGATTTTTGTGTGCTGATTCTGTGTCCTGAAACATTACTGAAGTTGAATATTAAATATAAGAAGTTATTTTGGTGAAATTTTTTGAGTCTTCTATGTAGAATATTATTCATTTTCAAATAATGGTAATTGTAGTTCTTTCTTTCTTATAAGCATCGCTTTTCTTTCTTCCTCTACCTGATTACTTGAGCCAATGTTTCAATTCCTATTTTAAATAGAAGAGATGATAGTAGGCATCTTGTTTTGTTCCTGATTTGATTATGTTTTTTCACTTAACATGACATTGATCATTAGTTTATTACAAATAGTTTTTGTCACATTCAGGTATCATCCTTGTATACCTATTTTTGTCAAGGTTCTTATCATGAAAAGTGTTGGATTCTTTCAAAAGCCTTTCCTGCATCTATTGATGATCCTTGCTTCTCTTTATGCGTTGTATTATATTTAATGATTTGCATATACTGAACTATTCTTGCAACACTGGTATAAAGCCTACTTCATCATGATTTATGATCTTTTTGAAGTATGTTGCATTCTATTTACTATATCTCGTTGAGGATTTTTGCATCTGTATTCATTAAGAAGATTGGCCTGTAGTTTTCTTTCTTAGTTGGATCTTTATCTGTTTTGGGGATCAGAGTGATGCTTCTTATATAAATATGGCTTACATAAATGTGTTTGGAAGCACTCTGTCCCTTTCAATTTCCTTGAAGAGCTTGAGGAGTGTTGATGATATAAGATCCTTAAGGGCTTTTTAGAATTCAGCACTGAAAACATAAGCACTCAAGCTTTTTTCAGTTGTTACTATTTTTTATTACAGTCTCAGTTTCATTGCTTGTTATTGGGTAGGTCAGAATTTTTGTGTCTTCTCTGGCTATCTTTAAGTAATTCATATAAGTCTAGTAATTTGTCCACTTCTTCAAGATATTCCAATTTTTTGAAATACAATTTTTATAAATAATAAATAAAATCAATATGCTGCCATATGGTACAAAACACTATACTACTAAGTGGGTATCACTATGCTTTTAAAACATTTTTGCATTAACTTGATTCAACTTCACATATTGAAGTAGAAATATTAAAGTTGGGATTTTGTCTCCTTCCTTTTTTTCTCCCCTTCCTCCCTTCCTTTTTTCCTTCTCTTTTCTTTCTTAGCTCCTCTCTTGAAATAAAGAATGAATGCTCCTTCCAAGAGTGGAAGTATCTGGCCACAAATCAAGTATCAGATTAAGTGACAGACCAAGCTTTGAGAGATCCAATTGAAATGATAGCTTAAAATGCAGTAAAGTTATTTTAATTACAAAACTAATCTTAATTACCAAAAGGACTGGACTCTTATTAGTGAGCATGAATAAACAGTTGTAGAAAAAGCTCATCATATCAACAAGAGAGAAGAAATGGTTATTCAAAAAGGTTGATTGAAAGTACATTGAATGAAGATGTTTATTCCATAAATTTGTTTCTCATACTATTTAGCCACATGTATCGGATTTCCTGTATTGTCTTTTTTTGTTATTTTACTTTGACTTTTTATTTTAGGAAATTTTCTCCTTTTTGACTCCAACACTAGTGGGCTGATTTTCTCCACTATTTTTTTCATTTTATATTGATTTTAATTTGTTTCCAAAAATGTTAGGAATAGTTTAAGTTCTCAGAACAATGAAAGTTATTTAAGATTTTTTGTTGTAACTTCTCCAGTTCCATGTTGGTTAGTTACAACCATGCCAAGAATAAGATTGACAGTGAATTTGAATTCATGTATCCATTTAAGCTCACGAAACACACTCACATGTACACACACAGAACCTATCTAGGACAAATAAATGTAAAAAACATATTTTGTCACATAAACTAACTTACATAATTGTTATAATGTTAATATATGTGGTCATTGCCCAGGTTGATGGAAAAAAATTTTGAAACAACATAAAGGAAATTTAAACTAAATAGGATAGCAGAAATAAATCATTGATGATTATATTTCATTTGATTAACTTCAAAAATTCAACTTAACTTGCAAAGTTATTGTGTTTGTTGTTAGGTTACAAAAGGGGTTGGGAAGAAATAGGAAACAATATTTAGTTTTACCACTTGGCTAAAAACATTAACCATCCTATCTACTACTCAAATTTCACTGGCAATTACTCAAAATTTGTAAATAATAAGCATATATTTTGTTTACTGTTGTTGTACATAATAGAATTTTGACTCATGTTAATAGTAATTACTAGCTATTTTACTTATAACTAAGCAGAATATACAAATCTTTTTTCCTTATTCATGGAAAGCCATTGTTAACCATGAAATCATTATTAATGAAGATAAATATATAAATACTAACAATGCACATCAAATAATGTTTAAGTGAATACTTTTTCTTTGAAATAATACAGTATTTCCTAGTTAAATAAGATGAAAAGACGAATGTAAGCAGAAAGTATACATTCAAAAGAAAAAAGAAGAAAAGCCACTAAAAATAAAAAGCCAGATACAGGAAAGGACTTTAAAAATATAGAATTTAACTTTAAAAATCTCAAAGGCTGACTCACGTTAAAACAAAACCAGAAATGATATGAATTACTGATCAAGCTATCTCTTCCGAAGCAGTCTTCTGTCCCTTATTCCACAGGTTCCTGCTGTAGCCTTTGTAGTATTTGGAGAAAAAAGGCCTAAATGAAGGGAGCTACATTGCTAATAATATTATCACATATTTACCTCTAATATCTAAGTTAATAGAAATAATTATTAAATGAAAGTAAGTTATTCTAAATATTTTTCTTGAACAAAATGAAAGAAAATAAACAGCACAACAAAGTTAAATGAATATTATAAAACAAAACACTCACTAAACACTAGGTTTAAAAATTGGAGTAAATAACATGAGAGACAATGAGGTCTCAGAAAAAAATCATATGGTATCCAATTTTGTACATTGCGATTTTAACCCTTTTATTTTTCCCTATTAGTATAATAATTCTGGGTTTAAGTGGAGAAAGATAGCATGTTAAAAGGATGAAATTTTCCCAAGCACATTAAATTTTTTAAACAACCTTAGCAATGTAATAAAAACATATATATGGAATGCTAAGTCCCTGTTCTTTCCTTATACTACCTACCATTCACCATTTATTGATTATGCAGCATGTACCAGCCTTAACTTGTGCCCTATGAAGGTTTGTGGTTCATGCACTTTGATACAGGTCCCTTACCCTGTCCACGTAGGAGGCTGTGCATGGAAGCACTGAGAATTTAAAGGTGAGCTACAACATGGTAGGTGCAGATATAGTTGATTTGTTTCACTGTCCAACTTAATCTTAAATTTCAAAACTTCATATGATTTTGAAATTCACAGATTAATTTGAATATACATATTAATTTGGAAAAAGTTATTTAATAAAGCTCACATATTAAGAGTAATGAATGATATTTTTCTATCCTCATTTTTTAACCCTTTAAGGATTTTTGTTTTGTACCAGAAATTGAATTTAGGACCTTGTGCTTGCCAGGCATCTTTAAGTTTTAAATATTCTCCATAGTTTTATAGAACACAGATGACCATGTACATGTTTGTACTATATAGTTTCATTCCTCATAATCATTTTAATTTAGTTTGATTAGTGTGATTATTTAGGAAAATGAACTATTATTCTTATTTGCAAATGGCCCCTAAATGTCTGCATCTTTAGGTTTTTAAAGTCATATTTATATTTATTACAAAGGAGAATAGTTCTAGAATTATTTTCTCTTCTCATTATTCGGTTGTTGAAAACAAACAATAACAATTAAAAAGTATTCAGTATTAAGAATGAAATTCAACAGATCTTTTCCATTCTGTCTGAAAGAATGATAAAATCTAAAAACTGAAGAGCACATGAGTTTTTGTTTAGGTTTTAGCCTAATACATATGATTTTTAAACATCTTAATTTTCTTATGTTCAGAATCACTACAAAAAACATGATAGTTTTTATATATTATATATATACACATAATTTAAGAATTTATAGCAATATATGTACAAATATCTACAGAATAAATATATACAACTACATTTCAAAAGAACTGCATTGAGAATATTAAAAATATTTATATTAAAAATATTTTGAAATTGATATAGTTACTAATAATTTGGGCTAGTTAACTCAATGTATAATATTTGCATATTACTCTTATTAATTAACAATTAATAAAGACCATTTTAAGGTACAATGTGCCCATATTATATAAGGGCAACAAAATAAATAATCTCTCTTCCTATATATCTAATGCCATATGCATGCATTTCATATTGAACATCAATCATATGTGCAGCAGTATTATTTTCTATTTAAAAAATAATTGTGTTTGTTCAGGTAGCCAATTTGCTACTATTCTTTCTCATTTTGTCTTTCTTAACCATGTTTGCATTTGTGTCTGTGAAAACGTTTTTCACATTTTAGACTATACAAAAAAGATGTTTTGGACAAAACATTAACAATAATGAGCTTTAATGGAGGTTTTATCTCTCAGATAAAAATATTTTGGTCTCGCACATCAGCATTGATTCTTATTCAAAAAGACTATGTTTTCTCCTATTATAATTGATTAATTAATTTTCTTGTTTATTTTGCAGAGTCAAGGGTTCAAACTTGAAGGAAAATATTGAGGTTTCTCTACCGTTTCACAGCACAAAGTAAAAGCACTTGAATATTTTAGACTGGGATTCAGAAAACCAGAACACATTTGGGAAAGACATAAACAGGGTTTATTACAAGGTTGAGTTCAATGATAGTACTTCCATTAATTTTCACCTCAGAGAATAAAAGAGAATCTTGAGAGCTAGGGCAAAGTTGTCTCATAAGGAGTTTTCCTTTTATTTTGTGAAAACTGCTTCAGTACTCAAAGCTTGAGGGTATTTTACTATGGCATTATTTGAAAATGTTTCCTTATGCTTCAGTTACCAGAAGAAGCCAAAGCTGATCTTAAAAGTGTTTACAGACATTCTTCTTTCATTCACAATCTATCAAATGCTCTCAGTGCATGATTGCAGATCCAGGCAAACTCTTAGGGCAAAAGACCATGGAACTTCTTCACTAAACTGAATTTTCATATCTTCATTTTCTTTATGTAATGTTTGTGTAACACATGAACAACCTAAACAACAAAGTAACACAATTGGTCATTTGAATTACTGTATCAGACTTTATATTTTCAAATGAAGACTGCAGTTTTACCAGTAACTTGTGAAAACTATCAAACTGTCTTCAAATTACATCAAATATCATCTTCAGCTGCAGTAAATATTTAGCTCTGTTTTGGGAACAAGTAAGCTTAATTTGGAGTCAGCCTAATGAATAAGTAAACAAATACAAAACAAGTAATCACATTTCAGTGATAAAACAGATTTTAAGATATGCATGCTTATATCAGCTTACATTTGTATTCTGTCACTAGGTAGTGGGTTCATTGAAATGACTGCAGCGTCAAATAAATCAACGGTGCCACAATAAAAGTACACTTATGGGACTTGATAACGCAAATCATAGTGCGAATAAGACCTAGTTCTTTCAAGAGTTGAAAGAATCCAGAGTAACCATTCCCTGTGTCTGACAATTAATGTGCAAATCATATATTTAAGATAATCAATACATAGTTGCTATATTGAAATAAATTGGAGTGGGTTAAAAACAGGGGGACTTTATTTTTCCTCAGAGAAAATACTAAGTAGTACCGATAGTATTGACTGAATTAGTCTTTGAATTATTTCCTGTTAAGAAATGTGTAGTCAAACACTATCTGCTTGTGATACTGCATTAGAACTCTTCATTTAGGTGAGTATGGAAGTAGGTTTCATAATTGTTAAGTGAAAGGTTCTTCCTATTCTCTAGGTTTCCATGGTGTTCACTTAGTTGTGTTATCTCTTTAGAGGACAAGTTTTATTTTCCTTCAAAGTTGCTTTCATAAATGTGGCTCAGATGTTTTGTGAAAGACACCACAAGATGGCAGTATTTCAGAAATTAATCCAGAGAGAGCAATCATTTCTACGTACTACCTAAAATAATGTCATATACTTGGCTGTATTTTTAAGAGCTAAAAATATTTAGTAGTCACTACCAGTGATTAAGAATTAATGATACTAGAATGTCTGTATAGTAATAAACAAGTTGTTTCCTTTAAGTAATCTAACTGTCACTTTGATTGTTCCGAAACATTAGTAAGCTTCATCAGCATATAAATGAGTTAATGCTAAAGGATTGTCAGTAGATTCATAAATCTCTTAATTGCTTACATGTTGGTCTGTAACTATAACCATATTTTTGAATTGTTTGAAAAAAAACAATTCAATCTAAAAGACATCAATTACATTTATTTCTGGATGATTGTTTAATAGATGCTAATAGAACGAGAAATAGAAATTAGCACTCACCCAAATTAAATACGTCATTTATACTTTGCAAAAACAGCTGAGATTTGGATATCAACAAGATTCTCAATTTTAACTACTGTCATAAAACTCTAAAATATTGCTTGTAAAAATAAACCAGAAAAATATACTTTTATTTCAAATTTTCTAAACGTATGGAAAGCGTATGGAAAATACAGATGTTTGAAAGGATATCAAATAGCTTTGAAATTAAGTATGTTATTCCCTTAATGACTATTTTTAATTTCTAATTATTTTCTCAGCATTTTTAGGATAAAACGTCATTTGAGGGCTGGGGATTTAGTTCAGCAGCATAAGCATCTGCCTGGAAAGAGCAAGGTTCTGAGTTCCATCCCGGTACTAAAAAAAAATTTTAAAAAGTCACTTGGAATAGTCTAAAAGTTGATGCAGCTACATCTGGGTGATGCTAATTTTTCTAGTACCAAGAATAATAGCTATTTAAAAAATTACCTAAATTCATAAGAAAATATTGTTAATATTTTAAATGTAGTAGTTTATGCTTTTATTGTTCGATTGTTTGATCATTTTTTCAGACCCATATCTCAAAATCTAAACCACTATTTTGAAGATAACAATACACATTATATTAACCAGTGTCAATCACCTGTTATTTTGTTTTGAAATTCTGTATCATTGTTTTTATTCTTTCTTTGTTTTTAAAATAAAAAAGTAGTGCCTGTTTTTTATACTCTTCAGTGCATTAATAGAATATTTCATAATGCAGAACTTGACCTAATGACAAAACATATACCAAAATTCCCACTTCTCCGTAAAAGCTATGTGTTACAAAGAAAATTTAAAAATGAATCAATTTATTTTGTAAGACAGTATTGCCACTTGATTACAATTCAAATAATTTCTGTGGACTGTGGTATATTTTTGATGTCTTTCCAAAGATATTGCAAAAAAAAAACTACAATTACTTTAGGTTTGTACTTAGATTAGTTTCAATTAGCAATATAAACGCATGTTGACATTTCAATTTTGAGAAAAACTGTCTACCAGCCCCAAGGTTGCCCAAGTGCAGAATTAATTTGAGTATTAGTATTCTTTTGTATCACACGATGTAGTAACCCTTTTAAGCCCCTAATTTCTCCCAGCAACCATTTCCTGTGCTAAAACTTGGTATGTAATATTTATAGCTTCAGTTAAAATATTGTATTTAAGAAGTCCTGGTGAAACACTTGCCTACTGTGGTAAGACATAGTTAACATACAGGAAGCTATAAACAGAAAAAATTGTTTAATATTTCAAGATAGAGTGCATTATAGAGAGTACATCCTACTCTCCAGTGAAGTCTCTAGGGTTGCCATACACAACACAGATGAGGTTCTTTCCCCATTACAAAAGCCAGTAACTTTATCTACCTTGAGAGCAACATGCAAACAATTGATTGTCCCATATGAATAAATTCAGAAATTTCAATGTAAATCAAAGAGAATCAAAAGCATTTTTTCTAATATTAAAATTTACAGCATACAAAGGCTTGAAGGAATTTTGACAGTTTTGGCTGACATTCTAACATTCAATATTTAGATTCTTTGATTAAATTTTTATAGTTATTTCGTGTCTTTTCAACTTTCCATAGCCATAAGGCATTTCATGCCTTATTTTTTTGTGAATTTTAAATTAAATGGTATATATTTACTACAAATATGTAACCATACATTATCAAGTAATATTTAATATTTGTGAGCTGTTTAGGTGAAATTTACCTGTAGTTAAATATTTAGATATGGATTTTGAAGTCTGAACCATTATGGCAAATATACACACCTGAGGAATCCATAAAACAAGATGCAAAATGTTCTCACTTGAGGAAGTTCCTCTTTCTTCCATCATTATATACTTCTACCACCTCAAATTTGATGATGACTGATTTCTTTGTAGCAGAAATAAATTTTAATTATTCCAGAAGTTCATAATAATACAAAGAGTATATTTTATTCCACATAATAGTTTTTCAGGCATGTAATATTCTTCAGACTGATGCTTGCTTTTGTCTAAATCCATATATTATTTTCATTGCTTAATAGTATTACACTGTATAATATCAGTTTATTTGTTTCTACACTGAATAACTTCCAACACTTTCCAGGATAAGGAAATTGTGAGTTAATCAGCTATGAATATTTTTGTTCATACTTTTATTTTTATTATTTAGAGTAAGAAGCAGAAAGTGAAATTGAAGAGGAATCTTTTAAAGTTGAATAAACTTCATGGATTTTAATCAGAAGTTAATACATGAGTAAAGAACTACACAAAATGTTGTTGATTCATTTCTTCCCATTGTCGCTTACTGAATTTGACTATAAACTTTGAAAGCAATGCAGTCAGCAACTATAAAATCCCTGAAAGGTGATAAAAGAGGGACAGTCTGGTTTGGTAGCCCAGTACTAAGGAAAAACAGTGGCAGAAAATCATAGATCTCCCCACTAGCAGACAATGATTCAGGCTGGTATTTCCTAAAACCCAGCTTGAGAAGAGCTGTCTGTCCAGGTAGCTCCAGGATTTCTCTATATGTGAAGGAGTCATCTGAAAGAAATGTGGCCCTATATCACCTTCAAAAAGGACCAGAGTTTCACAGTGTTTAAGTACCCAGGAGAAGAACTCTCCTTTCCAGCCAGACCTGAGTTTATCATCTCCCAATGGAGAGATATCGCAGCAGCCAGGAAGCAAGGTTGAGAGACTACACAAAAGTAATTATAGACTTATGCTGGCTCCATAGATTGGAAGACTGATTATGATGATGATTGCAGTTCTTTCAGACATAACCCATAAACTCAATGCAAACTCTCATTCTGCCAAGCTGCAGAGTAGGTATTAAACTGCTTCCAAACAAGTTTTCATCTGGAAAAAATTATTATCTCTATGCAGAAAAAAGACATTTCATATTAATCAAAGTTGACTCCAAAAAAACCCCACAGACAATATAAAATGTAAAACTTCAAACTTTGTGAAGACAAAAAGAAAGAATCCAGATGACTCGTCCCTGGGCCCAGATGTGTTTTTTCCCAGCAGTTCATGTATTGGAGACTTGGTGCCCAATGTGTTGATTTGAGAAGTGATGAGAATTGTCAGAGGCAGGGCTTAGACAGATTCCTGGATCATTGTAACTTTTAAGGGAGGTTAAAGGTAAAGTACTAACACAGGAAACTGAGTTAATACTCTTAAAAACATTGTTATAAGAAGAACCTGGCCCCACTTAGCTCTTTGGCTTCCTGCTTTAGGATGTGATCTCCTGCTCTCACACAAGATTCAATCTTGATGCCATTTGAAAAGGACCCTTGTCAGAATCCTAACCAATGGAGTCACCTGATATTGGACTTTCGGCCTCAAAAACTGTGAGCTAAATGAACTCTCTCCTTTATAAGTTATCTAGCCTCAGCTATACCATTTTGGTAATGGAAAACAGACTAATACACTTGAGACTAGTGATGACTTTTTAGATGTTACAGCAAAAACATGGAAAGGGAAAGTTTGTAATTTAGACTTCATTAAAATTAAAATTTCTCTCTGAAACATATTATTAAGAAAATGAAAAGACACATCAACAAAGAAAGAATATGAAGATAATCCACAAACTGGAAAAAAATCTTCATAAAACATCTATATGATTAGGGGCTTGCATCAAAAATATGCAAAGATACCTTACAATTCAAAATAAGCCAAGAAAAGATGCACATTTTAAAAAAAGAAAAATTTTGAACTCATTAAAGAAAATATGCAGAATAGCACATAAATATGAAAGAGGTTCAACGGCATTTTCCTTTTAGGAACACTGAGTTACGCTATTCAGAGGAGGTCCAGTGGTGTATGAGCAAAGTCGAGAGTAATGGTTGAGAATGGGCTATGAAAGCAACAAGAGACATGTGTATGGCACTGGGAGGGTTCTGTAGTTTAACAAAACTGTCATCCTCATTGCAATATTATGTTGTAGTTTTACGAGATGTTACACAGCAGAAATGTATTAAATCCTGTATATAGGATTTCTGTATGTTTTCAATTGTATGTCAATCTATAATTTTCTAATTAAATCTTCATTTGTTTTTAGTATGTGAGTCATCAGTGATTCAAGCACCATTTTTTTGAAAGACTGACTTTTCTATCTGGATTGCTTTGATTTTTTTTTCTTTTAAATAAATGATTGTGTAAGTAGAAGTCTATTTTCAGACCTTCCATTCTCCTCCATCATTATCTCATGCAAGGGACAAACACATTACGCTAATTTTATAAAAATATTTCATATCTGATAGATTTTCAAACCTTTTTCATGAACCTTAATTTGAGTATTATACATAATTTTATTCCCATTTATTTCATATTTTAAAAGAATATAAATTTCTTTAAATGATGTAATAAGTTCTGAACCTTCACTTAGTTTAAGGCAAAAAAAAATGACATCTGAAAAATTTTGAAGCTTCACAGCTAAAAATACAAACAAATTCTCAATATGTCTTAATTTTCCTCAGCAGTGCTTTGTTATTCAGCATAGAAGCTTTTGTTTGTTTGTTTGTTTTTCAGTATATTCCAAAATACTTTATCCTTGCTGGGTTATTGTGAATTATTCTTCATTTTTAGGTGTCTCATACTATTATATAAAAACTGAACTAATTTTACAACCATGCTCAATTTATTTGTTGCTCATTAACAGTCATCTACATGTAATAGTTTTTTTGGTTTGTTTGTTTTTGTTTTTAATTTTGAGATAGTTTCTTGCTAATCCACTAAATTGCCCAGGCTGAGCTCAAACTTAAGATACTCCAGCCTCAACCCCCTAGAGAACTGATTGATATTACAGGAAAGAAACACAACAGTTGGCTGAATAAGATTTTCTATGAAAGCAGTTAGACCACGTATACAGAGCTTGATTTTTACTATTTTTTATGAATTAACCTTGTGTAAAATTTAAGAAGTTAAAAAAATGTTGAACAACGATAGTATAAGCAGCATTATTCCACCATTTTTGAACTTAGCAAAAAAATCACCTTTAAGTATTATGTTATATTTATGATTTTACATAAGTCACTAAAAAGTTTGAGTACATGTTTTTATATGTGTTTTGAACATTTAATAAGCTGATATGGAGTTTTTTCAAATTATTTTGCTTCATTTATTAAATGATCATGTAGATTTTCCTCTTTTTTTCTGTTAAGATAATAATTAATTGAATTTTTATCTAAAATCCCTCTTTGGTAGACATTTTCCTATGTTATAGTATGTTTTTTTATATAATTATATGTAAAATATTTGGCAAACTGTCATATCTTATTTTCTTGAAGAATATTAGTCAATAATTATATTCTTTTTGATATCTTTGTGAGATTAATTAGGTTTATGATATCCTCAAAATCAGTTTAAAATGTAGTCACACATTTTTTGTCTCCCAAATACATTTGTTTGATATTTTTTATTTATTCCTTATTTATTTGATAAAATCTACCAGAAAATCCAGGTCCATTGTGGAAGTTTTGATAGAAGGCACAGTTACTGTAATTATGCATTTATTTAGGCTATTGTAATTTTACCTCATTTCTTGTCAAATTTGGTAAATTGTATTTTTTAAAGGAATGTGTCTAGAGTGTGTACTTTACTCTTACTTTATGGTCTGAAAACTCCCTCTAGAATAGAAGGGAGAATACCTGAGAAGATGAAAAGGCTCAAGGAGAAAGGAAAAGGGAGATAACAGGGAGGGAGAATCAAGACATGTAGCGTGTGCATATGCATGTCCCAGAACGAAGCCAAATAGTCTGTATAACCAATCTGCACTAGTGAAAAGGAAAAGAGATAGAGTTTCAGTGGTTTAGAAGGAAGTACATGTGCTATCAAAGAATTGTGGTTCTACTAAACACATTATTAATGGTGAAAAACACATTCATATTGCAAAAGTAAACTATGATCTTTAATAAATTTGTTAGAAAATAGTTCCTTTGCTTTCCTATATATAACTGAGGTCTGACTTCTCTTGAATAAAGTCATATTATTATTTTAAAAAAACATCAGTTTTTCGAAGATAAAGTGGATAGATAGATAGATAGATAGATACACTCTTCCGTAAAGAAAGGTAACATTGAGGTAGATGGATATACCTCAAAACCATACTTATAATTGAAATAATTGGTCACACATGTTTCAATATTGTGTTGTTTCCCTGGTACTAGAAACCAAATGGGTAAATAAGGACCAAAATGTATAACAGATATGAAGAAATAGGAAGAAAATGTTTAAATGGGAATGGGAACAAGAGAGAAAGGAGGGAAATGAAGAAAGGAGAAAAAAGAATACAAGGGAAAAAATAGAAACAAAGTTTTTGTAAATAAGAGAAATAGGTTGAAGTTGAGGAGTGGGAAAAAAATAAGAATTGTATTACAGGTACACATTCCCTATGATGAATGTGATCATTATGTTTATCTATAGTAAACCCATAAAATTAATTTTAAAAAAGCAATCTTAGTAAAAAAAAACCTGTAAATTGATTTTCTATGCAAGAAAATCAAAGTAATGATACTTTGCAAATTTATTATTTGTATGATTATTGAAAGATAGGGCCAGGGATTTAGCTCAGCAGCTCAAAGCACTTGTCTGGTAATGGTGAAGTCATGAGTTTGATCCCCGATGCAAAAAAAAAAAATTAAATTTAAATTTTGTTATTAATTGCACTATCTAAAGCCAGTATTATCTCCTGTATAAAAGTAGCTATTATTTTTGAAGTTAAACTTTATCCCTTCAAAGAAAAATAATCAAAGTGTGAGATATAGATGCATCAATTCCACAAAATTAATGTAATTATTAGGTATTGCAAATAATATACTAATAAAAAATAAACAAAAATAATAATAAAGTGTGAAACACCCATGAGTGAAATTATCTTTCATAATCTTTTTAAAAAATAATAAACATTATATTAGCTTACAAGGTAACAAAGATTTTTGAATGTTTATAATGCACCAGAGATTTTATTTATTTATTTATTTATTTTTGGTACAGGGATTGAATTCATAATCTCATGCTTATCAGGCAAGCACTTGAACCACTGACCTAAATCGCCAGCCCCATGCACCAGAGATTTTAATAGATACTGTAAACTTCAAAATATACAGCTACTTCCTTAACATTACTTGCTCCAATGTGACACAAATCAATAAAGAACTATTATGTAAATATTTAAATTAATGAAATTTAAAATTGATAAAAGTTCTCTACAGAAAAGTCATGATGTAGAAAATGTTTCCTTCATTGGTTGAGACATTTTAATTAAAAACACAAAATGGTAAATAATATATATCATTAAGAGAAACTATGAGTCTCTTCAGTGAATGTCAATTGAAATAGAAAAAGACATAATTTCCCTAATGATATATATCTGGAAGTGTTTAAGCAATTTTTTTATTAACTCTGTGTATAATGTACCCATATTAACAAATGCACACATTACATGTATAGATGCTTTTTACAGTACAAAAGCCATTTTCCTCACATGAAGATTAAAAAACAGAATACAGTGAACAACTCATCATGTTCCTTCTATTCCCTAATCACTCCAATCCTTACCATTATTCTGACTTCTAACACTCTAAATTAATTCTGCTTGTTTTAAAAACTGTATAGGAAATCACTCATTATATACAATTGTGCTTGGCTTCTTTCACTAACATCATATTTGTAAAGTTCAGTCCCCAAAACAAAAACATTCAATTTGTTAATTTTCATTGTCCTACAGCATTCCATAAACTGTAGAGCAATGTTCTAATCCATTTTCCTAATGAGAGTATGTGTGTGTCCTTCATCTCCAGCAATTAAGAAAACTGCTGCTATTAGCATATGTTTTAGAAAATGTGTACCTTCAATTGCACTGCATATATAGAAAAGTTGCTAGTTTTTTAATGTTGGCTCAAAGTTAAAAATAATATCCTCAGGGATGGAACGCTAAGTGATTGAAAATACCAGGACAAACACTCAGCCCTGCACGAATACATACACTCAGTGCACAATGTTGATGTTCAGTTTTCTTCAACCAAGTAAAAAAGGCTTGAGCAAGCAGGGAGGATAAGGAACACATTACCTTATCAGAGACAGTGTGTCACTGATTGGACCATTACTACACTGAGCAGTGTGACTTCTCTTAATAAGATATCTCCCTCTGATCTGCACAAAGAATTTGAAGAAACTTTCTGATCTCTCACATCAGTCTGAAAAAATGTTGTTGTTCTCCATGAGATGCAAGGATGCTCTACAAATGATGATCACTGACAATATGTTTGGCTCAGACTTAATGTTTATTTTCAGCACCCAAGAATCTAAGGAGTTGTAGTACTCAGTACAGTCCCAAGGGCTCTTTCAAAATCAAACATTTTGTGAACATCACTCACTTTTAAGGTGAGAACGTGCTTTTCATTTTTCTACTTTTCTCAAAAGCAGTATGTTCAAAAGCAAGCACTACATAAACACATTTAAAACATTTCTTAAGAACAACACATTTAAAATTTGGCAAGGTAGAATGAAAATACTCTCAAAGCAAGTTTATTTGAAAGAATCAGAAGATAAAGCAATTTTTAAAACTTCACATACAAATCACAAATTCATAACCTATCCGTGGAACATCTCACCATCTTATCTATATTCCCTTGATTCTTCCCTCCAGATCACTGTTCAATCACTTTGTCTCCATTTAAAGCTTTACTATCCTTTCTTAATAATTTAAAAGTGATGTTATTCTTACATATCTGTCTCTGTAACAATTTCCATAAGCCTCGATATCCAAATTTCCATGGACCCAAATATTTATCTAGAACAGCAGTTACACCAGTGCTTCATAAAAAGTTTAACCAGGCTGGGTGCAGTGGCACACTTCTGTAATCCCAGCACTTGGGAGGCTGAGGCAGGATGATTGCCACAAGTTTGAGGCCACCCTGGGTTACAGAGTGACTTCAAATCCAGCCTGGATAACATAACAAGACCCTGTCTCAAAAAAAATTAAATTAAATTAAAAAGTTTACCTAAAAGTCTTGCAATTTGTGCAGTCTGAAAGGACACATCAAGGTATTTCTGATCTTAATGGAATGTTTTTGAATAGGTGAATTATATAATTTGATAATTTTTAACTCAAGTACTAATTTAGCTTATATTGTTAACAATTTAAGGGTATAACTTTAAGATTGTCCCATTGAATTGATGATGCATCTCCTAAGTTTAATCTGCCTAAGTTGAGAATATTGCATGAATCTATCAAACCAGCAGTGCTGTTCAACTGCTTAATTTGGGTTTGTAATTTATTTTTTAATAAGTTGAACAGCTATTGTTCTGATAAGTTAAGGGCAATCAAGTACTCAACATTTTTTAAATATTGCTTTGGGTACTGTACATCTGGACTATACTATGTCTGATTTCCTGTTGTAATATTTATTTTAGAGTGGGCATCCAACATAAATACTTCAAAGTCTTCAATGTAATTCTTAGGCTTTAATAAAGTGACTTCACCTTCTTGACATGTACTGAAAATTTTCCAAAGTTGTGTCTTTTCTTGTTGATCTTTTGTTTCTAATATTTGATAGTCATTTTCTGAAGAACTGTAGTAACTCTTGACCTTGAAATAGGTAATGAAGTAGAGAAATGGTATAGTAATGAGGCAAGAAGTATAAGAATGAGCTCCATAATTAGATGATTTAACCAAATATTTCCACAAAGGTTTCTATGACATATCAGAATAGCTTTAATAGTAAAACTACACTTTCTGTATCTTGACTTTTCAACTCTGTTTTTTGATGTAGTTTTGTTTTGTTTTTTAACCAGGAATCAAAGCCAGGACCTTGTACTTCCCAGATAAGTGCTGTACCACTGAGCTACCTCACTGGATCCATATTTTGACTTTTCTAGAAAACAATGTGGAATATTTTTCTCTGTCTCCTAGTCAGATATCACATAGGATTTTTGTGTTTTAATGTCTTACATATAAAGATATTTAGATATGGATATGAAGTGGATTTAAATTTTACAGTGAATGTATTACAGGGGAGATTCACAAATATAGTTACTTATATCAAAGAAGAGAAATTCTGCATTTCTTTTCCTTTTGTTTAGTTTTTATTTTTATGGTGCACATGCTAATCATTCACTCTACCATCTGAGCTATAACTCTAGCTAAATTTGTAATTTTTTTATTTATCCAGTTGAACTATGACAGTGTTTGTATCAGTTTTCTATTAATTTTGCTCAATACTATTTTTATTTAATATTCTTTTTTTCATATTATACTATTCTCACTTTTAAAATTTCATCTTTTTCTCTATTATTTTCTCTGATGTTACAGTATAGGTATAAATTCCATGTGATATGACTGTTCTCTTAGTCCAATTTTGAATTATGTTAGCTTTCAAATAAATAAATGGATTTGATTCAGAAATTTGAGACTTCACTTTCATCAAATGCTTGACCTGCAAAATATGAATCTGTTTGAAGTAGATGAGTTGTAATTATTATATACTAGCGGTACATATGCCTGCAGTCTTGTCCACAATTCTTTTTTTTTTTTTATTTAAAGGGAAAAAAAACAAAACATAAAAAAGGGAAGCAATAATACAAAGTTCCAAAAAAATGAAATGAAATAAAATAAACACTAAAAAATCACTAGTTAACAAATTACATACTGTCATCTTAGAAATAGGTGTTCAAGTTACAGAATTAAAGCACACAAAGTGGACATTCAAACCATGAGACTGCAAAGAGTTCTGCTCAACAATCCAACAAAATCTTAGTAATGTGGTTATCAATCCTATGCACTTAAACATACATGCAGTTATATCCTTTAGAGCACTTTCTTTTCTTCTCTTTTACAATAGCAATTACACATGTTTGGTTTTATTACTTCTACACTTATTATTACTTTTTACACTACAGCCACAATGTAATATTTATAAATATCATTCTTATTTATTTCACTTACGAGAATAGGCTCAAGTTGCCTCAATTTCAATATGAAGGCCTTTTTTATAGCTGAGTAATATTTCATTCCATAAAAATACCACATGTTTTTCATCCACTCTGCAATTGATGAGCATTTTGGTTGTTTTCAAGATTTAGCTATTACAAATTGTGCTGCTATGAACGTGGGGGCACATATATAACTGCGATATGACCTTTTCAGGTTTCTGGGAAAATACCCAGGAAGGGAATAGCTGGGTTGAATGCAACTTCCAATCCTAATATTCTGAAAATTCTCTTATAGTGATTTCCATAGTGGCTACAACAGTCTGCGCTCCCACCAACAGTGAAGCAGTGTTCCTGTTTCCCCACAGCCTCGCCAACATTAGTTATCAGTTGTTTTCTTGATGCAGCTATTCTTTTTGGAGTGAGATGAAATCTCAATGCTGTTTTAATATACATTTCTCAAATGACCAGTAATGGTGAACATTTCTTCATGTATTTATTTGCCATTTGTATATTTTCCTCTGAGAACTGTGTGTTCATCTCAGATACCCATTTATAGAGAGGGTCTTTGAATTTGGGAGGCTTGATGTTTTTCAATTCTTTATATGTTCTGTATGTAAATCCTTTGTCTGAGAGCTTGCTGGCTAAATCTCTTTCCCATTCTGTGGGTTTTCTTTTCCCTCTGTTGGTGATTTCTTTTCACATGCAGAAACTTTTCAATAATGAGATCCCAGTTGTTGATTCTTTGAAGCATTTCCCATGCAGTTTCTGTTTTGTGAATGAATTCTCTACCTACCCCTATGTCTCCAAGACTTCTACCTACCTTGTCTTCCAGTAGATTTAGTGTTTCTACTTTAATATATAGATTTTTGTTCCATTTAGACTTTAGTTGTGTGCATGGTGATAGGCATGGATCTAGTTTCAGTCTTGGCATGTGGACAGCCAATTTTTCCAACACCATTTATTAAAGAGACTATCCTACTTCCAGTGAATATATTAGCTAGCCCCTTTGTCAAATATCAGGTGGCTGAGTGTCTTTTTAGTTGTGTTTGCATCTTCTAATCTGTTCCATTGATTCTCAGTTCTATTGCTTTGCCAGTAACATGCTGATTTTATCACTGTGGCTCTGTAGTATAGTTTCAAGTCAGGAATTTAGATACCTCCTGCCTTGCTTTTGTTGCCCAGAATTGCTTTTGCTATTCTAGGTATCTTCTGTTTCCAAATGAATTTTAAGAGTGTTTTCTCTAGATCTGTAAGGTATGTTAATGGTATTTTTATTGGTATTGTGTTAAATCTGTATAACAGATTTTGAGAATATGGCCATTTTCACAATGTTGGTTCGCCCTAGCCAAGAGCAATGAATATCCTTCCATTTTCTAATATCCTCTTCAATCTCCTTTTTTAATGTAGTATAATTTTTATCATATAGGTCTTTTACATTCTTAGGTTGATTCCTAAGTATTTTATTTTTTTAGATGTTATTATAAAGGGCAATATTTCCATAATTTCTCTCTCAGTGAGTTTTTGTTTGTGGAGAGGAATGCTACTGATTTTTGAGCATTGACTTTGTATCCAGCTACACTGCTAAATTTGTTTATTACCTCTAATAGTCTTTTAATGTAGTTTTTTGGGTCTTCTATATAGAGTATTATGTCATCTGCAAATAGTGATAATTTAACTTCTTCCTTTCCTATCTTTATTTCTTTCACTTGTCTCTCTTGTCTGATTGCCCTGGCCAGTGTTTCCAGAACTATGTTGAAAAGGAGTGGTGATAGTGGACATCCTTGTCTTATTCCTAATTTTAAAGGGACAGCCTTCAGTTTTTGTCTGTTTAGTATAATGTTGACTGTTGGTTTGTCATAGATGGCCTTTATAAGGTTGAGGTAAACACCATGTATTCCCAGTTTCTGAAGGCTATTTATCATGAACATGTGTTGGACTTTATCGAAAGTCTTTTCTGATCTATTGAGATGACCATGTGGTTTTTGTTTTTGGCTCTGTTGATGTGGTGTATTATATTTATTGATTTGCATATGTTAAACCTTCCCTAAATTCCCAGGGAATGAGTCCCACTTGATCATGATGTATAATCTTCTTGATGATTTGATGCATTCTATTTGCGAGTATTTTATTGAGAATCTTTGCACCAATGTTCATTAGTGAGATTGCCCTATAGTTCTCCTTTTTGGTTGGGTCTTTCTCTGGTTTTTGTTTATGAGTGATACATAGCTCCAGGAATGATTTAGGGAGGACTGCTTCCTTTTCAATTTCATTGAAGAGTTTAAGGAATATTGGCATCAAATCTTCTCTAAATTTCTTGTAGAATTCAGCTGTGAATCCATCAGGACCTGGGCTTTTCTTTGTTGGTAAGTTTTTAATTATGTTTTCAATTTCAATAGCTGATATTGAGTTATTCAAAATTTCTGTATCTTCTTGGTTGAGCTTTGGTAGTTCATATGTTTCTAGAAATCTTTCCATTGCCATTGTGTTCTCCATTCTATGTGAGTAGAGATTTTCAAAGTAGGTATTCATGAACTTTGAATTTCCATGTGATTTGTAGTAATTGCCCCTTTCCAGTCCTTACTGTGTGAAGTTGGTATTTTTCTTTCTTTTTCTTTATTTATGGAGGTTAGCTAGAGATTTGTCAATTTTGTTTATTCTCTTGAAAAAACAGCTTTTTGAGTCATTAATTCTTTATATTTTTTTAGATTCAATTGCATTGATTTCTGCTCTAATATTTACAATTTCCTGTCTTCTATGAGCTTCGGGTTTAATTTGCTCTTCTTTTTTCTAGAAGCTTGAGATAAAGCATTAGGTTGTTTATTTGTGCTTGTCCTGTTTTCTTGATATGACTATTGCTATATATTTCCAACTTAGGACTGCTTTCATTGCATCCCACATGTTGCAGTATGTTGTTTCCACTTTTTCATTAAATTGTAGGTATTGCTTTATTTATTCTTTAATTTCATCTGTAGCCCACTGGTTGTTCAAATAGTTGTTATTTAATTTCCATGTATTTATGCAGGTTTTACAATTTTTTTGACATTAATTTGCAATTTCATTGCACTATGGTCAGATAGTATGCATGGGATAATTTCAATAACTTTTCAGTAACTTAAGAATGTTTTGTGGGATAATCTATGGTCTGTTTTGGAAAATGTCCTATGTGCAGCTGAGAAGAATGTGTATTCTGCTGTGGTTGGTTGGGAAACTCTGTTAAACATCTATTGAGTCCAATTACTCACAGATATGATTCAGTTCTATTATTTCTTTGCTGACTTTTTGTCTACTTCATCTATCTCTTTGTGTCAATGGTGTGTAAGTTATCCTGATATAATTGTGTTCTTGTGTATTTGGTTTTTCATGTCCATTAGTACCTGTCTTATATAGTTGGGTGCTCCTGTATTTGGTGCATATATATTTATTATTGTTAGTTTTTCCTCTTGAACTTTTCCACTAATGAGTATGTAGTGACCTTCTTTATGTCTTTTAATCATTTTAGGTTTAAAGTTCACATAGTCTGCAAATATTACAGTTACCCCTGCCTTTTTTCTGGGTTCCTGTTCCATGGAATACTGGAATACTGTTGACTTTTAATCTATGAGTTTCCTTTTGGGTCAAATGTGTTTCTTGTATACAGCATATTGTGGGATCATGTTTCTTGATCCATTATGTCAGCCTATTTCTTTTGATAGGTGAGTTGAGGCCATTTACATTTATGGATATCACTGATATGTACTGGCTTGACTTTGCTATGTTATGTTCCAGTTGTTTGCTTTCTGCTTTTCCTCCTTGTTTAATTGCTTGTCTTACCTGGTGGTTTCTTTTTGATGTTGTTCTGGGGGTTGTGGTCATTTTTATCTCTATCTAGTATGTCTTTCAATACTCTTTCTAGGGTTGGCTTTGTGGAAATTAATTTCTTCAGTTGTTCTTTTTCATGGAAGTATCTTGCCTCTCCATTAAATTTGAATGAAATTTTGGGTACTTCATTTGGGTTGAAAGTTGTTTTCTTTCAGGTCTTGAAATACGTCACTCTAGGCTCATCTTCACTTGAAGGTTTGTGCTGAAAAATCTGCTGTAATTCTAATGGGCTTTCCTTGATAGGTGGGTTGTGTCTTTTCTCTAACAGCTTTTAGTATTCTGTTTTTATGCTGTATGTCTGTGACCTTAATTATTATATGTCTGGGTGTATATTTATGTTGGTTGTGACTGTTTGGCATTCTATATGTCTCATTTATCTGAATATCTGATTTTTCCCCATGTTTGGGAAATTTTCTGCTATTACTTCTGTGAATATTTTGGCTGTCATTTGCATTGACTCCTGCCTCTTCACTGATGCCTATTAATCTTATATTTTTTCTCTTGGCATCATCTTGAAGCTGTTGGAGTGTCACTTCATGTTGCTTTGTTATTTTTAAAAGTTCTGTCCTTTCATGGTTACTAATTGCAATCCTGTCCTCAAGGTCCAAAATCCTATCCTCACCTTCATTTAAATGTTTTGTCAGCTTTGAACAGAATTTTTTGTTTCTTGGATGTCTCTTTGAGTTTGTTGCATGAATTCTGCATGTTTTCTATATTGTTCATTCAAGGTTTCAATCATTTTCCTTGCTCCTCTACTTTTTTCCCTATTTCTTCTGTAGCTGTGCTCAGCAACTCCTTTACTAAGGTTACTATTTCTGTCTTTACATGAGAGAGTACTTCTAATTTGATTTCCTCTATAGCCTCATGGAGTTGTTTTTTTTTTTTTTTTTTTCACTTGCTATCTTTTCAGAGATTTCTGGTGTGTTACTTTTGAAGTTCTCTATCTCAATGTCTCCTGTACTTGCTCCTGGTATACTAGATGTTTGATATTGCATTTTGCTTTTTTCCTTTTGCCATTTTCCCCTTTCAAATTAATAGTTGGTCCTTCAATCCCACTAGTGTCGACTGTTGGTAGTTAGTATGTATCTTGGGGTCCTAATGTAAGGTTGATATTTGTCCAATTGCTGGGTCCCACAATGAAGAGGTGGGCCAATCACCTGACTTCCCACTGCAGGGCCTGTTGGATGAGTTCTATATTCTTCCTTGGCTGTCAAGCCTAGTAGTATTGATGTAGGTCAACTTTTAGTTCCTGCTATTACCTTATCTTCAGTTTATTCCAGGTCACCAAGTCTCCCTGTCTTAGTGTTTATGTTGGCTGACATCCTACTGTGTCCCTATTGTGTGCCTGTGTGTCTCATAAGCCCTTTTGATTTTCTCCAAGTTGGGGGAGTCCTTATTGGCACATTCCTCACTCTGCCTAATGTTTTCTGTATGCAGGAAGCAGTCACCCCCACTCTTGTCAGACTCACTAAGGTCTTACAGTCAGTTGGAGGGAGCTTTACTACTGGCCCTATTTATCCACACTTCTATTTTAGGGACATACTCACTACACTGACTGGAGCCTGCCGAGATCTTCCATTGGGGTGAGGCAGTCATTGAATCTCCCCTCAAGCTAGCTCAGTTAACCTGCTGTAGTCCAAGGTTTTGGGAGAAAGGGTGGGAGCTCTGGCTGGAGTTCCTTGGTCCTGAAAGGTCATCTGCAGAGAAGGCAGGGCTGCAGGAGAGGCCAGAGTCTAAACTGGCCCCAGGCACCTCTTGTCCACAATTCTTTTTCTTTTTCTTTCTGTTTTTTTGTGTTTTTTTTTTGTACTGGGGATTGAACTCATGACCATATGCTTTCAAGGCAGGCACTTATGCAACTAAACTAAATCCCTAGCCCCACCCACAATTCTTAAACAACATTGTCTTTAAATTTCAGTTTGCATCCTTGTATTTTTAATGTTCATTTTCATTAATTTTATCTTAAATCTACATATATCAAGTGTTCCATTTCAAGATTTATTTTTATTCAGTTAAAATCAGTTAATTAATATGCAATTTCTTATATTTATATTTTTATTGCTGGGGAGATAAAAATGAACACTAAATGAAATAACTTATATAAAGTCCATACCATAGTCCATGAACATACAAAAATGGATTTTCCTTGCTTAGACACAGGAGAAAGAAACTTCCCAATCTTCTATTAAAAAGATGAAAAAACACTTTTTACTCTTTGAAGATGTGACTAGAAAAAATTCTGTGTTTTCATTCTAATCTTTAGGACCATAAATACATCTTTCCAAGGGCAAGAAAAAGTCTGGCACATTGAATTTTTAAACTTAGAGATGGCTTCTGGGTCCTGCCCTCATTTTCTGTTGAAATGGAAACATGTACCTTTGGAATTAGGTAAATCTCCTGAGTGCTGTCACTATCTATGCAGTTGTAAATTAACTTCCTGTGACTTGATCTTCAGAATTTAATTATATTTCATGCAGGTTTTATCTACATTTTTACTATGGAGTAGCTGTTTCATAGCCAAGTAACTTACTCATTCTTTTTTCTTGATTATTCTTTATTTTCCACCTTGACTGTGATGACAAAAAAAATATTTTTGTCAATTCTTCCATCAGAGTCCCAAATTCTGCCTTTATGCATTGCTAGCAACTACCAGACTATGTCATCTAGTAATTGCATATAGACCTCTCTTTTTGTGAAAACAAAGTTAGTAAGATTCTTCTGGTCTACTAGTACTTCAAAATCCACCTTTTTCAAATGTGTTATTGGCATAAATTTTTAGGGACAGTTGGAAATATCATCTATTAGCCTTGGATCTGAGGTAGTGCTACTGTTTTGTGACATTTTAAATTCCTACAATTGACAGTAACTTTCTATCCCCGTAAGGCTGTATTAATGGCCAAAGACAGAGTTTCATGGAAATATTGTTTGTTTAATGAGGTATTCTGCAAAATGATATTGCATATCCTATATATTCTATGCTTCCTCCTATATTGGTGAATATTTACAGTTTAGTCTTATGTTAGATATATCAAGATTTCTTTTAATTTAATCTGTTTCACATGCTTGCTAAATTTTATCTATTTTTTTCAGCATTTTTCTACAAATAATTTCCTTCCTATAAAGTATTTATAAATTGGAGTATTTACAACTTTATGTTTCCTTAATAACCAGTTAAAGTTGTCTCTGTCTTTCCTTTTCCTGGTTATACTTCTTTAAAAAACTTTACTTCATTCTAAAAAACTCTTATGCTCTAGAATTTTTGTTATTTCTGAGCCAATAATATATAATTATGTTTGACTTTCTTCTTTATGGTATTTAGATTTATTCATAACTACTATGGTTGTTTGTAGACAATTGTCCTCTGACATGATCAAGTCTGGGATGTCTGCTATTGTAGGTCCAAGATTTCCTAATGTGACAGTCAGGATGATTTCTAGAAGGCTTTGAATGCACTGTTTTACTCTTTCTCTTGTATATTTCTGTTTCTTTGGTGGTGGTGGTGGTAGTTTGGGTTTTTTTTAAATCTGGTTTTGCCTTCCAATTCATGATCCTTAATTTTCCACTAAGGTTTTCATAACTTTTTTCTGATTATCTGGATTTTTTATAGGTTTCTATACATTCTATATGGAGTTTCTATATGTTAGTAACATAAAATGCTTTGGTAAGGGGTATTGTCTTGTTTTCATTCCCCTTTTAGGCTATTGAATACTTTATCATTGCTATTATATCCAAAATACACACGTTAAGATTTAGGAATACCCCTACATAATATGCATTTCAACATAATTTTTCTCTGCATTTCCTAAGAGGTAATGGTGAAATAAATGGATCTACATGCACACACACACACACACACACACACACAAACACACACACACATCTATGGATGTGTACACACATGTATATATTTATTTACATTTCAAGAGCAAAATATCCATCATGTGCCATGTTTTCAGTCATTCTAAAGGCATCTGTCATTTCCTCAAATTTTTTTCTATAGCAGCAAGAATGCTACACAGTTTAGTTTTATTTTTTGATGGTACAATTCTCATTATTTTCATTTTTATTTCTTCCTTCTACACAGAGAGATTCTTTATATTTTTGTTGTCTTAATTAGCATATTAATTAAATCTTCTTAATTTGTTTATTAGTGGATCTTATCAATTCCTTATAATACCCTTATAACAGGACCTAGCCATCAGTTTCCATTTTGTAAACATCTCAGTAGAAACTTGACATTGTTTTTATTCACAACTATAGCTTTTAATTTTTAAATCTATTTAGCATCTTTAGGCTTAGGATTTTTTTCTGCTGGAAAGCCAGTGTATTTAAAATAGTAAGTAGGAGCTATGACTATTTTGACTTTCCTGATTGTGATGCTCTTCCTTATTTTTTGTATAGCTACCCTAATGAATGTTATGTTCTTATGATGTGATTTGGGGATTCCTTCTCTTTTAGAATTTTTATTTTCAGATTATTTTTCTAGCTGACAGACACCCATATCATCATGTTTTCCCCCAAATAGAAAACTCATAAAACTAAGATCATGTGGATTATCATTTGGTTCACAATTTTTTATATTTTGGCTATACTCTCGGCTGTACTTTTCTGTCCACCAACACTGCTGATTTCTAGGATTAGAGTTAAGATGCCAAAAGGTAAGTAGTACAAATAGGTACTACTGGTGGCAAGCAGACATTTGTTTATACAACACTTATGTTATTTCCATTCAACAATTTGAGGAAGTGAACTAACAAAGATGAAGGGCATTAGGAAAGCTCTCATATCAGAAATGGTCAGAGTCTCACCCTGAATTACAGCCAGTTGTTAATGCAGTAGGTATATCAATCATTTCCAAGTACTAGATTTTCTTTTGCTACTCTACAAACAACTTTGGAATTGTTTTGCTGCTAGCATATTATCATCTGCAGAATCTGATTATCTGGGATAGACAAGTGGAAAGAAACCTAGATGTTCAAAGCTCAGAGGCCCCGTGACTAGCCAACCCATGATATTAAAATTTTCATTAAGGAACTAAGGGATTTCAGGAAGCAACCATTGATATATAGATCCTTATTATTGCTTCCATTCAAAAGCAAATGTCTTCTTTACGTTACACATTTTTCAGGTAAAAACTTGTTTTCCACCCTTTAAACATTCTCAAAAAGGTATTCAAAAGCAAGTTTTGAACAAATATGTTTATGACATTTGTGGAGGGAAAAAAATATGTTTTCACATTGACAAAGTAAAGTGAAAACATTACTGAACAAGTTCATATTTTAGGGCAAAGGGAAAAAAGTTCCTTATACATGTTCATGCAGATTATACACATTATACATATATAATGTTTAACTATGAGAAATAAAATAAAAGTCACACAATTTTCCCACTGATCATACCATCTTCACAAACAATCTTGTATATTAGGGATCCAACTTTCCCATTTCAAAACCAATATATTATATTGTCTCTTTTCCAATTTCTAAGTTTGGGTGGTACTAAATATTTTGATTTCCAGTAAAGTTTTAAATCATTTAATCAGGTTTATTTGGGAAATATTCAAGTGTTTTTGCTTATTTTTTCTGTCATTTTTTTTTGTCTGTTTTGTTCATGAAGTGGGTAAAAATCCTTTGTTGAAATTCAACTAGTAGAGACTCTTCAAACTCATCATATTTTTAAAAATACATCTTTTGAATAATTTGGGGCTTGTTTTATTTCACAGCAAAAGGACAGCATCATGGTTTATGTCAGTGGTCCCCAAGCCTCCTGCCTTTGTATTATGCATTTGTGATTGGTTCATTGTCTAGTGCTTGGATTTGGGGTGTGAGTGCTACACCAGCCAAGGGGTGGAGCCAGGATGTGATGTAATGGCAGGAAGAAAGCATGCCTCTTTTGCCAGTTTCCGCTTGCTGTTTGCAGCCACCATGAACTGTGGCCCCAGTAGGCCACCCTGCCTTGGAGCCAACTGAGTATGGGCTAAAACCTCCAAAAGCTGTAAGAAATAAACCTTTCCTTTCCCAACTTTGGACATTAGATATTTTGTCTCAGCAATTAGTAAAAAGTAACTAAGACAGAGAGTCTGCAAACATTTCTATGGACTTGTAAGAGATGTATGTTATGAGTTGTTAGGCTCAGTATCCAGATATATAAATTATGTCTTGCTTTTAATTTATTGTTGAATATTACATGTAATTGCTGATTTTTTTATTTCTTGTTTTATCAACTAGCACTTTTCAACATTTTAAAGTATGAATAAGGATTGAAAACTGTTTTGCTTTCAATTTTTTCTTGAAATTTCAATTAAAGTTTATAATTTGTGTGGTTCTATTTTTATTTTCTTTTATTCAATTGTAGAAATTGTTCTTAATTTGCAACATGCCTGCTTCTAATGATATACTACTCTGCTTGAGTTTAAATAAGCCATTTCATCATTTGTTTTGTTTTACCACCTCTTTAATCTTGTCATTTTATCTTGAACGAATGAAACTCTAACATTAATAGTAATACTATGTGTGTCACCATATAGACTAAATATGACAATGTGTAGGAGTTATTTGGCAAAGTTTCTTATTCATTTAGTGGTCAGAGAAATATTATGACATGCACAATATTATTGATGTTAGAGATTCAGTTGGGAAAAATAAAAATGCTTCAAAGATGGATGGCACTGACAGTTGGATGGTGGCATAACAATCTGAATGCACTTGTTATGGCAAGAGTATATATTTAAAAGTAGATAAAATGAATTGGGTGTGGTAGCCCATTCTTGTAATCTTAGCCTTCTAGGATAAAGCAGGAAAACAGAAAATTCAAGCCCAGCCTAGACAACTTAGTGAGTTAGAAAGGATCTGTTTCAAAATAAGAAGTAAAACAGGGCTGATCATACAGTTCAGTATGGAAGGCATCGGTTCAAACCCCAATACCACCATAATAAATGGATAAAATAGTAAATTTTGTTATATATACTTTATCAAACTAAAAAGTAGGCTAAATTACTAAACAAGTGACCTAAGTCTATAGAGTATGTGTGTGTTAAATGTAGAATTTAATTTTATATCTGAGTCAAAATGTATATTTTAACTTGCTTTCTACTTTCATTCTACTTTATATATGCTTTTAAGTAAATTATAATAAAATATATTTAGTGAAAATTCATGCCACTTAAAATGACACAATTACTAATGAATGATTGAAAAACAGAAATGTTTTGCAAAAGGTCAGATTAATACTTTGTAATGGAAATATATCTAAGTGGTAACTTAAAGAAAACTTTGACTAGATATGTGTCCTTAGGAAAATTAACATTCTAAGATCTAATTTTCTGCATCCAGAAAAGTCAGAAATCACTGGTAGTAGTTACCATACAAAGCTTACATGACAGTGAAGTTAAACAATTGACAGTATCATATTTACATCAGATAAGAGGCACTACCTAGAGACTGATGCTAATAGTTGATTGCTCAAATGTATGTTAAATTTGTATTAAATTATGTTAACTAGTTAAGCAAGTAAAGATTTAATTTTTTAAATTACTGCTGTGGTTTTCTGATTTATCTACCTCCTTCTGTAAACAGGACTATGTTTACTAAGAAATTAAGATTATATATAAAAATATTATAGGAAGATACGGGCAGTGCACAAGTCACAAAACAGGGTGGGGCCGCCTAGAGGAGAGGGGGAGCTGAGGTTGCCAGAGCTTTCTCAGTTGCTGTTGTGGAGCTGAGTTTCCAGGAGGTCAATCAGCCCACCAGGAAATGAAAATGTCAAAAGCAATCAATGTCTGAATGACCACCTTGGATTCACTGCTGGAGTTTACCACCCCACCAAATACCACTGGAAAGCAAATTTTTGATCAGGTGGTTAAGACTAATCACCTCTGGGAAGTGTGGTATTTTGGCCTCCAGTATGTGGATGTGAAGGATTTTTCTACCTGATTGAAACTTGATAAAAATATCTTCCCAGTAGATCAGGAAAGAGAAGCTCCTCCAGTTCAAGTTCAGGGCCCAGATCTACCCTGAAGACATGTCTGAGGAGCTCACCTAGGACATCACACAGAAGCTGTTCCTCCTCCAGGTGAAGGAAGGGATTCTTTGTGTTGAGATCTACTGTCTCCCTGAGACAGCAGTGCTCCTGGGGTCCTATGCTGTGCAGGCATAGTTCAGAGACTAAAGCATAGAAGTGCACTAGTCTGGGGACCTCAGCTCTGAGCAGCTGATCTGACAGGGAGTCATGTTCCAGCCCAAACTCACAAGGGACCAGTGGGAAACCTGGATCCATGTGTGGCACACAGAACACCATGGGATGCTCAAAGATAATGCTATATAAGAGTACCTGAAGATTGCTCAGGACCTGGAGATGTACAGAATCAATTATTTTGAGATCAAAAATAAGAAAGGAACAGACATTTGGCTTAGAGTTGATGCCCTTGGATTAAATATTTATGAGAAAGACAATAAATTGACTCCCAAAGACTGGCTTTGCTGGGAGTGAAATCAGGAACATCTCTTTCAAAGAAAAAATGTTTGTCAATAAGCCCATGGACAGCAAAGCATCTGACATTGTATTCTATATTCTACCTCTGAGAGTTAAGTGGATCCTGCCACTCTGCATGGGCTTTACACACCCTGCAGGCACCACTGAGGTACAGCAGATGAAGGCTCAGGTTCAGGAGAAGTACTAGAAGCAGTTGGAGCAGCACAGCTGGAAATAAGAACAGAAAAGAGACTGTTGAGAGGGAGAAGGAATAGATGCTGAGGGAGAAGGAAGACCTGATGCTACTGATGCAGTATTATGAGGAGAAGACCAAGAAGGAAGATAAAGAGCCCTCTGGCCAGATGCAGAGAGCCCTCCAGTTGGAGGATGACAGGAAACCAGCCCAGGAGGAGGCCAAGCACCTGGAGGCCAATCCCATGGCTACACTGTGGGCCAAGGAGTGCTGGAGAGACCTGGGGTGGTTCAGATAAAAAGCCAGGAGAAGCTGGCTGCAGAGCTTGTAGAGTCCACTGCCAAGATAGCCCAGCTGGAGTTGGGCTCAGCAGTACAAAGACAAAGAGGTGGAGTGGCAGCACAAGACCAAAGAAGCCCAGGATGACCTGGTGAAGGTCAAAGAGGAGCTGCACCTGGTGAAGGTGGCCCTGCCACCCTGCACATTGCCTGTGCAGGAACCTGTGAATTATCACCTGCAAGACAACCTACAGGAAGAGGGCATGGAGCCCATGGGATGCTGCGTTGAGCTCTCCAGTAAGGGCATCCTGGACCACTGTGAAGGTTATCAAGAAGCAGAAGAAGCAGTTACCAAGATGAAGAAGAACAAGCACGTGCAACAGCAGCTGCAGACCCTAAGCAACAAGTTGTCCTAGGTCAGAGAGGAGAACAAGAGGACCCACAATGACATTACCCACAGGGACAACATGAGATAAGGCCTGGACAAGTACAAGACTCTGTGTTGGATTCAGCAGGGCAAAAACAAGCAGCACATTGATGAGTTTGACGCCATGTAGAGGCCAGGGTAGTGCCTAGGGTGCCTGGCAGCCTGCATGAACTGGCTCATTAGTACTCTAAATCTAGAAACCCCTCACCATGTTCCAGGTCCATTGAAGAGCAGTTAGCTGGTGGAAGGACTCTGGGCTGTGCACCACCCTGGTTATTATTCCCAGCTATACCATAGTGCCAAACAAGCTTGATTTTTATAATTATCAAATCACTTCCTGTTGTAACCTTGGAGCAGAACTGATGGAATTTAGACATCCATAAAATCCAAGTACAAGCTTTACATTTTCCTGTGTGCAAGGTTTGTATCATTAAAGAAATCACATCGTGGCTTACAACTGCGCAAAAAAAAAGTTACAAAAGTCTGAATGTCCATAATTTTTCAATACAGAAATTCAAACTCAATGATATTAGCAAACATCTGACAGCTCAAGATTTTGAAATGCAGAGTTTATTCTGACTAGAAATACTCATTGTACTTTTTTAACAGAAAAAAGTAAGAAATAACAGTAAAACAATTGCAAAACAGGCTATAAAGAGTGAGAATAATCAACACATTGCATATTGTTTTATTTACAGTAGTTGTTAAAAGTACAAGACATAGTATGAAACATTGTCTAGAAAATCATTATCATAAAACTTTCCCCTCAATGAACCAAGAAATATGAGCTGCATAAATATCTTTTAAAATTTTTTTTATTTAGAGAAAAAATGAAACAGGAAGAAGATAGAAATAATACAAAATTTCAAACAAAAACCAGTAAGAAATCACTAGTTGACAATTACATATTTTCCTCCTAGAAGCAGTTGTTCAAGTTACAAAAGTAAAGCATACAAAGTAGACATTTAAACAGTGAGACTGCAATCAGCTCTGTTCATCTATCCAACAAAAACCTTAGTATTATGGTCATCAATCTTACACACTCAAACATACATGCAGTTATATCCTTTAGAATACTTTTCTTTCCTCTCTCTTTTTTTTACAATAACTATAATCAATTCTCATAAACTGTTTAAAAGTTCTACATATGTATAAGTCTCTACATGCATACCTAGCCTTTCTGTATTAGAGGGAAAAACAAACCAAAACAAGTCAACAATACAAATTCTTAGAGAAAAATGAAATAAGAAGGCCATATAAAACCACAATACTAGGTGATCTATGGTTGTCACCATGATGTCATCTGTTATTTTCAATAAAATTGTGTATATCATCAGGCATAGTATGATTAAACTTAGTGGTACATAGCACTATTAATAAAAACAATATTGGAGACATTATAGGACTTCAAAGGCAGTTAATAATCAAACCAGAATATCCTATTGAATCCTGCCATCCCCAGAGTAGTTGCCCCTACTCCCAGACTTGACACCTTCAAGCATACCAGAGTCGAATAAAATCAGTCAAGACAAAACAGCAACATAGCCAATCTTCTCTGCCTCATCTCTGCAGTGCTATTTTTCTATCATTGTTTACATTTCTCCTTCATTCCACTGTCTGTCCCTTTCACTGAGGCCTTTCTGCCATTGTTCCTGGAATCCTGGTGATTTAGTTCTCTCTATGTAGAATGTCCTTCAGTATATTTTGCAGGTTTGGATTGGTGGTCACAAATTCCACCAGTTCCTCTTTGTCGTGGAAATATCTTGTCTTTCCATTAATTTTGAGAGACTGTTTTGCAGGGAACATCAATCTGGGTTGGAGGTTATTTTCTTTCAGGGCTTGGAATATTTCACTCCAAGCTCTTCTTGATTTGATAGTTTGCATCGAGATGTCCACTGTGAGTTTGATGAGTTTTCCTTTATAAGTAATCTGTTTCTTTTCTCTGACCACTTTTAATATTCTGTTCTTGTGATGAATTTCTGGAGTCCTGACTATTATATGTCTGTATGTAGATCTGTTTTGGTTGTATCTGGCTGGAGTTCTGTGTGCCTCATATATCTGAACATCACTTCCTATGCTTGAGAAATTTTCCTTAATTATTTCTGTGTATAGCCTTTTTATTTCATTTGTATTTGTCCCTGCTTCTTCATTCACATTTTTGGTACCAGAGATTGAACTCACGACCTTTCACTTTCAAGGCAGGTGCTTAAGCCACTGAGATAAATCCCCAGCCCAGTTTTTTGTTTTTTGTTTGTTTTGGTTTTTTTTTTTTTTGTATCTTCAAGTTTTAAAAGTCTGTGTTTAGTTTCTTTTAAGAAGTTTTGCCAGCTTTCAATGGAGTTTTTAATTTCCTGATATTCTCTTTGGATCTGTTTCATGTATTCTAGTTTTTGTTTATATTCTTCAGTCAAAGACTTATTTTCTTTCTCTGGGTTCCTCCAGTCTTCCTTTGGTGTCTTCTTGAGAAGTACCCAGCATTTCTTTTATTAATCTTCTTATATCTTGCTTCACCTGAGTTAGAATTTCAGATTTAAATTTATCGATGAGGTCACAGAAGTATTTCTTTATTTCCAATGATGCTGTGTCTGATACTGCATGTCCACTGCCCTCAGTCTTTTCTGTACTTACCCTTCCTGGGCTTATTTTCCCTGGGTCAGTGGTTGAAGGCCTTTTGCTGTTTCTCTGTCTTGTCATACTTCTGGTTTCCCTCAGACAGGTGAATGGTGGAGGTGTATGGACCTTTATGTACTGCCTTAAGTCCCTCTGCAGCTTACTGGCTAGGTCAGTGCTACCCTACCCTGTCTGCTGTTGATCTGTGAGGTGCATGCAGGGGCCATAAATATCTTAAATGTCTTGTGTATATATATTTTTTTCTTTTTCCCTTCCTTTTCCCTTTACCCTACCACAATTTTTCTTTCTTTTAAATAATTTCTTCCCTATTCACAATAGCTATTGTACATTTGGGATCTATTTTCTGATGATCTTATGTCAAATATTTGAATCTGATGGATACTCTATTATTTAGTTTCAGGTTATCTCAACATTATTATACCAGTTGATAACAGATTATTTTAGCAGATTTATTTTGCATGGTACTATTTGATGTCATTGAAAGGATGCTTTTATTTAGCCTAAAGTCAACAAGAAAAATGAATTTATAATTATGTTTAATAATACATAATTATTAATCATTTATTTCCTTATATTTATAGACATCAAAAAATCATTTGTTTGTATATTCTTAAAGATATGTTTGTTATTGTAAAAGATCCATCATCATTATCCCCACAAAATACTCTTCTTTATTTCAAACACTGTATGATTCTTGCTGTTTCTTGTTATACTGCTGAAAGTCCTCTTCTCTGAGTATCTTTATAAGTTATAAATATGGCAAATACAGCTATCACAGCCAATGGAGTGGTAGATTCATAAAATTTTACATTGTATGATTGTCTACCTTATTCACTGGAGCTTGCATCATTGGACTTCTGGATCTTTCTCAAAGTCAAAATGATCATGAAAGATAAAAGTTTTAAATCAATTCAAACATCAAGCCAGTCACAATAGTACAACTAATGACATTCATGAAAGATGATTTCCCCAACTGTTTCAGAAGTAGCAAGAATAATGGGATAATGTGTTTGAAAGAAGAGAGATTATTAAGAGAAGACAGTGACAGCTCTGTGTCTTTTAATGTAATTTTTAAAAAATTTAAACATTTAATGTATATTGTGAACACAATAAATGTGCCATATTTATGCCTATGGATATTTTAATTTATAAGAACAACTTAATCTGAGATTAAAGACATCAAGATTTAGATTAACTTTAAATCTAATTGTCCTCACTTATAAATAATTTGTCATTCAGGCTTTTGCTTTCCATCCAAAAAATGAAGTAATGTTTATCTCTACTTTCTTGTTAGAAATGGGGAAGATAATAATAAAATGCATATTTAAAGGGTAATTTCTGAATCTCTTTTAGATATAAACAAAGATTCAGAGATTTTTTAAATGACTTTCCCAATATAACCAAGTCAGTAGTGAAAAAAGAATAAAAATAAACTTTTGTGTTTTGATGAATATTTATTTATTTTCTTTTACTTTTATTCTCTAAATTTTTATTGCTAGCAATGCTTCTTTTTTTAGGCTACCACTCAGGACATTTCCATTTGACTAAAACCTCAAATAGAGCAATTTGAAACTCACTTAACATCACCCCTGCTACTGATTTATATTTGAATCACATTTGTATTTTCCCACTTATCAGGTTGGAAATTACCAGATCATTTATGTTTCACTCCTCTCTTTTTTTATCCCAGCCCAAATTCCATCTTACTAGTCCTACTTTTTCTAGTTCTTACTGGTTCATTTCACCATTTTTGTTTATCCTTGAGTTTCACTGTTCACTAAGCTTCAACTATAGTAGAAACACATTCACCTGATTGTTTTCTACCAGACACTTTCACTGAATAAAGTCCTCACAATTTTTACAGATTAATCCTCCAGATGGACACTTTTGCTGTTATATTTCTTGCTGAATGATTATTTTTTTATTTAAAGAGAAAAAAAAACATGTAAAGGGTAAAGATAATACAGAATTTCAAAAAAAAGATAAACAGTAAGAAATCACTAGTTGATAAATTACATATTGCCCTCTTAGAAATAGTTGTTCAAGTTACAAAATTAAAGCATACAAATAGATATTCAAACAGTGAGACTATAAACAGCTATGCATGCATGAGTCTCTACATGTATTTCTATTCTTTCTGTATTAGAGGGAAAAACAAAACATAGCAAGACAAAAAAAAACTCCTATAAAAACATGAAACCAAAATGTCATATAAAACCACAGTACAAAGTGATCTACAATGATTACTGTGTTGTTTCTTATTATCTTCAGTAGAATTGTCTATATCATTGGGTATAATTGAATATAGCAGTGTAATTGAATGTAGTAGTACATAACAATATTAGTAAAAATAAAACATTGTAGACAGTATAAAACTTCAAAGGCAGGTAACAATTAAACCAGAGTGGATATTCTAGTGAATCTTGTCATCTTCAGTGCAGTTGCCTATACTCTCAGACTTGATACTATCAATCATAACAGCTTTGAATAAAATCTATCAATACAAAAGAGCAATCTAACAAACCAGATTTGATTACAATCAGTCATGGTAAAGCAGTGTAAGTTTTACAGAGCTTTAGATTAAGTTAATAGGAAATTAAGGATGATTACCATACTATATCCTACTATTTTGGGGATAACTGTCTGTGCCCTCAAATCTAGTACAAGTAGAATGACTAGAACAGAATGTAATACATCTAAGCAGAGTAGCATGAGTAATGTGGGTTTAAAATCCTGGTACGCTATTAACAATATAGTGTATCACGACCATCTGTGTTAGAGATTCTAGCCATCCTTCTCTGCCTTATTTCTGCTGTGCTATTTTTCTGCCTTTGTTTGTCTAGTTTTCTCCTTCATTCTACTGCCTGCCCCACTCATTGAAGCCTTTCTGCCACTGTTCCTGAAATCCTGGTATTTTTTTTCTCTCTCTAGAATGTCCTTCAGTATTCTCTGTAGGGTTGGATTGGTGGTCACAAATTCCCCCAGTTCATGAAAGCATCTTGTTTCTCCATTAATCTCTAATGATAGTTTTGCAGGATACATCAATCTGTGCTGGAGGTTATTTTCTTTCAGGGCTTGGAACACTTCACTCCAAGCTCTTCTTGATCTGATGGTCTGTGTTGAGAAGTCTACCATGATCTTGATGGGCTTTCCTTTGTAGGTAATCTGTTTCTTTTCTCTGATGGCTTTTAATATTCTGTTTTTATATTGAATTTTTGGTATCTTGATTGTTATATGTCTGGGTGTAGATCTGCTTTAGTTGTAGGTGGCTGGAGTTCTGTATGCCTCACATAACCAAATGTCATTTTCTTTTCCCATGCTTGGGAAGTTTTCCTTAATTATTTCCATGAATAGCCTTTGTAATTTGCCATTTATATTCCTGCTTCTTCATTCACATTTCTTATTCCTAAATTATAGATTCTCTTGTCATCTTCTAGCCTTTGTACTGTTACTGCCTTTTTCCTTGTTATTTTTAGGAGATCTTTTCTTTCATGATCACACATTGCAAACTTGTCTTCAAGTTTTGATAGTCTATCCTTAGTTTCTTTTATGGAGTTTTTCCAGCTTTCAATGGAGTTTTTAATTTCCTTGTAGTCTCTTTGAATCTGCTTCATGTATTCTATATTTTCTTTATATTCTTTATTGAATGTTTCTCTCCTCTTTTTGTGTCCCTCCCTTCTTCTGTCTGTGTCTTCCTGAGAGATGCTTAGCATTTCTTTTATTAATCTACTTATATCTTGCTTTACCTGATTTAATATTTCAGCTTTGAGTTCGTCTACAAGGTCCCAAAGATATCTCTTAATGTCCATTGAAGCCATGTCTGATGTTGCATGTTTGCTGCCCTCAGTTTCCCTTGTTTTTCCCTCTTCTGGATCAGTGTTCTCAGGGTTTTGGTTTGAGGGCTTCCTCTTGTTTCTCTCTCTTGTCATGGTTTTGGTTTCTTCCATACAGGTGTATAGTGGAGGTCATAGCCCCCCCTCCTTGTTGGTCACAGCTCTTCCAAAGCATGCTGGTGAGGGATTCCTGTCCTCTCCTGTTTGCTCTTGTCACTGAGATATAAGCAGGTGCTGCATATGCTGGCCCCTCTCCACCAAGCCAGTCAAACTTCAGGGGTCTTCACCAGGTTAGTGTGTGTTAGGTGTAGGGAATCAATTTGGAATGGCTCATTGGGTCCCAGCCAGGAACATGACCCCATCCAAGCAAATCCCATGAATCTGCTCTGGGAAGCAAACAACTGAAGTCACTGTTGTTCCCAGTTCAAGCTCCTCCTGCCTGATTCCAACATGTCACCCATTTGGTCACACCCTTCCTGTGGCTGAGGGGTCTTATTCTCAGCACTGACCATGAATTAATGAAGGTCCTTTTGCTGGCTCCATTGGGCTCACCAACCCCTGACTTCAGCATGGCTGTGGCTCCTGTGAGTGGCAATGAGAACAAGTTTGGGCGGCTCTGCAGGCCAGAGTGAATTCAGGCTGGTGCGAACTCAGGCCAGCATGAGCTTGGCAGGTCACAGCAGAAAGCACCATGTCTGATAATTTTAGCTGTTCCAATTGTAGCCTTGAGACTGTGTGTTTGATGAGCTTTTCTCATTTTAATTTCTTTCTGTGTCAAGAGGATCCATCTCCCTTTGTCTGGATCTCTCCAGGATGTTTTATTCTGGCATATGAGTTGTTTCTCCCAGGAGGCTTTGCATTTTGTTTCTCACTGATCAGCCATCTTGGTAAAGACTCCTTCTTGATAAACATTCAGATATAATAGTGCTCTGTTTATAATAAAAAAAAGAATGCAAATTTTTTTTGATAAATTATTGGAATAAAATAAATATTTCCATATTGTTTTTACTTCTCTACATGTTAGGGCATCTGAGAAGTGCAATCTCTTTTACACATTTTTATCAGCAAATTTTGTTAACATATGGAGAGTTTCAGAAGTGTAAATATTGGGGCTGATATTTAAATGTATAAAAACATTGACTTTCACAGCTAAATTATTTCTAATACATCACTATATTCTGTACTGTATAATGTAGGACAATTTAAAAATATACCTAATAGAATATCAGCATATTAATCTCTAGTTACAAGTAAGAGGTATGCATGATAAAAATAAATGTTTATTTTTAAAATAATGTTGGAAGATAGTGTAAACATCACAAACAGAATAGGGTTACTTAACAAGTTAATGTTACAGGAAATATACAGAGCAGGCATTTAAATGAGGGACAATCTCTTTGTCTTGCTGCTCAGAAATAAACAGAATAGGGGTGGCACATTTAGTAGCCTCCCAGGAGATCTTCACCCAGGTTTAATTTTTCATATCAGCTGTTAATTTCCATCTCCCGATTTGACAACTTTACCTATCCCTAAAGAAAGTTCTCAGGCTGCTTTGAGATTCAGTTTTCAATGTGCACACTTCCAATTCTAACATGATCATAATTATCAATTGACCTGTGTACACCATCTTATATATCCAGAGCTGCACTGATCAGCTGCATGACCTTCTTTTATACTTACATAATTGGGCTATATGCATATAAGTTGAGATGTTGTTCTTAAATATATATTGCTTATAAGGACACACATAAACATAAAGGGCTATCTTCCACCTGGGTGTATGATATTGGAAAAATTATATGAATATGCTTACCTCAAAGGATCCTATCATAAAAGAAATGTGAGCTTATCTATCAAAAGGGGTAAATTATGTTGTGATAATAAATAAATCCCTAATCCAAACGCTATATTTATTAATTTGCATGTTAGGCTTAGATCAGCCAGAATTATTGATTCAGATACCCAGAATGATTTAACAAAACATACAATTTCATATGATGCTAGTCACTATACTAGAGAAGAGAAAAATAGCTCAGAGAGCCTGGCATAAGCAATTTATTGCTTCAGTCTGGAAATGATAGTTAATAATTTAGCTCTCAAATGATTGAGCAGAATTTGCCACATGGACCAGTTAGCAGAGGTGCAGGAAAGGAAGGAAGGAAAATAGAATAGGAGAATGTTTGATAAGCATTTTGACTGCAAAAGTAGCCTTGCCAGAGTCTTAACTATTAGGACTGAGCAAGGTGAGGTAGAACGAGCTGACCATTCCACACCAACCTGGATTCCTCCTCAGGCAATGCTCAGAACAGCCCTGTTCAATCTCACCAAATTCTGACAAATTTGTAACAACTCCACTTCACTCTTTGTTCAATTCTCCTTCCTTACTCCCTAAGAAACATTTTGTAATAGTCGTTTCTGCTGTACTCAACCTATGATAGTTACAAATTGATTCAGACTGTAGGAGCACAACCAGTTTGCTTCTTTTATTGTATTCATTGTCTGAATCTATATGATTTTTTATTATTTTTCTATAACAGGGGCAAGAAAATATACATGCTTGCAAAGCATTTTGTAAAAATATAACTGGCTGCATCTTATTTGCTTGAAAGTTGAGAGTGATTTTACAATTACTTACACAATTATTTTTCTAAATTCACTTGAAAAAATGAAATATTATTTCATATTACTTTTTAGTGGAGAAACTGGCAAACATAATTTTTGTATTAATGTATTGCTTTGTTTTGCATCAATGGGTTAATGTGTGTGACAAAAAGTAGAAATTTTGTCTCCAAATGCATTTCATTCTTGTCTTCCACAATGGATCTTTTAATTTTAACCAGCATTTATACTCATTTATCATAAAGTCTACATTTGCAACACTTCCTTATACCTATATGTGTATATTGATTAATTTGGGGACAATATGATGTGTGGGAAAGTGACATCACAACTTCAAGGACAGACAGTGAACAGCACACATAGTTTACCTTCATCCACTTCTACTTGGCCTCTTAAATTATGTAATAAAGGTTAGCATTTGGCCACTGTAGAAAAATATCACAATCTAGGGACCATAAAGGGAAAGCTCAAAATTGCTTGATTCTGGGCAATCCAAAAATAATACATCATCCATGCAGTTCCTAGATTTGACCTTCTACAGCAGAGAAAATGATTTTAGCTCCTATTGATTTAGGTCTACTCTTAGCAGAGATATGTATAATTCTTACTGATACAGTTTATTAGTTGTGTGTTTTGCACGAAGTTATCATTAATTTGTGAAAATTATTTAACCAAATAATGAATATATTTACATATACAACATAACATGATTTAAAGTTTGAGATCTTTGAATCACTCTGTACAAGACCTGGTTTTATTACCTACTAACTGTGTAACCTTAGACAGGTTACTAAGACCTTCACTGTCTCAGTTTCTCAGCTTGTAAATTTCTCTTTAGCACTAGTAGCTGCATCACTTTTGTTGCATGTGGTAATTAATATATTAATTAATATAACATAGCATTTTTAAAAGCTCGTTAGTTATTGTTGAACTTTTCTTATATATTTATATATAAATAAACTATATTAAATACATAATAGCATACTTTTAGAGGAGGCTTAAGATTGAAAGAAGCAAACTTATCTATTCAAAGGTATAGCCATAAGGCTATTTTTTTCCAGAACCTTTAATTCATACACATAAGATACAACATATAGCCCATTATTTTTTAAAAATATTTTTTCTAGTAATGATAGATATAGATATATATTTTATTTTACTCTATTTGCATAAGTATTCATCCCAAATAAGATACAAGGCTTTTGCTACCAGTAAAAAAATCCCACTGACTACAAATTTTATTTTTTATGGAAGAGCATATTTAATATATTTTCTTTATTAATATCTACTTGTGTTAAATTAAAAAATTTAAAAGATTTTTGATATATCTTATTTATGTTAATACCCATAAATACATGCAAATAGGAGTCAGCTTTTTTATGTAATTTAAGTATAACTAACCTTAAGCCATCACTTTTGTTCTCTGATTGCTTAATGCCTTGCCTGTCATTCTCACTGTGAAAAATCTCCAGATTCTTCACATTCTAGGCTAGCAAAAATAGAAATGTCTGCTTTTCTCTTATATAACCTTCTCTATTCTATACCTTCTTGCTTCAAAATATGTGCATTTCTATTTAATATACAATTACTAGATATAATCTTATTGAAATGCTTAATTCCATTAAGACTTTTGACCCCTGTAGCCTTAACTTTCTCTTGATAAACAATCAAAGATAATTTAAAGCCTCCTACAATTTTATGTCTTCAAGATTTTTACTTACTTTGTCTTGCAACAGATTTAGTGTTTCTGTTTTAATATTTAAATCTTTGATCCATTTAGATTTTAGTTTAGTACATGGTGACAGGCATGGGTCTAATTTTAGTTTTTGGCATATGGAAAGCCAGTTTTTCCAGCACCGTTTATTAAAGAGACTATCATTCTTCCAGTGAACATGCTTGGCTTCTTTATCAAAGATAAGGTGGCTGAGTGTGTTCGTAGTTGTATCTTCTAGTCTATCCCGTTGATCTTCAGGTCCATTTTTATTCCAATACCCTGTTGATTTTATTACGGTAGCTTTGTAGTATAACTTCAAGACAGGGATTGTGATGCCTCCTGCCTTGGTTTTGCTGCTTAGAATCACCTTGGCTATTCTAGGTCTCTTCCGGTTCCAGATGAATTTTGGGAGTGATTTCTCTAGATCTATGAGGTATGTGAGTGTTATTTTCAATGAGATTGCATTGAATCTGTATAACAATTTTGGGAGAATGGCCATTTTCACAATATTTATTCTTCCTATCCACGAACAAGGGATGTCTTTCCACTTACTGAGGTCCTCTTTAATTTCTTTTTTCAGGGTATTATAATTTTCCCTGTATAACTCTTTTACATCTTTTGTTACATTAATTCCTAAGTGTTTCATTTTTTTGCATGCTAGTGGGAAGGGTATAGCTTCTCTTATTTCTCTCTCGGTGATTTTGTTGTTAGTGTATAAGAATGCTATTGATTTTTGAGTATTGGCTTTGTACCCAGCTACATTGCTGAATTTATTTATTATATCTAGGAGTCTTTTGATGGAGTTTGGGGGTCTTCTATGTAGAGTATCATGTCATCTGCAAATGATGATAATTTAACTTCTTCTTTTCCTATCTTTAATCCTTTTATTTCTCTCTCTCATCTAATTGCTCTGGCTAGTATTTTCAGTACTATGTTGAATAGGAGAGGTGATAAGGGACATCCTTGTTGTGTGTCTGATTTCAAGGTAAAGGCTGTCAGTTTTTGGCCATTTAATGTGATGCTGACTATTGGTTTGTCATAGATGGCCTTTATCATATTGAGGTAAAGACCATCTATTCCAATTCTCTGTAAGGTTCTTACCATGAATGGGTGTTGGACCTTATCAAAAGATTTTTCTGCATCTGTAGAAATGATCATGTGATTCTTACTTTTGGCTCTATTGATATGGTGGATTACATTTATTGATTTTTGTATGTTGAACCATCCCTGCATGCCTGGGATTAATCACACTTGATCATGGTGTATAATCTTCTTGATGATTTGCTGCATCCTGTTTGCCAATATTTTATTGAGAATTTTTGCAACTATGTTCTTTAGGGAGATTGGCCTGTAGTTCTCTTTTTTAGTTGGGTCTTTCTTAAGTTTTGGTACTAGAGTGGTATTTGGTTCCAGGAATAACTTGGGGAGAATTGCTTCCCTTTCAATTTCATTGAAGAGTTTGAGGAGTGTCAGCATTAATTCTTCTTTGTATTTCTTGTAGAATTCCACAGTGAATCCATCTGGGCCTTGGCTCTTCTTTGTTCATAGGTACTTAATTACCTTTTCAATTTCATTAATAGAAACTGGGTTATTCAGCAGTTTTACATCTTCGTGATCCAGCTTTGTTGGTTCATATGTTTCTAGGAATCTGTCCATTTCTTCTGTGTTACTGAACCTATGAGAGTAGAGGTTTTCAAAATAGGTGTTGATGATATTCTGTATTTACACAGGGTCGGTAGTGGTTTCTCCTTTTACATTCTATATTGCATGAATGTGAGTCTTTTCTTTCCTTTTTTAAATTAGGTTGGCTAGGGGCTTGTCAATTTTATTTATTATTTATTTATTTATTTATTCTTTCAAAGAACCAACTCTTTGATTCATTGATTTTTTGAATTGCTTTCTTAGTCTCTGTTGCCTTAATTTCTGCTCTGATCTTTATAATTTCTTCCCTTCTTTTGCCTTTGGGCTTGGCTTGCTCTTCCTTTTATGATGTTTCAGGTGTAATATCAGGTTGCTTATTTGTGTTCATTCTGTTTTCCTAATGTGGAAACTCAGTGCAATAAATTTTCCTCTGAGGACCACTTTCATTACATCCCACAGGTTCCAGTAAGTTGTATTTGTATTTTTGTTTGCTTATAGATATTGTTTAATATCTTCTTTAATTTCCTCTGTAACCTACTGATTGCTCAAGAGTGAATTATTTAATTTCCATGTGCTTGTGGGTTTTTTGCAGTTACTTTTATTATTAATTTCCAGTTTCATTGTACTATGATCCAGTAACATGCATGGGATAATTTCTATTCTTTTGCATTTACTTAAATATGTTCTGTAGGTTAGTATATGGTCTATTTTAGAGAATGTCCCATGTACTGGTGAGAAGAATGTATATCCTGATGTTGTTGGATGGAACACTCTGTATATGTCTATCAAATCCATTTGTTCACAGGTGTGATTCAGTTTTCTGTTATTTCTTTACTGATTTTCTGTCTAGTTGATCTATACCTTTGCATCAATGTTGTGTTAAGGTCTCCTGCTATAACTGTGTCATTGCCTATTTGACTTTTCATTTCTATTAATATTTCCTTTGTATAGCTGGGTGCTCTGGAATTTGGTCCATATTTATTTAGGATTGTTACTCTTTGTTTTGCAGTTTTCCCCTAACTAGTATATAGTGACTTTCTTTATCTCTTTGGACATTCTTGGTTTAAAGTTCACATGGTCTGCAAACAGAATAGCTTCCCCCCCCTTTTTCTGAGTTCCTGTTGCATAGAGTATTGTTTTTCATCCTTTGACTTTCAGTCTATTAGTTTCCTTTTGGGTTAGATGGGTATCTTGTAGACAGCATATGGTTGGATGTTGTTTCTTGATCCATTCTGCCAGTTGGTTTCTTTTAACTGGTGAAAATTGAGACCATTTACATTAATGTTTATAACTGTCATATATTTGTTTATTGTTGACATGCTATCTTTCTGATGTTGTATCTTAACTTTCCATTCTTTTTAACTGTCTGTCTGGCTTAGTGTTTTTTTTTCTATATGTATCTAAAATGTCTTTCAGTATTCTTTGTAGGGTTGGTTCAGTGATCATGAAGTTCTTCAGCTGTTCTTTGTCATGGAAGTATCTTATTTCTCCATTCATTTTGAAAGACAGTTTTGCAGGGTACATCAGTCTGGGTTGGAAGTCATTTTCTTTAAGGATCTGAAAAACTTTACTCCATGCTCTTCTTGACTTCATTGTTTGTGTTGAGAAGTCTGCTGTGATTCTGATAGGTTTTCCTTTATAGATGATCTGTCTTTTCTCTCTAACAGCTTTTAATATTCTGTTCTTATGTTGGATTTCTGGGATGGTGATTATTATTTGTCTGGGTATAGTTTTGTTTTGGATATGGCTATTTGGAGTTCTATATGTTTCACTATTCTGTATGTCAGCTGCCATACTCATGTTTGGGAAGTTTTCAGCTATTACTTCTGTAAATAGCCTCTTGATATCATTTGTGTTGTTCCCATCTTTTTCATTTATCCCTATTAATCTTATGTTGTTTTTCTTTGCATCATTGTTCAGCTGTTGAATTGTTATTTCCTGATTTCTTGTTATTTTTAGAAGATCTTTCTTTCCTGTTCACTAGCTGCAATCTTATCTTCAAGGTCTGAGATTCTATCTTCACTTTCATTGAGGTGGTTTTTGCAACTTACAATAGAATTTTTGATTTCCTATATATCTCTTTGAATCTGCTTCATGTATTCTGTTTGTTTCTTAAACTGTTTATTTGGGGATTCTATCATTTTGCTTTGTTCCTCTAATTTTTTAGCTGTGTCTTCGTTAGATGCATTCAGTATTTCTTTCACTACTTTTATCCTTTCTTCTTTTACCTGGGAGATTATTTCTGATTTGAGTTCCCTCATAGCTTCCCATACTTGCTTCTTTATTTCAGTTGATATCATTTCAGGCATTTCAGGTGTATAGCTTGTATTTTCTTCTATGTACATGAATTCTAGGCTGTCTTGGGATGGGCTGGAGGTTTGAAATTACATTTTGGTCTTTCGTTTTGCATTTTCCTATATTTCTGTGTTTCCAGCAATGTTCCAAAGCTTTCCCTGGATGTGTGGGAAATCACCTCCTGTGCCCTCTGCTACTGGGACTCATGTGGCTTTGGCTCCCCTCATGTGGTGGGCCTAGTTTCACTGGTTGAAAGAACGTTGCCGGGCATGGTCTACTCAAGCCTGCAGAACCTCTGGAGCCCAGTCCAGTGTCCTAAGGGGGCTGGGTCGGCACCCAGCCAGGGGGATGGGTGGTCCCAAACTTTTCTGGGCCTGCCCTGGTGAGCTGCAATTCACCTCGTGGTGTGGTGCGGGCCTGGCTCCCCTTTTGCCTGACCTGGTTCCCCTGGTTGAATGAAAGTCGCTGGGCATGGTCCACTCAAGCCAGTGGGACCTCTGGAGCCTAACCCAACCCCTGAGATCGATGGTCTCAAACTTTTCCGGGTCTGCCCTAGTGAGCTGCAACTCTCCTTGTAGCAGTGGCACCTATCTTTTCTTATTTTTGTACATTTTACATCAACATGGCTTTGTGGAATTGGTTCTCTAAATTTTTGAATTCCAAAGACATACCGAAAAATCCCGAGGATTGTAAGAAACTGCTTTGAAAATTTATACTCCAATAAACTAGAGAACCAAAAGAAATTTTTAAAAATTAGTAGATACACAGATTCATAACTAAATCAAGAAAATATAAAATCCCTGAATAGACCAGTCACAGGCAATGAAATAGAAGCAGTAATAAAAACTACTAAATAAGAAAAGCCTAGGATCTCATAGATTGATGATAGAATTTCACCCAACTTTCAGGGAAGATACCAATACTCTACAAATTCTTCTATGATATTTAAAGGACTGAACACTGCCACACTCATTTCTAGACCCTAACATCATCCTAGTACCAAAATAGTACAAGGAAGTAAAAAAAAAAAATTAAAATAATAAAATTATAAAAATAATCTTTTTATTTTTGTTTTTTGTTTTGGTACTGGGGGTCAAACTTGAGACCTTACACTTGCCAGGCAGGTGCTTATGCCACTGATCTAAATCCCCAGCCCCCAGTGAACATAATTGAAAGAAGTCCTCAACAAGATATTGATACACAGAATGCAACAAATTATTAAGATTATACATCATGACCAAGATGGTCTTACCTTTGAGATGCAAGGGTAGTTTAATATACAAGATTAATAAAGCTAATGCATCACATAAACAATATTTAAAAACAAAATTAACATAATCATCTCGATGGACACAAAAAACACTTTTGACAAAATCCAACATTGATACATGAGAACAGTGAAAAAAATAACTACAAAAGGGCCAAATTACAAACTGCTAAAAGTCATTGGTCTCAGTCATTTTGTTTGTTACAGAGACTCAATACTCAGCACCCACAGCATAAAGGAGGAAATGTTTATTTTGGTTCTATTTGCAGAGGTTTCAGTTAATAGCTAGTTTGGAAGTTCATTAATGGCTTGGCTTGCTCATGGCCTGGTAGAAACAGTCAAGGGAGGATCCAGGAAAGAAAATACATCCTTCCTGGGTGACACCCACAATGAACCATCTCCAACTAGGCTCTCCCTCCCAACATCACAACATTACATTTAGCTATAAACTCATAGGTGCACTATTCCATTGACGTGCATCACACACCCCTGTTCCAATCACCTCCAAATGCTCCACTTATGGGTGCAAGAAATACTGGGAGATAAATAGAGAGATAAATGGATAGATAGATAGATCAAATATAACTTTCTCTCCCTTGTCTACAAAAGGACTCAAGTACATTCCTTTATATAAAGTACATTTAGTCCATTTGTAAGAGTTGCCAAAGTTCTAACACTTTCAACATTACTAAAAGTCCTACTCCAAAGTATCCTTTGAGAATTAATGCAAACACTTAATTGCAAACTCCTGTAAAAATCCAAAGAAAATTAAATACTGCAAGCATAAAATGGCACAAAACAAACATTCCCTTCACAAAAGGGAGGAATAGTGAATAGAAGACAATCTGATTAAAGCAAAACTGAAACCAGCAGGGCAAATCTATCACACAGTTTCATGTCTGGCACCTGGAGCAAGTTGTGGTGAAGAGATGTGCTCTCTGAAAGGCTTGGGCAGGAGAACTCTGATGGCACTGCCAGTAGGTACAATTGTCATGGCTTCAATCTTGAACAGACTTTGCTCACTCCTTTGCCCTTCCTCAGAGGTTCCACATTCTTGGCTTCTCTAATTTTCTGGGTTTTCCATTGCACTCTCATAGCTTTATTCTCATAGCTTCATGCATTGTCCCCTTAGAAACATGCTGCCTGGACTCCAGGGCCTTCTGAAGTACAGATAAAAATCTTCCTGGCCTTCCAACTTTGCATTCTGAATGCCTATAAAGCCAGTATCAGATAGACTAGCCAAGGTCTGCTGCCAACTTGACCTGTACCCTTGTATTATAACTACAGAGTTCTGTCAGTGCCTGCCTGGCTGAGCACTAGGATTCTCTAGGCTGCGCCTCTCAAATTTAGTGCCCTAATGCTGTCTTCCCAAAGCAAATTCTTTTGCTTTTGAAACTTTGAGACTGCAAAATGTAGAATCTTACTGATTCTTCACATGCTCTTAAGCTGTTTTTCCTATTGTCCTGAGGTGAAGCACTTGGCTTTTTTTTTTTTAACTGTTAATCTTTTGAGAAACTAACTTTTCTTCTACTCCATCTTTGCAGAACCCAACTTTACCCAAGTTTCCTTTCTGACCAAACTCAAAACTTTAAATCATTCAGCTGTGCTGTTTGCTCTTGACTTTTAGTATAAAGCTGGTTGAAAGCACCCAACCCCACCAATGACATAGCATAAATGTTAAACTGCCTTGACATTTTCTCCTCTAGATTATTTAGTCCAGACTATTAATCTCAGTCTCCCATAAGCAAAATGTAGGCAAATATGCCAGAGCATAAAACAACCCACCTAGAATTCCACTAGCAGTGGAATCCTTGTTCTCACCTGAAACCTCTCAAGCCTCATGTTTTTCATCTACTTTTTTCTCAGCAGTTTAATCTTCTAGGATAAGAGCAGAATGTCCCATCAATCTTGAATTCCTGTGTTGCCTCTTTAGCCAGTATCTCTAAATCTTTCCAAACTTTTTTCCCAAGAACCAGTTCCAAAGGCTTCTGAACCAGTTCCAAAGGCTTCTGAGCTAGTGTCATAGTAATGGCTGCACTTATTTGGTACTATGTTTGCCTTAGTTACTTTCTTCACCTCTGAGACACAATGCCTGACACCTACAATTTAAATAAGAAATGGTTTATTTTGGTTTACACTTTGTAGCTGTTTCAATTCACAGTGGGCTGTTTCTAAGGCAAGATGGTATGGTAGAAGAGAACTGCTTACAGCATGGTGAAAAGGAAACAAAGAGTTTCAAAGGAAGACTCAGGAGAGAAAAATAACATGTGCAGTGATGGACTTCCTCCAACCAGGATTTGTCTTCCAACATCACATTAATGCACCAGTGGACTAATGCACTAATGTATATCACACCTCCATGATCAATCACCTCTCAAATATCACGATTATGACCGCATGAAGCTTTGGGGGACTTACCTCTTCTGAACAGATCCTATCTTCAACAGAAAATCAGCTATATATCCCAATAATCCAGTCACCTCCCAAAATCTCCAACACTTTGTGTCTTTTGGGACATCTAGATATAAAAGGTAACACCATTTTTATTACATATTCATTGCCAACATCATACTGAAAGTATTTCTTCTAAAACCAGGATAAAGATAAGGGTGTCTACTCTCCTCACTTCTTTTTAATATAGTATTGAACATTTTTGCCAGAGTAATCCAACAGACAAAAAAATAAAAGGTATACATTAATAAAGGAACATGTCAAGATACCCTTATTTGCAGAAGAATGACCTTTTACGTAGGTCATTACACAGGACCAAAAAAGGTCCACCAAAATATTCCTGGAGTTAATAAACAAATCAAGTAATATAGAAGGCTACAAAATCAATTAGCAAAAATCAGTAGAATTCATGTAGACAAAAAGTAACCTGCTGAAAAAAATTAGGAAAATAATCCCATTCACAGTAGCTTTAAAAATTTTAAATACTACAGAATAATCTAACCAGACAAGTGAAAAACATCTGTTATAAAATATGTATTACTCTAAAAGAAGAGATTGAAGAGGACATTGGAAAGATATTTCCCATGCCTAAATAGCCAGAACCAATATTGTCAAAGTGATATTACCAAAAATACATAGATTTAATATAATCTCAACCAAAATACCAATATCATTCTTCAAAGAGAATAAAAATTTCCAAAATGTATGTGAAACTAGAAAAGATAAGAATAATAAAAGAAATTCTATAATTCAGAATAATAAAAGCAATTTTGAGATTAAAGGAAAGGCATCATACTCCTGGATTTCAAGTTGTATAGATACTATTCATTTCATGACTTACCTGCTTGATAACTGTTCACATTTATAACCCATCTTTTTTTGTACAATTCTGTGCATCTCGTTTATGGACCTTCAATGACTTTTTTGAACAGTATGGCTTGTTTATACAGTATTGTAATATTTGTACTACAATTTTTGCACTACTACAGTGTAGTAGTGTAGTTTTATATTCTGTTATACATTATAGTTCTCCATGTAAGAGCAAAGTACTGCAGATGAAAGCAAATCATCAAGTTGGAATTTCCTTTAACCATTTCTTTATTCTGAAAATTATAGTGTACACAGTACATACAATTCTTCATTTAGTGCTCAATTCATTTAACAACCTAGTCACAGGAACATAACTTGGTCATTAAATGAGGAATATGTGTATTACAAAACTACAATAAAAAAAAGAAACAGCATGGCACTGGAATAAAAACAGTCATATTTATCAATGGAACAGAAATGAGGATTTAGAAATAATCCAAGCACCTTCAGGCATATGATATTCAACAAAAACACAAATTAGAACATAGCCTTTTTAACAAATAGTCCTGAAAAAACTGGTTATCCACATGCAGAAGAATGAATCAAGATCCATATCGCTTGTCTTTAACTAAATTTGAATCCAAAAGGACCACTCAAACATAAACAAGAAATATTGTGCTGGGCCTGGTGGTTCACAGCTATAATCTTATCACAGACAGGCTGAAGCAGAAGGATCACTGCGAGTTCCAGGCCAGCTTGGGCTACCTATCAAGTTGAAGACCAGCCTGTACAACATAGTGAGACCCTGACTCAAAAAATAAATAAATAAATAAATAAATAAATAAATAAGATGAATACATACATACATACATGATAATGTACAAGAAGAAAAACTTGATAAAATTCTTGAAGATAAAACCATAGGCAAGGACTTCATGAACACAACCCCATAGAACCCCAATTTCACAAGATATATTACCAAGAATCAGCAAATGTGATTATGTCAATTAAAAAGCTCTGTACAGCAAAAGAAATTACCAACAGAGTGAAGAGAAACTGCTTAAAATAGATAAATGTTTTTACCAGCTATTTCTAGGACAAAAGACTAATATCCAAAATATACAAAGAAGACAAAATAATAGATCCTCCAAAATAAAACATCCAATCAAAAAATGAGCAATTGGAATGAACACTTTAAAAAGAAAAGTACAAATTACTACTAAATATGTGAAAAATGTTCAGCACATTTGGTCATTCAAGAAATACAAATCAACACAACACTGAGATTCCATTTTATTTCCCAAATAAAGCAAAACAAGTGCTGGTGAATTAGTGGGGTAAAGGATTTGTCTACATTATTGGGGTAATTGAAACTAGTATAATCATGGTAATCAGTTCGGAAATTCCTCAGAAAATTAAAAATAGAAATTAAAAAGAAAAAAAGAAATTCCATATGAACCAGCTATCCTTCTTCTGAGTATCTTCTTGAAAATTTTAAAGACAACATATTACACTGATACTTACATGCCCATGTTTATAGCAGTGCACCTCTAACTGCTAAATCTTGCAAGCAACATACATGTCCATCAACAGATGAATAAATATTGAAAATACGAACACAGAAACTTAAATTTTGCATGCTTTCTCTTATATTGTATTGCAAATATATACTAATAAAAATGTTTTCTTTAAAAACAAGAACACTCACAAAAATGTTCCATACTGTTTCAGAAAATGGCAAGAATGACACGGTAAATATGTTGACTCAAACAGGAGTACTATAGAGATTGATGACAACATGTCTTTTACTCTAATATTTTTTTAAATTTAAATATTGATTGAATCTAGGAACCTAAACTCATGTATTCTAATAGTTTCTAGATAGATTATGGATCATTTCTAGGGGAAAAATCAGATCAATAAGGAAGGATAATTTTACTGTTTCCTCAACAATTAATAAAACTCAAAGTGATTTTTTTTTTTTGAACTGTGGATTGAACTCACAACCTCATGCTTGCCAGGCAGACATTTATGCTGCTGAACTAAATCCCCAGCCCCACTCTTAAGTGTTTTTATTTTAACTATAATGTTAAATAAAAATATTGAGGAAGAGAGAGCAAATATCGTTGTTTACCATCCATATTTTAGAAAAAATGAATAAAATGTTGGCCAGAAGTGCTTAGTCTTGTCTTGAACTGATTGTATGGAGAAGAGTATTCAGTATTTCATTACATTATATATGCCATATAGAACATCATGTAACAACAGTATAATATTTTTTAAACTTTGTTGTAAATATTCCTTATTAGGTATTTGGTTCTTTCTTTTTAGTATATATATGAGAGTTTTTTGTCTGTAAGTATGTATGTTAGTTTTTCAAATGTTTCTGATACATTGAAAAGAACTTATGATTTTATTATTTACTTATCATGAATTAATAATATCCAGTTAATAGGATGAATTTTTTAGATAGATAGATAGATAGTTGATAAGTAGATATAGATATTATATATATATATATATATATATATATATATATATATATATATGTAAGGGATCAAACTCTTGCCCTTGCACCTGCCAGACAGGTGCTTGTGCCACTGAGCTACATCTCCAGCCTAAACTGTTTTAAAAATTAAAAAAAAGAAACCTCATGTTCCTATAATAATCAACTTGTTTATCATATACTGTTACTTTTATATACTGGTAGTTTAAATTTTCTAATATTGATTAATTTTCTTCTATATTGAGTGATACAGCTCTGACATTTTACTGTGCATGCAAATTGAAGATTATTTCAACAATTTGTTTATTTTACTGCATCTATTATAGTATTTTATCAGATAGACTGTTTCTATACACATAATCAATTAGATGTAAAGCCAGAATTTTAAGAACAATTTGAAAAAAGGAAGAAGGTAGTTATTTATTTTAATCTAATTAGAGTATTTTTTCTTCCCTTAATATCTGAGTGTCAGTATGCATGATGTGTTCTAAAACTGAAGAATCATCCCTATAATTTCTTTTAGTAAATTTCAGCTTCTGACACACTTTTAAGCTTATGGTTATCTCAAAGTATTGTATTCATATTTATTGAAATAATTTTTGTATATAGGTAGTGATTTAAAGTTTTTTTCCTTTCAAAAAATCAATTTGTCTTCTACACCTCTTTGTTGTTTATGAAGAGAATCATCAGTTGTATTCTCTTCTTACCACTCCTTATTTATAATGTTGCTTTTTTTTCAGTGACTGCCTAACACAGAATCTTTATATATATTTCTGACTGCTACAGGTTCCATTTATCTAGCTAAAACTCTTTTATCCTGTCTGAACTTCACAGAAATTCTCAAAATTTTACATTGAAATTTTCTTTATCTTATATCATCCTAAATCTCTTATTAAACTTACTGTGAATCATGTTACAATACCCCACAAATTACTGATCCTTTTTCACCTTTTTGCCCTTGTTCTGTTTGCTTCAGCTTGGATAATTTCTACTGACTATTATGACTTTCTTTGGTTGGCTTCAACCTGTTCCAATATTTTTTATTTCTCATCCCTCAATCTTTATACTTCAGATAATATGTTAAATTTCTATTTGGTTATACTACATAGTTTCCATTTCCTACTTTAAATTCTCACCCAGTCACATATTATGTGCATCTTTTTTAGGAAAAAATGAAGGCATTTAATTATAAATGCTTTAAAATCACTTTGTGCTATATGCTGATGTGGCTTTCCTATCAATATGTTCCTCATTGTTTTTTAATGGGAAATTTTGCTTATTTTGCACATATCTAGCAAGGTTTGATTACATTCTACACATTCCATGGAAACAGGTGGTAGTGAGAATCTGGATCACGCTTGTTTTGATACAGAGTTTTTGTTCCAGTATGTAGGTAAATTAATGGTTAATTTTCTGAAACATGGTGGACCTCATTTCATTCTAAAACAATAGAAATCAGTTTTGAGTTGTTTGCTTTTTTATGTCAGCCCTTAATCCAAGGCATGTGTCTTAGTCTTTACTTTGGTCCTTCATCTTTTGGCATTTTAGCGATTCATGGATACCGACGCTATGTCTAAAATGAGTAACACTTTCCTTCTAGTGTGCTGTCCCACAAATCAGTTCAACAGCTCTAAACTTTAATCTTGCCTTCTCAATTCAGTGAGACTCTCATTCCTCATTTGATTACCATCATTATCTTTTGGTTTCCCTACTCCATACTCTATTTTTATTCACAAGAGAATGGAACATGCCCAAGACACTTCCTTGTAGAAACATAAGAGCTTAACTCATACTTTTTCTAGTTACTCTTAAAGGGTAGAGACTCATTTAATGACTAAAACCTGCTGCCCTATATATTACAGTTGTCTAAGGCTGTTAGGCAAGTATGCTCCTAATTACATTATCATGCCCAGATATGGAGGACAACTTTGCTTACTTTTTAGTGTTTGTGTGCGGGGATTGAAATTTAGGAGCTCATGCATTATAGGCAAGTACAATACGGCTGAGTCATATTCTCAGCCCTATTTCTTAAATTTCACTAAGATCTAGTGCTCCACTGGTCTCAATATAACTGGACATTTTGGAATTTATTTCAGGCGATAACTTGAATGAAATTTTCAAAATTTAATATTCTCCTAATGGTTGCTGAAATAAAATATGAAATATGTGGCATTAGGTAAGCAATCTGGAAGAACATATTGCAAAAGAAAAAAGCTTAATTCCTACAATATATTTGGTAAGTTTTCATTTGTAATGTCCTCAAAGTGCTTCCTGAGCATATAGCTCTAGAGAAAATGTTTCCAAAAAAATGCAAAACATTAGTGGGTGTTGATGGGTACCTACTGAGTATGACAATTGCTACAATACATGAGAAGAGCTTGAGAAAATTTATCATGGCTATATACAGAAATGAAAGAGGAATAAGGGTGTACATAATTTGCATCTAGCATGAAAACAGAAAAAAATAAACCAGAGAACTCTGTACAACCAATGCTTAGATATTCTCAAGACTACTTGATTAATATAAGCCATTCTTTTCTAAGACAAATATTAGAATATTAATGTGGCCTTTCTCTAAGTTCACTTTTTAGACTGTGTAAAGAGAGATATATTTAAAATAAAATAGAGAAGGGTGTGGGTAAACAAGTTAATAAATTCAATATGAAAACAGCATTAGTGCTACTTAATCTTCAGGAACACAAATCAGAAGCCTACTAAATGTTTATCTTATTAACATTATTACAACTTTTAAATTTTGCCATATTTTCAAACAAACCACTTTTTCAAATAATAAGAATAAAAAGATTTTTGTCTGTTTGTACCTTAAAGTCACTTTCAGGCACAAATTTGAATGATTAATAAATGTGACATAAAAGTTAATTGCATACCAGTGAATAATTTTTTTCTAATATTTCTACTTATCTTGGTGAATGTGAGAGAAAAATAAAATAGGCATTTTAAATTTTTTTCACATATTTAATTTCATAGCAATCTTCCTAACAGAAATTTAACAATCATTAGTACACTGTTTCATTTTTAAAACTTTTTCCTCTGTCTTGTAACATTCTAAAGACAAAAAGGAATTCATATAATATCTATAAGGTTCAATATCATCTGAAACTATCCAATTTAATCATTTTCCTACTTATTGGCTCCTTGCCACTGTTCAAGTACTTTAGATATATTTCCCAATCAGATTCTTGGCACTGGCTGTAGAGTGTTCTCGGAACATATTTTCCCCAGATATTATGTATCTAAAGACAAGTGGGCAAAGGGTTAGAAAACCTTTATTTTTCTTCTTTTTATATGAGATTTCAACTTTCATTAACTGAGAAGTTCCACTTTTTAAAATGTGTAAGGGCAAAACTGTGAAGAAAATTGCTAGGTAATACTGATATTTGTAAAAATATCCCTGGTGATTGGTAATTTTATTTTCTAGAATGGGTGAAAGGAAACAAATTGTGATTTGAGATTCTCCATGTTTTTTTTGTTTTTTTTGTTTTTTTTGTTTTTTTTTGCAGTACTGGGGATCAAACTCACAACCTCACACTTGCCAGGCAGGAGCTTATGCCACTGAGCTAAATCCCCAGCCCTGTGATAGTTCTTTTAACAGAGCATGCACCTCAAGGCACCCTGAAAAGTATGCTGATGGAGATTTTTTAAAGCATTTTGGCTCTCATGATCATACAATTTTCAAACAAAGGCATTTACCATGCCTGCATCTCACTTCTATGCATTTTGTAACATACAGACTACTACAAAGAAACTCACTGGAAAGGAAAGCCATTTTTGAGCTTCCAATCTATATCCAAATGAGTAGACTGGTGCTAAATGTAGTCATAGTCTTATAAATATTAAAGTCATAAATATTATGATTAAAGTCATAAACATTATGATTAGAAAATCATAGTCTTATAAATATTATCATTTAGATAGAACAAAAAAGACACCTTTGCTGTTTAATTCCATAATCCTTTATCCACTGTCTACATATTACTGATGAAGTCAAAACAATTTTCAGGGAAAAGAAAGGTATGCTATGCAAATGTTCTTATTAATATGGTCGGATGCTATTTGTTTTGGTCAAATAACATCATAGACCAAGTGATTGTTATTTTTGATTGCTATTCCATAAGATTTCTTTTAATGTTACTTTATTTTTATCTGACTCCTTCCAAAATGGTTTCTTTGTTGGTTATTCCGATTGTCACATTTGCAAATACAGTTCATTTGAACTTTCTGTTTCACATGATGGAAACTATTTTCACAGGTAACTTTATCGTTTACTTTGTAAATGGATGTATAATTCTCTTGAAATTTTTCAACCCTGTCAGAGAAAAATCAGAAACAATGAGAATGAAGGAGAAAAATGCTTACTTGAATATTTAATTAGGTGTTTTAATCATATACCACTACCTTGCTAAGCACCTCTAAAGAAGACACAGATGGAAGAATAGAGGAGCATAGGAAAATGAGGGAAACCTTCAATGAAGTATATAAAAAAGACTTAGAATACATGAAACAGATTCAAAGAGATTACCAGGAAATTAAAAACTCCATTAAAAGCTGGCAAAACTGCTTGAAAGAAGCTAGAGATAAACTGTCAAACCTTCAAGAGAGGTTTGCAGCTAGTGATTGTGAAAGGAAAGATCTCTTAAAAATAAGAGAACCAGGAAGTAATAATACAAAGGCTACAAGAGGACATAAAAAAGTATAATTTAAGAATAAAAAACGTGAGTGAAAAAGCAGAGGTAAACACAAATGAAGGCTATTTGCAGAAATAATACAAAGGCTAATACAAAGCTATTTGCAGAAATAATTAAACTTCCCCAGCATAGAAAAGGAAATGATATTCAGATAAGTGAGGCATATAGAACTCCAGCCTCCCTAATATAAAAACTAAAGGTGTTAGTGGGATCCAAATTGTACAATACATCCTGTGAAAGGGAAAGGTGAAGTACTGTCTAAAAAAGGAAGGCAGTGGCCATTGTTAATCTATTATCATGTTTTGAAACCCATATTGTTTTTATTCTGTTTAGTTTGGTTTTATTGTTTCAGTTTGTCTACTTGTATTAGATTTGATAGCATGGACAGCTATTCCAAAGATAGCAGGATATATTATGGTAACCATTTTTGATTTCCTATTAGCTTGATTGGAAGCCCTGTATTGCTTTCATTGTTTTGTTTTGACTGATTTTATTGTATTCTGTTTTGTTTGATAGTATCAAGTCTGATGGCATAGACAACTACTTTGAAGATAATAAGATTCCCTATGATACCCATTGTGGTTTTACTATTATGTTCTTTTGAAGTCCTAAAATGTCTCCAATGTTTTGTTTTTATTGGTTTTATTCTGTTCGGTTTTGTTTGATTTCATTATGCCTGATGATATGGGTAATTCTTTTGAAGATAACAAGAGGCATTGTGGTAGCCATTATTGATTTCCTTGTATTTAGTTAAGTCATGTACCATGTTCATCCTTTTGTCTTGGTTGACTCTATTTTGTTTTGTCTCATTTGGTTTTATTCTCTTCAAAATAAAAATTTAAAAAATAAATAAAAAGAAAGAAAATTACTTCCTGTGATGATTAATTTTATGTTAAAACTTGACTGAGCCCCAGTACTTTGGTATTTAGTAAAATGTTATTTTGGATCTTTCTGTGACAATATTTTTTGGAGAAGACTATCATTTGAATTTCTAGAATAAGTAAAACAGATTGCCCTCCATAATGTGGGTAGCTTCATTCAATCAGTTGAAGACCTGAATATGTTACATCTTCCTCTGACTAAGAGAATTCCTCCTTCCTGATTGTCCTTTATATGGAGCATATGGTTTTTTCCTGACTTTAGAGTAAATTTTTGTGGATAAGTCATGCTAACTTTGAGGCTGAAACTGTCAGTTCTTTGAGGTCTATACTTCACCAACACAGATTGTGGACTTGTCAACCTCCATAATTCTTAAGTAAATTTCATAATACCTATATATGATCTCCTATTGGATCTGTTTCTCAAAAAAAACCCTAACGTGATACTTACAAGTACCTATTTCTATGCGTATTCTATTATTCAGCATCTTAAGACATAAATATGGTTCTTAGATTATACCTTTACAATAAACATATTTATAAGTAACATGACTATAGTAATTTCAAAACTTAAGAATTCTTTAAGGGAAAAAATAGGGCTTAAATTTAAATGCACTGTTATTTCTCTAAGTTAAAACTTTTACTGTAACTTTCTAGTACTAATGTTAATAAAATACAGACTTATGATGATAGAAATGTGGAGAAAGGCCTTTCTAAGTATGACAGTACATGAAAAAAGTTAACCTAAAAAATCAATGTAACCCGTGCAATTGATGAATGTAACTTCCAAATGTAAAAGATTTATTAAACTCAAATATGAAACAAAGGAAAGTAATTTTGAAAATATGAGTCAAATTAATATTCATAATATAAATAGTACTATTATGATTAAATAAAAAAGATCTCAGTAAATATTCACACGCATATAATAAAAAATCAAGAGTGAAAGAAAATAGCCAACATAGACAAATATGCCAATAATGAAATCTAATTGAGCTAAACCAACACCAAAATATAGTTTTCACTCACAAGAATAATAAAAATTGTCCAATAATATCTAACTGAAATTACTACAATCCCCATGTAGGGCAATAGGGCAGAAACTCATATTACATTTCTATGCAAATAACCATTAAATGGCACAGAATTCTTTTGTGAACAAGTGAAAACAGAAGTAATAGTTAAACAATAGTATATCCACTGTACTGAATTTATTCAACTATTAAAATAACAAATTCTATGTTATTCTTAGCAAAAATAGAACAAATGGAGTAAGGCACATATCTTATTAATGATTAAAGTGTCTATATATAGTGTTTACATATGCACTTGTCTCCCCTGAGAAGTCAAATTGAGACAAATTGATCAGGGTTTTTCATTTTCTTAAATGAATTTAATTTTAACAGTTACATAAAAACATAAAGTTTATATAACACTGTGGTATCCTGTGATTCAATATGTGGTAATGTTTAAATCAGATATATTATACCTTCCATATAGGAACACAAAATGACACATTACAACAATAATTAATATATTTTGAACATGAATGAAAACAGTGTATATTAAACCTATGCTATGATGTGACCTAATGAAAAATACTAGAATAATCTTGATTTCTTTTCCCTAAGATAGAATTTCATTTTCTAACATGCGCATTTGTTTGGATGGCAGGACTTTTCTCTGTAATATGAATTCAGGAGTAAACACTTCTATTTAAGAACTACTTTTGTCTGGAGGAAACCAGGGGCAACAGACAGTATTTTAGAATCTTTTAAAATATGGATAATAGCTGTTTCATGAAGAAAAAAATAACGCTTAATATGTCTATTGATTTTTGAATATTTACACAATAATAATAATGAGATATTTTGTATTTATATTGACCTTTTCAGCCAGAGTATTTTTCAGAGATTGCATCCATTAAATGCAAAGCACTAGGCATTCTTCTCTGTAATATACCAATGTTAGATGATACATGTGCAGTCAAGTAGAAAGTCAAAAACACAAAAGAACTGAAGCTTGTACTTGCTAAAGTAAAGTTAAATAATATATAAATCTGAGCAGTGAAGAGATTATTTCCTGTTCCTGTGCCTAAGGGAACATTTGTTACTGTCTTTAAATAAAAGCACTGCTGCAGAAACAAAAACCTATTGTATTTGAATTCTCAAGTCTTAATGATGAATTCTACTAGTTAGAAACCCTAGCACAACACTTAACCCCTCTTCACAATTCTAAAGGGAGAATAGTAATTACTGACAAATTCACCTTCAGAGGTCTACATGAAGTCAAATATACTAAAATGTGTTGTTATATTTTATAACAACACATTTTAAATGACATAGAGATGCCCACATACAAAATATTCTACATTGCTAACTTTACAGATAAACTGGTTCTTGTGGTCAAGCAAACACCACAGGCAACATATGACAGTATGAAAGTATTTCTCTAACCTTATTCCATTTCATTGAACTCCTGATTAGTCTTAGTATTAATCAATGTGAATTCATATTTCCAAGAGTCATTTGAAAATAGCAAAAATGATACTTTCAATACATAGGGAGTTTGTTGGGTGCAACAAATCTTTTTTTTAAATTTATTTAAAGAGAAAGAAGAACAAGACAAAACAGAAAAAGGGTAGAAGTAATACAGAATTTCAAAGAAAAATATTAACATTAAGATATTACTAGTTGATAAGTTACTTGTTGTCCCCTTAGAAATAGTTGTTCAAGTTACAAAATCAAAGCATAAAAAGTGGACACTCAAACATTGAGAGTGCAAACCATACTGCTCAATGATCTAATGGAAACTTAGTAATATGGTCACCTATCTTACATACTTAAATGTCCATATAGTTATATCTTTTAGAGCACTTTCAACAAATCTCTTTGGACAATCAAAAAGTCAGTTTATGTTTAATGTTGGATTGAAATATCTTTTATTCCTAAGAATGATTATTCTTTCCATCTTTATAGTTTATTTTGTGAAGTTTTGACCAAAATGATGGACTCTATTTTTGATTCACAGTATCTAGTAGTAAAATGTTGTGTATTTTTATTGTAAAATTATGTCTAAAATATTCTTCCCATGATTGAGAATTTGGAATCCACAGTTTATGTAGATGTGCAATGCAAGAATTGTCATAATATACTGCCCCAACACTCTTTGAACACACACTGCGACTGAATCATTAATACTCATTAGTTTTTCGGTGATATATTTAACACCACAAGTTTATTTCCATTTAATCCAGTTGTAAGGTTTTGCTAGTTTTAAAAAATATGTCAAAGATGCAAATTTTTTGTAGTAAACTTAGAGTAAACTTGTCATTTCTTATGACTGCTCATTTGCTGTGGTATATAAATATTAATAATAGTAATTATCTAGTTAATTATTATTGGCTAATTTTATATAATTATTTATATCCACCAGTGACATGAATAAATTAGTGTCACTAGAATGGCAAATTATTTACTAAGTACAGAAGCTAAAAAAGAATTTTTATTTAGCCAACAATGGTATCCACAACATGCAAACATAATACTCTATATAAAAGTATGACACAAGAATTTCAAGAAATGGACAACTGACTGTGAATTTGTGACCTATGAAACAATACCCATTAGTAAGCTAAGTCCCACTGTCAAATACCTATGACTGTAGATAGTTTCCAGATTGTGACAGAGAGAAATATAATCTAATCATGATACATTTGTCCTATCAAGCTGAAGATGTAGAAATAATGTATTCCAAATATCCCTGAAAAGGTCAAAGACCATGTTACAACAAAATCCAGGAAATTTAGTTCAACAAAGGTAGAGGAATTTAGAAAATAAAGTGTAAGAAAAAAACTATACAAGCACAAACTGATAATTCAATATTTGAACAACTTGGTTGACCCAGAGTTAAAAATACTCAAAGCTCCAAACCACTACAGTTATGCAAAATGTCCATTGCTCCATCAAAAATGATGAATTTAATATGAAATCATGATTTATAATAAGAATATGAAAGGATTCATAGATACTAAACTCAAGAAGAACCAGAAAATGGCAAGCTTGGAAAAAGTATAAGCATATTTTAAACATTATTTTAAATATGTTAAATAAGCAAAACTAGATTCTTAAAGACTAATCAGAGAAATTCTGCACATTAATGCAAATTATTAAAAATGAATAAATAGGTCATTTTATAATTTAAAGGTACAATATTATGAAATTTGTAATGGTTAAACTTAACACACAGAAATGGCAAAAGAAAATCAAAGAATTAGTAGGCATATTAATTATCAAAAGTGAATAAAAGAAAAAAGAAAATTAAGTGACTAAATGTCTGTTACTTTTTACTAGTCACTGAGATAAAATACCTGATGCCCAAAGTTAGGGCAGGAAAAGTTTATTTCTTAAAGTCCTTAGAGGTTTCAGTCCCTACTCAGTTGGCTACAAGGCAGTTTAGCATTGTGGAACAACCATTTATGGCCAGGGCAAACAGCAAGTCCAAATTTGCAAGAGAGACACACATTCTTCCAGCTGTTACACTGTATCCTGGCTCCACCCCTAGGTAGTGTAGCACTCAAACGACCAATCCAAGTGCTAGACAACCAACCAATCACAAATGCTAGATTTGGTCATGTTCATAGTTGCACAAGACTTGGGGGACACTGACATAAACCATGACACTAAGTAACCTATCTGACCTTTTTGGGGGGGATTCTCAAGGATTGACCTCACACTTGCCAGACAGTGCTTGCCCCCCTGAGCAATTATTAAGTGTCTTTCCTATAAGCAACCAAAATTGCAGAATGCTGAGAGTTAGAAAATTATTTGAAGATATAGAAGATGTTAACTTCCAAAATTTTATGAATATATATATATATATATATATATATATATATATATAACAAGGCATATTAGAGTCATGCAACTGGACACTGAATTTGAAAAAATAATTTAAATCAGTTAGAGATAAAAGAAATACTGTTTACCAGAAAGTAAGTATAACAATGACAGCTGAATTTTCATAATAAAGCAATGGAATAATCTTTCATAATGGAAATTGAAAAGAAAATTTTCTTCCCAATGTTGTATATTAAGATAAAATATCTTTTAAAAGTGAGAAGTAAATAAATATTTAAATGACATAAGATTATTCATTTTTTAAACAATTCACTAAAATAAACTGTAAAGTATGCACTTCAGGATGAAGGCAAATAATGCCAGAGGAAAAACTACTTCCATAGGAGTGGAGAACATTACAATGAAAAATAGATGAGACATTACCAAAAAAAAGTTAATGCTTTATACCTAGAATTTTCTTACATGAAAACAACTACTTACAGCAAAAATAATTATTTAATATAAATTCTACTGTACTTAAAATATTTGTGGAAGTTACAAAATAAAAAGCAAGCACAAAAAATAAAAGGTACACCAACAAAATTATACTTAGAAGACTATTACATTTGTGAGGTATTAGATGAGATGAAAGAAATGGTAGATGGATTTTGTAAGTAATGTAATTTGAGAAAAATAAAATATCAATTGTGAAATGTGAATTTAGAAAAGCTGACC
>PVLA01002718.1:0-252131 GCA_004027455.1 Hydrochoerus hydrochaeris | reverse complement strand
TGTTCTTGTGATGGATTTCTGGGATCCTGATTATTATATGTCTGGGTGTAGATCTGTTTTGGTTGTAGCTGGCTGGAGTTCTATATGCCTCATTTATCTGAACTTCACTTCCGTTACCTATGTTTGGGAAGTTTTCCTTAATTATTTCTGTGAATAGACTTTTTATTTCATTTGTATTTGTTGCTGCATCTTCATTCATATATTTTATTCTTAGGTTATAAATTCTCTTATCATCTTCCAGCCTTTGTATCGTTGCTTCCTGGTTCCTTGTTATTTTTAAGAGATCCTTCCTTTCACGATCATACTTTGCAAATCTATCTTCAGGTTTTGAAAGTTTGTCTTTAGTTTCTGTTAAAAGGTTTTGCCAGGTTTCAATGGAGTTTTTAATTTCCTGATATTCTCTTTGGATCTGTTTCATATATTCTAGATTTTGTTTATATTCTTCATCAAAGGCTTCTGTCCTTTCTCTGGGTTCCTCTATTCTTTCATTTGTGCCTACTTGAGGATTACCCAGGACTTCTTTTATTAATCTTCTTATATCTTGCTTCACCTGAGTTAGAATTTCAGATTTAAATTTGATGATGAGGTCATGGATGTATTTCTTTATTTCCAATGAGGCTGTCTCTGACATTACAGGTTTGCTGCTCTCAACCTCCTCTGCATTTAGCTCTGTTGGACTCACTTTCCCTGGTTCCGCAGTTGGGGACCTTTTGCTCTTTCTCTGTCTTGTCATGTTTCCGGCCCCCTTCAGACAGGTGGGTGGTGGAGGTCTCTGGGCCTTTCCTATTGCTTACAGTTTTTCTGCAGCACTTTTGCTAGGGAAGTACCGCCCCCCAGTCCACTGCGAATCTGCGAGTTGCAGGCTGAGAGCTGGCTCCTTCCACTACGCCAGTCAACTAATTTATGCTTCAACAGGTTTGTGTGTTCCCTGGGGATGCCACTGGCCCAGAAAAGCCTAGTCCCTGGCTATTGGGTTTCAGCCAGGGGCGTGGCCCTGCCCAAGCAGATCCTACCAATCTGCTTTGGACTAGGAGTCATCAGCAGAAGCCGCCTCGGGTTTTGATTCAAGCTGGCCCTGCCCAACTCCAAAATGTTGCTGCCCAACTCCAAAATGTCGCCCAGCCAGTCCTCCCGGTTTGGGGATTCCAGTTCCCATCACTCACCAAAGTTCGTGCAGCTTGACTGGCTGTTTTCACTCCCTGTTGCAGCGCCTCCTCCAGCGGAGGGTCTGGAGCTCACCAACCCCTAATCTCCACAGGGCTGAGATCTCAGCTCGATCCTGAGTCACCTGACTTTAAGACGGGCTGGTACAGCAATCGGGGCTTGCCCAGCTCCAGCCCTCTGTCCATGCTTCTTTTTCTTCTTTCTTTTTTCTTTTTCTTTTTCCTCAGTTTCTTCCTGGGCCGTGAGAATTCCTCTCCTTTTGTCTGGCTTTCTCCATGTTGTGAGATTCCAGCGTCTGAGTTGTTTTTATTTATTTTTTCCTCAGAGAGGCTTTCTTGTGCCGCCACTCAGTCGGCCATCTTGCAATCTCTATTGACAGGTGTTATGTTCATGGAGCCAGAGCAGGCTGGGACAGGGAAGCCGTGGGCCAAAGCATTCCCAGAATTGAGCATGATACTTCACTGTGCTCACAAAGACAGGAGTGGTCCAGTACCAGGCTTCGGAACATTTCATGGGAGCCTAGACTGGGATCCATTACAGAAAAGATGGTGCAGATAATCAAAGAACAGCATACAGGCTAGTCACTAGCTTGTACAGATACTTAGAGAAGCAGCAGCAGTCTCCTCTGCCCACCCCCAAGAATTGTGCTCGTACTTTGTAGTCAGTCCCCAGGTCCACCTGTGGTTTGAAAGATTGTGTCCCAAACTGTTTCATGAAGGATGAGGAGCTCATGTTTTCAGGCTATGCTGGCCCATAGCAACTTTGTGATCTCATGGGAACTCCAACCCAGAGGGAGCAGATACCATGCTGTCTTTAGTCTCTGCTGGTAGTGGAGGATATTATTTCCAGTTGACTGTCTGAAATATTGAAAGTCATTACCATTAATACCATTAGTGCTCTGAGATCCTGGGTGAGAGCCATCAGCTTGACTTGTTATTTTATGCCTGTGGAAACTGTACCCCTGAGAAGCAAGTTCCTAAGTGGAAAAACAAGACAAGGAAAGACAGCAGATGCTTGCAGAGTCCACTGCATATTGGGCATTCTGTGAGGTGCTTACAGTCCAGTCCTCAGGCCTTGGGGTAGGGTAAGTTCCAACCTCAGATCCCACAGATGGCCTCTGATACCCCAGCTCCTTGCAGAGTGCTTTGTGTTGCTGATCTTCTCAAGATATCTAGGGAATACAGAGCCTGCCTACTAATTAAAATCCAGTGTCCTTCCTCCCAGAGAAAACCCACCCAACACTGCTTATAGCCTAATGACTTGAGTTCTTTTTCTGTTAGCAATAAAATAATTTTATGTGGCCACCACATATACTCTGAAGATCATTAAGTATAAATATTTCCAACAAATCTGCGGGGAGTCCTTTCCCTTCCTGACACATTGCTTCACTGAGCATCCCCATTTAGCTTTCCAGTCCTATTTTGGTTCCTAGGCTCTATCTGTGTGTCCAGGGCATCATGCTTGCTAGTGTTTTTTCTGTAGAGCCAGTGGTAGTACACAGCTGGATTAGTGCTGCCCTGTTCACTATCTCCCCCAACATGGCATTTTCTCAGTTTCTACTGGAAGCAATATGACAAGATAGGAGGAGGAGTTGTGCATCCACACTGGCTAGGGTTTAATTCAGGCCAGGTTTAGATAATGTACAGTTCCTGATCATTCTGCCGTGTATTCTGCTCCCATAGAATTTTGTTTGTGACTCTCTTTGGAACTTAATCATGTTGTTACGCCGAAGTTCCTCTACTTACCAACAGGCTAGGCTTTGAAAATAACACTATATAAATGGCCCTTAACATCATGCTCTGATTGGAGGCTGAACTGTTATGCATTTTTGTCATTTTTAATTTTATAGAGTTCTCATGGTAAAAATCTGGGTAGAGGACTTTAATTTGTGCTTTATATGATACCTGTTAGACTGAGTTTTTCTGAGCAGTGAGAATATCTTACTTATCTCAATGCTCTACTCTTTGGAATGATTTTCAGTGTGAGATAAGATTTCAATACATGATTGTTAGAGTGATGAGGATCAAGGTGGGTAGGTAAGAGAATGAGGTAATAGCTGGATGGGTGAATGGTTGAATGGGTTGCTGTATAGTCAGGTGAATGGATAACAACTGAATAGGTAGACACATGTGTGGGTGACTAATGAATGCGTAGATGGCTGCATAAATTTGTGGGTGGATGAATGATTTGATTGCTTAGCTCTTCTACATAGCAAAAAGTCTTCCTTGTGTGACCTGAATCCCTAAAAATGGCACATTATATGACCCAGCTTTATCAGATTTGTTGGCCTGTATATTAGAGTGTCATTCTTCTTTAACAGTGAAGTGACCTGTGGTTAAATTGTCACACATAACTCAGTTTCTCCTCAGGCCAGAGGCAATCTGGAATTGCAGTAACAGTACCCCATGGGGGTTCCACTGTAGCTTTGGGCCCAAATTCTGGAGCCATGCACCTTGAGCTCTAGTGTTGGCTTTGCTGGCTGCGCAGTATGAAAACTGGCCACTTTGCAGAACTGAGCACTAACTGAAGCCACAGATATAAAATAATCATTGCAATGGGTATGAACAGGCTCTTGGAAATTCTAGTTTTTGCATCTTGCTTTTGAGTCTCATTTCAGTGCCTTGTCCCCATTTGTGTTGGATGTAAAAAAGAGATGCTAGAGCCATTTACAATGACCTACCCCCAGGAAAGGACTGGGAAGGGGCTTGAATATTATTGGGTAGCTGGTATGGCAACTGAGAAATAGCAGGAAGCCCCTGGCAGATTGGCTTGTGGGTGGGCAAGGAGGGCAAGAGCCTTCAGGCTCTCTTCTAGACAGGAGGGCTCTGGGCCTGCATTGGCAGTGGATACTGTACTGAGCAGAACTAGTAGAGCTAGACCTATGTGAGTCTCAGCAGGGCGACCATGAGGAACCACCTCATCTCATGGCTCTTGCCCTCTGTAAAAGGAGCGATTTAATGCCTACCTCTCAAGCGATGTAAGAGTAAAGAGGGCAGAAGATACAGAACTCTTAGCTTAGCTGCTGAAGGAGTTAATGGAGGAGACAGCTCAGAGATACTCAAGCTCATGATATTATGCTGATGATGTTTACTAAGTGTTGCATACTCTCTTATATAACCTAGAATACATGATCTACCTAATATTGTAAATATGATACACTCATGGTGCAAAATTATAATTAATCTGTAGTTCCCTTGTCGTGTAAGAAATTGTTGTTATTATAACAAGGAATATAATGAAGCCTAGAACCAGGAGGAGAAGAACAGCTGCTACTTCCCAGTGTCTGCATTGGTTCCTGACACACTGCAGATTCCTTATGGGATAACTGTGGCTGCTGTTGCCAGCTGAGCAGGTACAGCAGACAAGATTGATGCCTAGGCCATGAGCACAGCCCCAGGACAGCAATTCTATCCTGCAGGCTTTGCCGGTAATGAGTTTGTTCTTGGTGAGGAGGGGCATTTCCCACTTGCTCTGATTCTTGCTGTAGCCCTTTAAAGATAGTGTGGAGGATCTCCCAGGATCTCTCTTCCAGGTGTCCTAGACAGAGGTCTTAGAGAAGAATGTAGTTCAGGAGTGGCTTTGCCTGAGGAATGGCTGGAGTTGAATTGTCCAGGATCTTAAAGGACACTGAACATCCATGGTCATGTCACTCAGTGGCCATGTGGTCAGGGGCCTTCCATTAACTCTCAGACAGACATGTGAAGGGCCTGGTTGCTGTGCCCACCAGAATGTCACCTGTGTTGGATGTTATCAATTGACCAGGTGAAAGCCTTTTAAGATGATTTCTGTTTCACTTCGAATGTCTGCAAGACACTCTGCACTAAGCAAATCTGTCTGTAGACTTGCATGGCACGGTCTGTCTAGACAGTAAACCTGCAGTGGGGCTGTCGCTTGTGAAGTCACATCATCCAGAACTGGAGATGCAAACACTGAGCCATCAGAAGGCTGCTGAAAGGAGGGAGAAAGAAAGAACAAAAGGAATACTTTTAGTCTGGAGCTTCTTTTTAAGCACTGTAATCTAAGTATGTAAGTTTCTATTTCAGAGACTGAAAGATATGAAGAGAGCTGCATCTATATGCTTGTATATCTATATATAGAAAGTGATCCAATTTGAGATACATGCACTCAGAGATTTTGCATAACACGCATATATGTGCATATTTTATACATCATACCCTGGTCCTCTGACAGAGGTTAGGTGTTCTCTGCAGGGTGTTTACTGTGGGTAATCCACAATCCTGTGCAGTGTGCCTCTAGAGTGCATGTGTGTACTCCCATGTATACATTTCTTTCTGTTCTCTGCAATCATTAAAGAGGCCACATGGGCTTCAGAGCAAGAGACAAGTGAATGGCACTTTGGCTGCAGGGTTGTTGAGAAGCGTGTGAAGTAGTGAACATAGTGCCTGTCCCTGTGTATGACCACACTTGCTGCCTCACAATTGGTAGTTGGGCTTCTAATGAATATGTGTCATCGATCCAGACTCAGTCCAGGCCATCAGCTCTCTTGACCTCTGTGCTTCTTTCCCCTCTAGAGCCTTCTGAAAAAGCCACCAGATTGAGTGCCTTGTCCAAGGGAGAGAGCAGTGGTACCCTGTCCTGTGTGAGTGTCTGGGGGCCTCACTAGACCTTACAGACCCATTTTGGGTCCCTGGAATCCTGAGGCTATTTATTGGCAAGAGGGGTTCTCTGCTTCTGCTGTTTCCAGCTGCTCCAACGGCAGGTGATACTTTCATACCCCTCCTCCTAGCTTAGCCTGGAGTAGAAGCAGCTTATGTTTTCCACATTTGTCTTCAAGTCTAACAAGATTGGGTGTAGAGTTTAATCAGCTAGCTCCAGAAACACATGTATGTTTGCAAATTACATCTTTCTGACCAAATTAATTGAGCGGATTTCATCCCTTATCCAGGATGAGAACTGGTCCTATTCATTTGCAGCATGGGGTCCCAGGCTTCTGTGTGAGTGTGTGTATGTTGCACTGGGTTGTTTGTAATTTCCCCTGCTCAGAAACCCCAGTTGGTTTTCCCTCCCTGTTTACCATGGGCCGTTCTCTGCTTCCTTGGCTGAGACCTTGTGGGAAGTGGTTACATGGGTTCCTCTAGTGTCCTCTGGTCTGCTTCCTCAATGCTTTGTACCCTTTTTCCTCCCCATGGTAAGGGCTTTGTTTTGCCTGTGTGACCACAGGTCCCTGCATGTGGGGACATAGCAGTGCTGGGTGGCCACATGTCCAGATCCTGGCTCACAGCCATCTTATAATATGTTATCATTAAATGAATGATTAGAAGAATGACTGCTTGATGACTTCCATTGCTTCCATTGCTAGTAACTTTAGATAATAAATTTTGGTGATAAAGAGAACTAAGAATCCCGCATGGCATTGGACCAACAGGCTGCATGGGTGATCAGACTGCTGGCCCAGATTGCTCATTGGGGCTGCCCAGTGGCAGTACAGCAGCCAGCTAGACATGGCAGTACAGCAAAGACTGGTAGGGGGTGGGGAGGTTTATTTTCAGATGTAGTTCTGAGCTCACTTGCAAGGCTGTTTGAACTCTATCACTTGGTACCTGTCAGACCTCCAGTGAGCTTCTGGTGTGACAAGAATAGTATTTGCCAGCACAAATTAGCTAGGACTTGGGGAAGTAGTTACATTTTCTTTTGGACACCATTAAAATGTACGGAGGTGGGGAGAGAGAGAGAATTTCTCTAAAGTAGTTTGTAAATGCCTGTCTTCATTATGTATGTTATTCCTGAAACAAGTTGACATAGGATGCATTTACCTTGTCCCTCCAGCATCAGTCTGTCTGGAGAAGAATCTCCAGGTGATTCAGGCTAGTGCAGATTTGGTGGGGTCTGCAGGCTGGTACTGGCCTCTATCAATAGGAGTAACAAATACATTGGGCAAAAGGGTGAGTCAGTCACCACCCCTGAAGTGCTGCTGCCTTCAGGTAGGTAAAACTAAGAGCTCAATTTAATTAAGGATTGATCTCTGCCTTCTGTGAGGAGCCCAAATCCTGGCTACCATCAGTTCTTGTCAGGACAGTTAACACAGCCCCTGTTGTTCCCTCTTCACCCAAGCCAGCTCTGCTGTGCATCTGACCACATTCCCTTTGTGCCAGACCCTCAGAGACATACCTTGACTTGCTTCATGAGGCTCAAGGCCTGTTGCTTCACTCCCTAGTGGCCTCTCTGTTGCTTGCCTTGCCTCTGCCTCAGCCTGTGACACCCTTGGTCCTTTCTCTCTCTACATTTCCTCACTGGCCCTTTGAGGTGCTTCAAATGTCTGGATGCCTGGATCCGTAGTGCCTTCTCATCAGAGTGTTTGTTCCCTCAACTGTGACTTTCCAGGCTTACTCACTAGACTGCAAGCTTCCTTAGAACAGGGATCTTGTCTGACTGTAGAAGGCAGTGTGACTTGTCAGCAGAAACTCTAAAATAATATTGGCTTCAGTGAAATTTACATGTCTTAGCCACATGAAAACCTGCTGGATAACAGGCCAAATTTGTTGTGACATGCTCAGTGCCAGAAGCTGGGACTCCTATTCCCCTGTTGCCCTGTCCTGTACTGACCCAGAGCTCAAGACAGCTTCTTTGCACCAGAAGCAGGGTGGGAAAGGGTGGACTCTCCCTCCCCAATTTAAGAAGAGTTCTTGGAATTTGTGCAGTCTTATTCACCTGTGTTCCGTTGACCAGAATTTAGTCATGGCACCACATAACTTCTGGGAGGCAGCTGGGAATATAGGCTTTAGTATTACCCCCCAGCTCAATGTCAGGGATCCAAATTCTAGAAGAGTGTATGTCAGGAAGCAATTAGCAGTAGCTGCAACTCCAATGCGTTTCAGTTTTGCAAGCTTTGATTGAGTGTCACAAATACTGACAGAGCCCTGGGGCAAGAATGGAGTATAGCAAAGGAGAGGGAGCAGTGCTTGCTCAGTGGTTACCTGGACTGGCCCTGGATCCTGTGTATCTCCTCTCCTCTGTCCTGCAGCTCTGCTGGGCATGGAGAATTAAGCAACCTGGCCAAGTCCTGCAGCCAATTGATGATGAGCCAGGAGTAAAAGCATTTTCCTACTCCAAAGGCTTCGTCATTCTTAGCTACCTCAAATTGGAGAAATGTCACTCTAATCATGTAGAGTAAGGGTCTTCTGAGTGGTGGGATACAAAAGGAAACATGACAAGGCTGAGTAGGGAGAGAGAAGCTTGAGGTTCCAGAGGAGTTCATAGAAATGCCAAGCCTGGTGATGGGGCAGGCTGGAAGCAATGAGTGGCTGAGACTTCTGACCACATCTGGCTTGCAGCCCCCAGTAGCCACCTGGCGGTCATTAGCAAAGGCATCTGCATACCTACACAACCCAGTACAAGGCTCTGAAAAGCCTGAAGGAAGACCTCATCTGGATGGTGAATGAGGACTTCTCTTGTGCAAAGTTAAAAGCTATGTCCTTTCTGAAGACCATTCCCCAGAAACCCTATTCTAATTTACACTCTGAGGATGCACCTCTCCTCTTTCTCCTCCCCCTCCTCTGCCCCTCCCTCCTTTCTTCCCTCTTGCCTTCCTTGCTTTGCTGTCTCCCTTCCTCCTTTCTTTCCTTCCTCCTTTTTACTTTCTTAATTTAAGGTGTAAAATGTGGAATTTGCATTTAGTGTCTAAGCAGCAGTGGTCTGGCCATGGAGCAGCCCTCCCTACTCCCAGCAGCTCTTCTGTAATGCTCTATCCCCTAGGCAGAGATTCCTTCTTCATAACTTGTCTTTCTAGAAAATTAACAGCCCCCCATTTTTCACAGACAACAATGTGGGAACATCATGATGAGACAGAAATGCTCGATCCTCCTCTCTCATCCTGTGACATGTAAAAAGCCCAATAGTTTCACAAAGAGAGGAGATGGGGGAGCCAGCCTAGCCAGGGACCTTCTTGGTGCCAGACAATCTGCAAGGAGACTTTTCTTGTCTTGCATGACCCTCTCAACAACCAGATGTGTGCACAGTCACCATGTTTTCCAGATGAGAATGATGCTGTGACAGAGGCACTGTCCACTGGACTGGGGCAGGGTCTGAGGTCTGGGGCTATTCTTGCATGCATCCTTCTTGTGACAGGCCTCCCTGGGTAAAAGTAACCCTGCGCCCTTGGTGGGTTGGGGGCAGCCTCTTTGGGACGTTGCCCATTTTGGAAGTCCCCAGGGCACTATGAACTGGGAGCAGCCCATAAGCTTTCATCAGCTAGAGATGGGGATAGGGCAGAATGGGATCAGGGTGCCAAAGGTGGCCTTCCTCAGACTGCCTAGGGCAGTCTCAAGGCTGAACCAGCTGCCTGTGAGTTCACTAACAAGCACCATTAGTGGGGTGACTTTCATTAGCACAAACTTACTCCTTGTAGCTCTGGAGGTCAGAGTTAGAAGTCAGTCTTGGCCTTCTTAAGCCAAGGTGTATCAGGGCTATGCCCTTCTGGAGAGGGTTTTCTGGGGAGGATGTACTTCCCTGCTTTCCTTGTCAGGCCAGCAGGTCTGATGAAGTTATGTTCCCTGATGGTGACTTCATCCTTGTATTTGTTCTTAAGGTGAGGTCTCCATGGGTGAATGCCTTGTGCCAGCCTCTTCCACTTCTGAGGACTCTGGTGGTTAATTGGTCTCACCTGGATAATTCAAGGTGTTCTCCCTGTCTTAAGCTGGTAGATTAGTAGCTGAATGCACAGCTCACAGGTCCTAGGGCCTTTGAGGGCTGCCATTCTGCCCATCTTGCTTGCTGAGGCACCTGCTTGCTTGAGGCACAGAGGGACACTTCAGGGTATGTTGCCTGGTGCCCTAGGAATGTAGAAACCTCTATATCAGGAAGCTTGACCAGACCCAGCCCTAGTACTGGCCTCAGCACATACTGATGATGCTATGGCCTCACATCACTGCCCTGGGTGTTCATGTGGAAGATGAGGCTGGCCAGCTCTGCTCCTTCCTCCTAAGATTGTTTGCTCAGCTGACATTGGTCATCCACAGCATGTTACTCATTCCTCACCCATTCAGGACTTGTGGAGTGCTCACCAGGCGTGGCGCTGGGCACTGGGTATGAACAGTGAACAAAGCAGCCTAGACCGCAACTCTCCAGCTGTCTCTACTCAGATTGTTGGACTAAGGTGGTCTGAAGCTGGACTGATCAGGTTTACAGAAGCATCTGGCACAGTGGGTCCAATTCCTGTACCTGTACCTGAGGCCTGACATGTACCTGTTGCTTCACCTCCCTGGGCCTCAGCTTCCTGGCCTATGAAACAGACATCCTCAGAGCTACCTCCTAGGATCACAGGGAGGGTGTTTGACAAGAACTCAACCCAAGACCTGCTGGGGGAGCGGTCCTCAGTGACAGTAAGGGCTGGACCCAGAGGATCAGCCAGCTGACACTGCTGGGCAGGGCAGGAGTGTAGCCACCCACCTCTCTACTGGGCTCTGCTATGGGAGGACCCTCCTGGGGTGCAGGGAAATGGCTTCACTGGCCCTTCCTGGAAGCCAGCTGCTCATCCGCACCCATGTGCCTGTCTGCATGTCCCTTGTGGGAGGCTGGCCTCCCTGTGAAGAGGAGCCATGATCATGGCCCTAGGCTAGAAGGCAAGAGAAGACATTGATTCGATTTACAAATGTGATGAACGCCTGCTGATTGTGTTTATTTGCCAGAGCTGCAGTGGAACTGGGTGTCAGTGGGGGATGTCTGCGCAGATCGAAATTGGTATCTGCTTTGACAGAAGGTAGAAGTAGGGCTTGCTTTTCCCCTTAGAAACTCTTGCTGTTTGCTTTGAACATGGAGTGTGGAGTGCAGAGGCCTGGATGGGGGACTGGTTCTCAGGACAAAGGGCTGGATGGTGGTGAATATTTTAAAGTAAGTTTCCACAGAGAGCATGCCCCAGGCCCAGGCTGTTCTTTAAAAAGAAGAAATAAAGAGGAAAAAAAAGCCCCAGCAACAGCAATATTTCAGTAGGCAATGAAATTAACTCTCCCTACAGCTGTCAAAAGAGTGGCTGCAAATTGGTCATGTCGATGCCAGGACAATCTTTTAAAAGCATAGCTCTGACAAGTGGCCAGAAGTCCAGTCCAGACTTCTTGGTCTCTAATGCAAGGGTCTTGTCAACTGTCTGCTGCTCACTTCTTCCTCTTCACATCAAAGCTTCTGCCTGTCAGCCATAGTCAGATTGCCATGTTCTCCAAAATGAAGTGGGCTCACTTGTATCCCAAGCCTTCACTGATTCAGCCCCAACTCCTCAGTTTCCCTCTTGCTACTGCGCAATTGTACCTTGAGCTGGTCATTCATGGCATGTTCAGAGGCTCCCTCTGCTATGAAGTCTTCCCTGGTCACCCCACAGATAGTAGCTTCATCCCTGGGCTTATACATCAGCTGTGCCTGACTCTATCCTGTCACCTATCACATGGCCTTAGATAGAAGACTGATGTCTCTGACCAACAAGCTCCTTTTGGGGACCTGTCCCCTGTCTCCCTAGCGTCCAACTTAGGGGTGCCTTTCCTCAGTACACCACTGTGAACAACAAAAGTTCTGGGGTTCTACCTACTGCAGAAACCCCTGTGTCCACAAGGAAAGTCAGCAGTACCACCCTTCCTGCCTGGTGTTGAGCCCTACCCTGGGACCTGAGACAAATTAGGCAGGAGGAAGGCTCAGAGACTGTGATCAGCAGGTGTGCTGACCATTATCATGGTCATATCTGTGCTGGTCAGCTTCACAGGGTGAATCTTTCCTACCAGGGAAGTAGGGATCCTAGGAGAGAGACAGGGCAGGAAGTTTGCACAGCAAGGAAATATGCTGACCAGAGCAACAAGTTAGTGTTTATGCTGCATGCTAAGAAGAACTATACTTCCAGACAGGCTCATATTCCCAGAATCTGTGGATGTGTGACTTTGCATGGCAAAGGGAAATTAAGATTACAGATAGAATCAAGGTTACTAATCTGATCTTTAAATGGGGAGCCTAACATGAGTTACCCAGATCCACTGCAATCAGAAGAATCCTTAAAAGTAGACAAGGGCAGAAGAGATGGTCAAAAGAGGTGTAGCAAGTGAGGGAAGGATAGGAGGAAGGGGCCATGAGCCATGGCGTGGACATGAAGAAGCAAACCTATAGATTCTTTCCCAGAGCCTGAAGGAGGAATGGGGCCCTGCCAGCACTGAGACTTTAACCTGGAATGACTCATTTAGACTTCTGATCTCCAGAACTGTAAGAGAATGGATCTGCATTGGTTTAAGCTGTAGCAATAGAAAATGAATACATTCCATTTGTACACTTGGGTGACAAGTACCATGCACTAACCTATCAAGCAGCAGAGAAAGGGTGGCTGCATGGCTAATGCTATTTCTGACTTTTCGGGGCTGAGTAGGAACATAAGAAACAGGCAACCATAGTAGCAAGTAACAGAAAATACTGACCTCTAGTACAAGGCAAGGAAAGCCAGAGACAGCTAGGCCCCTCTTAACTGTATTGGCATGAAAGAGCCAGACAGGCTATGTACCTCTTGATTGGTACCCAGGAGTAGGGGCAAGGCCTGGTAAACGGGCAAGGCCTGGGGTAAGAGGTCGCCACACCTGGATAAGACTCCAATCACTGTCTTGCTGGGAAACTTCCCATGCAAGGGATTCACTCCCACAGTCACTCCCTGGCAAGGATGTCAAATGCAGAATCTCCATTGGCATATTCAAGGCCCTCTGAGATGTTGCACAGAACTGCATTTTCATTCTTTTTGGGGGATGCATGAGCCTTTCCTACTTCCACACTTTGGACCATGCTGCAACACCCACCACTGCCAAACCAGCTCCTTCGCATCCTTCCTGACCTTTCTCAAATGTTACCTTGTCTATGGAAATTCAAACAGGTATGTCTTAATTAAACTAACTTTGTCTCCCCAGCTTGCCAGATTGTACCTGATACAAAGTCCGTGTAGAATTAGTTTTACTACAACAAATGAAAAGACTCCCAAGAAACACAGATGTTTACTTCTGTGCCTCTCATCTCTCCCTGGCTTCCAAGAGGAGTTCAAGGCAAGCCACCTTCACATCGGTGAGCTTTGTACATAGAGCCAAAAGCACCAAAGCCACAATACCACAGAGAGGCATGGTCATAATAAAGTCCATTCCAGTGTAGGCTGTCTTTTCTGTGTCCACTTCCCATTTGGCTGTGGTACAAAGAAATCTAACAGTTTGAGTTGGTTCCCTGTGACTGTGTAACAGAGTGCCAGAATTGAGTGACTTCAAACAACAGGGACATATTCTCCCCTAGACTGGAGGCTGGAAGTATACAGTCAAGGTGTTGCTAGGATATGCTTTCTTGGGAGGACCCAAGAAGGATCCATCTCATCTCTCCAACTTCTGGTGGCTCCAACAATACTTGGTATTTGTTGGCTTCACTCTGTTGGAATCACTCTGGTCTGTAGGTGTATCACATGGTCTTATTCTTTGTGTCTCTGCCTCTCTGTCTTTTCCTCTTCTTATAAAGACACCACTCACAGAATTTAAGAATCATCCTTAACCCAGAATGATTTCTTTTAGAGATCCTTAATTCATCCTCATTCATAAAAACTCTATCACCAAATAAGGTTGTTTTGAGGTTCTGGGTTGGGGGATACTTCCATCCATTCTGGACCTTACTCATAACAAGGACTCCAATCACCACATGCTCTTGTTAGGAGGGTAAAGCCAAATGCTAAAGGGAAGCAAGAGGTCTTGTCTCTGTCTCCAGTGGGTCCTCTGTGGGGGATGCATTCCCAGAGAGGAGGGCAGGGGTCAGTTCTGGGTGTGGAAAAGCAGAGTCCATTTGAAGAAATGCTCATTTTTGTCAGTCTGAAAAGTACGTTTTCCTAAAAATTCCTCTGGAGATCTTAACACTTGATTTCTTGTGGTGGAGGGAAAATAGGGAGTGGGAGTATATTCCATGAGTATTTGTTGGGGAAATAAATGAGCAAGTAGGTGAAGGTGGGGGGAGCATATCATAAGCAATCTTGAGTCAACAGGGAATACTTGTTCCAGTATTGCATCTTTGGCCAGATCCCCAAACTGAGGATCTTTTGGCCACAGTAAGGTACATCAGGGACCAACTCCTGTAGCATTTTGTTTGTGTTTGCTTCAGCAGCACATATATTGTGGTCGCTTGCACACTGTGGGGTGATGGCTGTGACTGGCAGACTCTTCTTTATGATGGTCAAAGTACCTTCCCCTTCTTGGGGTGCTAAAGGCAGTACCTATGTTCTGCCCTCAGTGTCTCTGCACCTGAGTCCCACAGAGCCTCCTGGAGTGCCACATAGTGCTGCTCAGTTGTCCCTTCACCAGGTCAGTGTGCCCTGAACCTTAAGAATCAGGTAACTTATATCTTGAGCCAGCCTGAGGCACTTGTCACCTGTATCTCTGGGGAAGTCACATGACCAGCCAAGTTTCCACTGGCACATGTGTGAGACAATACCCTTAGTGAATTGATGGCAAGTGAATATAAAGATAGAGCCTGGCACTCAGGAGACCTCAGGACTTGGTCATTGATTTTGAGTTCAGTGATGGTTACCTAAGCTGCACCCATGCCAATTGAGGCCCCAGGGGCTGGGTGGTAGAGGAAGGCAGGACTGATATTTGCCCCCATGTCCTTTTGAGCTCACCATAGTGTGCAAGGAAATTGACCAGCTACCTGGGTCAGAGGCCATGAAGCAGAGCTTGGAGTCCATGGGAAGTGTGCAGAAGAGCCCATCTGTGAAGTTGGGGCTCTGGATGTCATCACTGTCACACATTTTTACCCCAATCAGAGACTTTTCCTCCATGCCACAGACTTTGGGAAGTCAAATGGCTCCTTCAACATCACATACCTTATGCACAGTGGGGCTAGAGCCAGTTAAAGGCTGCCTCGTTTCCAAACTCCTGTCTTTGAGTTTCTAGATGTCACTGGCAGTTGCTAGAAAGCACTTCTGCCTATATGTGGGGAGCATCTTGGTTTCAGAAGACTCTCCCCACCAGTGGCTGTGTGGCTGCACTGCAAGGAACAGGAAGACACCTACCAGCATGAAGCACTCAAGCTTAGAGAAGGTTGCAGAGTCCTTTATGACAGAGATCCCTGAAGGCATAGAACTGCTTTCCCAGAAAATCTGGCTTCCAAAAGATTCTTATTGCTGTCTCTGGATAGCCAGGAATGAAAAGCAGCCTTGAAGCAGGAGATTTGAGAGTCCTTCAGAAGGAGGCAGGCTATCCACAAGTAGGCAGCAGCCAGGACATTCTGGCTAAGACAAAAGCAAGTGAGGGGCATTGTCACTCAAATCTGTGAGCCCAGGGGATTTCACAGCTGGCAAGCAGCACCTGTAGCACCTTAGCTTTCTGGGGGTACAATATAGGACTATCACATTAATCACTGAGAATTTATATTCAGAGCTGCTCTGTTGCTATGACTACAGCTTCTTCATATGGCATTAAAATACCTGGTAAATGATAACTATGATATACTTGGCTGTTTATGCAACAAATATATCCTAGTGCCATTCTTGGCCATACACTAGGCATTTAGTGGTCCTCAGGTCTCACAGTCTTCCCATGGTTTCCTGCCTGAAGTCCCAAGCCCCCAAGGGCCATGTACATTTTGAGTGGCATTTACTGTGCTTTTGATGGAAAATAACAACACTTAGTGACTCTCGCTACAGAAAATAATTATTAAGAGGCACTGTGTCTCTGACACTCACAGTCTCTCAGAAGTTGGTGGCAGCATTACAAACCACTTCCATGTGTCATGGAAGGGAGAGGCTATTTGCTCTCATCCCTTATCCCAGGGTGAGCACAGAGCTGGCACTGTCTGTCCGAAGGTGCAGTACCCATTTTCCTTTTGCCCCTGGAACTTCCCTTCCCTCCCCACGTGTTCCCTGAACTTGGGGGAGGTTCCCTTTAGAGCTGGAGGCCTCCTGGAAGATATTGCATTTCACTGGGGACCTGAGGATGGGTGGGAGGCCCTTGGATCACAGATCACAAGGAGGAATGAGATGTAAGCAGCTCTTTCAGAGGGTGGGGCTGATGGTGGACACAGCATGATACTTAAGTCACTTTCAGTGGATCCCTTTGTGGGTCTGTTGACTCCTGAGGTCATTTCTTGAATTTGCCATTTCTTCACCTGGGCTGCCATGTGGGCCTCTCTGGCTTCCTCCCTCATGCCTAAGGACTTAATTTTTTAGAAGCCACTCCAACCCCTGGCAAAGCAGGAGTCCTCTGCCCAGGCCTCTCCTGCCACATGCACTACCCAGCTGGAAACTCCCTTTGAGAATGGTCTCATCTACCTTCCAGCAATGTTCCTAGGACCAAGCACTGGGTAAGCACATGATAGGTGCTCAGTGTTTGCAGAACATGTGAAGCAATGCATGTTTAAGGCCCGATCGTGTCTTAGACAGACATAGTCAGCAAGACAGTCAAAAGATGGGAAAGCATTTTAGGTCAAAGTGATATCTCAAATGGAAGGCCAGGGACCAACTCATCTCAGGCTAATAGTTGGTATAATATTTGGTATTTTGTAGACGTTCACATTAAGTAGGGGCTCTCCATATGAAAAGGACAGAACTATCCCTGAGCACTACGGCCTTCTGCAGTTTTCTCTCAATTGTGTCAGTTTCCCCTCACACTGTGAGGCTGGCAGAGCCCTGGCCCCACTGTACATCCAACACTAGTTGGGTAAAGGTCTTTGACCACTCCCTGGTAAGAGATGGAGGAAAAGACAATAAGACAATGGATATTCAAGTTTCTAGGCAACCCTGGACATCAAACCTTATTTAAAGGGACAATATGTCAGAGGTGGCCACAAAAGTACGATTGACGGGGCAGAGAAAGTTCCATGGAGGCTGACTGTCTCCTTCCTAGAGGCCTCGTGCACCTCCTAGCTCATCTTGACATGTCCCTGGTGATCAGAGCCAGCAGTCTTGTGCCGAGAAGACCTGGCCCATAAAGGGAAAGTAGCATGGCTCCTAAGGGTGGTCCTGAGGCATCCCCAGATTCTCTTCTTATGGCTTCAGGCAGCTAATGAAAAAAAAAATCAGGAAGGGTGTTTCATGCTCACTCTTCTGCTGTGTGCCCAATGCTGCCCTGATGTCATAGTGGTATCCAGCTTGGTGGATATGGTCCCTGTGCTCTCAGAGCTTTCAGTCTGCAGGGAAGAAAATCAGATTTGTAAAATCTCCATGCTGCACAGTGTGGGGTGGGAGGATAAGCAGAGAGGCAGCCACAAGCACCCTGTATGGGGGCAGAGGAAGGCTTTCTAGGGGAGGAGGAGTCTCAACAGAGACTCCAGGATGAATATAAGCTTGCCAGTCACTAAGGGACAGCTGTTCACAATTGGGCAGCAGCCTGTCAGAGGAAAGATTCCACAATGGACAGAGAAGAGTCTAGTGATGCTGCAGTGTGAGTGTTGAGATCTTTACTCTCTGTCCTGGAAGTGGTGGGAGGTTGGAGACTTTTGGGTGCCACAGTCAGAGGTGTAGTTTGGGTGGAATATGTAGTTTGGGCCAAGGGGTGGACAGCATGGCCAGAGACCTGCAGGCCATAAAGAGATGGTACAGACTCACAGCTGAGATTGGTCACAGTGGCCCTACAGGACAGTCCTACACTTGATGAGTGGACTCTAGAATGAGGGTTGCCAAGTGAAGAAGTGGGACTAGATATGAGCGGTTAAAGGGTCAGATACCTGAAAGGACAGGAAACCGGGTTTGTAAGAGAAGATATTGGGGAACACAAGAGTGAACAGATGGAGGGTGAATGGCCAACACCCTGCCATGTGGGACAGGCCCTTCTCCAAGGGGTCAGATCCCTCCCCTGACTCCAGGAGGCCACCCAGCAACTGCATGGAGCAGAAGAGAGTTGATTCAGAAAAGCCCCCATGTCTGGGTCACCAGGCTGCAGGAGGGATGCAAGGTAATAATCATTGATGGTAAAACATACCCCTGCAGGGTTTCTTTTTTTGTAAACTGTATTAACACCCCATCCCAGCTGGTGGTCCCATTCAGTGGTTTGCCTTGTGCAAACATCTTGGGAAGACAAGAAACTTTATACAGAAAAAAAGAGGTGGCCAGGAGCCAGAGGACACCTCCTGCCATGTGCAGCTGTGCACCCAGGTTATGCACATCTGGCTAGTGCATTTATCCTGTAACCCGGCTTGGGGAGTATCACAGGGTGACACACTTCCTCAACTGGTATGGATACTGTGCACAGGAGGATGCTGATATATATGTCACAGTGACAGTAAGGACCCTAACCTAGCTGCTGGCTTGAAACAGCCTCCCTGCTGTTATTCTGAACTTTAAAACGTCGCTTGGTTGATCTTTTCTGACCCCTTGCACACCGATTCCTGTACTAACACCATGGACATTAAGGTCTCACTCTGAGCTGCTGAGGTGCTGGTTCCTTGCTGAAGCTCCCACAGCCAATCAAGAGCTGAATGAAGGTCTTTAGGCTCCCAGCCTTCCTTGCTGTCTTTCTTTTTTAAGGGAAAAATTCAGCGCCGGAAGTAACAGTTCGCATTGTGCCTTTCTGACTTCCCCAGGGGTGGTGGCCAGTCACATCTCAATGACTTTCAGCAATATAGCAAGCAGCAAAGCTTTTTTTTAAAGATCATATTCTTTAGTTTACAAAATAAAATACTGTCAATTAGAAGCATCCTCTGGAAAGAACATTCTTTCCTTCTCATAACAAATGATACCCATGCTGAAATTTCTCAGAGCCATGGCCTCTGCTCATGGGAATTGAATAGAATGTTCCAAATGACTTTCAGGAAGCTGAGCTATTTCTCCTCCATTCTTTCTGGAATTCACCTAAATTGTGAGTTGTCTCTGCTGCGGCTGTGTTCTGAGCCTCCTTTGTGCTGAGGTAACTCACTGAATGCGGGAACAGCAAGGGAGCTACCTGTGCTCAAGCCCAGCCCTGAGCACCACTCCTTTTGGTTTGTGCTCCAAAACCTTTTCCCTTTCCCAGTTCATCTACCCCACTTTCAGCAGGAATGGAATTTGGGGAAGATGGGGGGGGGGTACAAGTGCATGGGGTCCATCTCCCTGATCTGGAGGTGCAGACATTCACCAATCTGGAGGGAGGCTATTCCCTTCCCACTGCACCAAACTTCTTTGGTGAAAAACATGATTTATGGTAAATGAGTGGATAGATACAAGGGATGGTTGAAAAATACAGTAAGTTAAAATTTTTTTAATGCATTATAGTAGAAGACATACTGCCATGATCCACCCCCATACTTGCCATCTGACTTTGAAAATACACTTGCCACTTTCAGATCAGAAGCAATTCTGGAAGTTCTTTTCTGTGAGTGTCTTTATGGGTTGTGATTAAAAATATAATTAATGTTGCTGCCGAGTACCATCCAGTGGAAAGATAGGCTCACAGAAACATTAGTGTGTCCTTATCTACCTTATTACCCACATCTGGCACAATGTAATTCAGGCTCTTTCCTAAAATCAAAGTGACCATGAAAGATAAATGCTTTGAATCTGTTAGCACATGGAGACAGCCAGGACAGCACGTCTAAAGACCCTCAGGGAAAAGGACTTCCAGAACTGCTTCAAAAAGTGGCAGGAGTGATGAGATAAGTGCGTTGGTGTGTGCGTGTGTGCGTGTGCATGTGTGTATATGTCTATTTTGAAGAATATTAATGGCAATGTTTCCTTTCTTTTATTGTAATAGTTATTTTATTTATTTAAACACATACCATGTTTTTATACACCTTGCCTAAATCACTTGTCTAAACAACGGGCAGGTCAAGCCCCCACCCTGAATCATGTCCAACTTAGGACAGTGATCCCTTTGTGTCACTAACTTCCTGGCCTCTGCCCAGTCCTTTTTGCAACTAGTTCTGGTGCTTTCCAGGGAAACATTTTTGTTTTCTTAATCTTCAGCTTTCCCTCTCATGTCTCAGAAAACCAGTGAGGCTTAGAGTCTCTTCATTTTGCTCTGACAGCTCTTATCAATCTCCCCCTTAATTAAAGAAAGCAGACTTGGCAAGCAGCGTCTTCTCTGAGTCATCTGGGACTCAATTGGTTTACAGCAGCAGCACCAATCGGCCTTTTTGCTGCCTCCACTGCTATCCCCAGGGCTATCAACGAGAATGTCTCATGATGGATCCAAGAATAGAATCTTAGATTCATGGATGGAGAAATACATAGCTTTGCATCCATAGAGGAATAGTAGATCTATAGACAAGCAGAGAAGATGAGCAAGTGAGTGTATGAACAATCACAGGGTCATGGGAACGAAAGCCTGAAGTGGTGAGGATACTTGTCATAGAGACCTGGAGTGCCAGAGCCAGGAGACCTGCATTATTCTTTTGCAGCATTTTGGTGGCTTCAGAAATTTATTAATAAAATGCAATGTTCAAATAACCCAATATATAAAATAAATTAAGGTCAAAGGGGACAAGAGACCCAGAGGACTGGTCAGGTAGGTGAAGATTTAGAGTGATTTCATCCCCCCCTTATAGCCCTGTTTATAAACCAGGACTCTAGTCCAAGGCTAAAAAAGGAGAGATGACTTGTTGAAGGTCATATTAATTAACAACAAAACTTTAATCTGCAGCTACATCCAATATGGCAAAGGCCAGGTTCCAGCCTAGCTGATCTGGTGCCCACTTCATAGGTAACACCTTTATTTTTGAAATCTTTACTTCACCATCCTGGCTGAGCTGTCAAGTAAGTGAGAACTGAACTGGAAATCTATGGGAAAGAAATTTTTTTGTTCTTAATGATACCGTAGGGTAGGGAATTTTCTGGATGCAGAACTTGACAGGCCTGGCCCAAGGACAAGCTCTGCTACCTGTGCAAAAGGCTTGCATGTCTGAGCTACAGCTTCACATCTTGAAACAGGGAAGATGATGACCAATTCCTATATTTCTAGGGTCTGGTCACTCCTCAGGAGCTTCTGCTGTACATTAAAGGAGAAGACATTGATATACAGACCTGACCCCACCAAGAAGAAGTGAGAACACCAAGAATTCTGTAGTCCACCAGACCTGGGTCTAAGTGTAGGCTGTTCCCCTGTCTCCTTGGTGGACCTTGGACCCATCAATCTCTCTGAGCCTCAGCTGCTTCAGGCATGTGACACGGCAGAAATAGACTCCATTGCTCCACTGGCCAAGTGTTATGGAGGACAACTTCAGTGGGTTTGCCATGTGTCCTGTGGCTGTTTCTCTCCCTCTTCCTAAGGGAGCCCCGTGGCCCTCTCAGTTACATGCAGAGAGTAGTGAATGCGCAGTGGTTGTGAGACAGTCCTCTGTATCCTTGGAGCTTTTCTAGAGATGGAAGTTTGCAGCCATGGAGTGATCTAAAGCATCTGCTGCTGCAACTGCAACAGAGCCAGGACAGCAGTGATGCCCAGAAGGCAGGACTAACAACAGTGCTGGTGACCAAGCACCAGGACCACTCATTGCTACTGAGTACCACTCTGTCAGGCTCACTGGATGCCTGGGTGACAGAAGCTCACCTAGCCTTCACTGCCATCCTGTTTTACATGAAAGGCCCAGAGGATTCCGTGACTTGCCTGTGGCTGCATAGCTGAAAGATGGGATGTGGTCACAGGTTGCAGTGTGACCCTACTGCCCAGGCTGCTCTCCCAGACAGACATCATTCATGTTTCTGACCCCTACTGACCTGTAGCAGCCCTGGAAGTGAACCCTAGTTGCCTACTTCACTGACACTGACCCTACTTCCCTCTCCCACTCAGGTTCATTCTCTCCTCCTCCTATAGGTGATGAAGAAAGACAATAAAATGAGTTATCCCTGAGATAGACACACCTTTAAACTCTTCTAATGGGCAAATCTATCATACTATGGCTGATCCCTTACTTTTCAGCTTTTTCTGGAATGTCTCTCTTTTCTGCATCTTTTGGTAAGAGGGCCAGACCTAGAAAGGTGCCATGCAGTGAACCTGCAGTGACACCTAGGTTTAGGGAAAGTGTGCTTTGTGGGATCCTGTGGTGCTCCTGCCTGGCCCACTTCTGCAGTCAGCCAGATTCCACTGATCAACTTCTTTGTAACAAGCTCCTTCCATGCCACAGTGGCAGAAACTGGCTGGTCACTGGGGAGAGTGGGTCTGTGTTGGGAAGGCAGCAAAGGGTCAGTGTCCTCCTAGGAACACACCTTTCCTAGTAAGGGAATAGCCAGGAGAAACTGAAGCAGAGGCATTGGCAGGATCTTAGATGTAGAAAGAAGTCAGCTAGAGCAAGGGACCCTCTGGCTACAAGAAGTTCCCTGCTCAGGATATTCCAAGGCTAAAATCAAGGTATGTGTTGGACCAAGGACTTTATGGCAAAATTCAGGTCCCGTTAGTTGTAGAGCTGAAGCTGTGGTCACCTTTCTGGCATTAGCCAGGACTTTTGTCAGTTCCTAGAGGCCACCCTGCTTCCCTGAAACACTTCAGACCTGCAAAGTGGTTCAAATTCTCAGGTTATACATCTCTGAGCACAGATGAAGAAAATTCTCTGCTTTGAGAGAGATCTCCTGTGAAGCCAGTCTCCTTTTCCCCTAGTTAGACAGTGAGGCATTATAACCAGACAGTGAGGCATTATAACCAGAGACCTGCCTTTGCACACAGATTCTCTACATGCTCACAGAGAAGACATCCAAGGGCAAGGGTCACTGAGTGTGTCAGAACTCTGGCTTTTATGAGGGAGATGATCCAACAAGAAGATCATAACTGCCTCCTACAGGGGACTATTCTGGCCAGAATCTTGAAAGCTGAAGAGAAGGAGCAAGTTGAGGGTCTTCCCAGCAGGAAAGGTCTTCTTGTTCACTCTGATGTACTAGTGGAGCTCAAGGTGCAAAGGTAGGTCCTGAGTCTCATTAGCTGCAGTCACTTGAATATCCTGAAGGCTTCATCTCCGAGTTGTACAGGTCTTGTCAGATTTCATGTACTAAAAACAGGCTCTGTGCTGCATGGCACTCAGACACTATCATGTGAAAGTCAAGGAAGCAAGGGACTACTAGGCACTTTGATTAGAAAATGTGCTCGCAGAGTTTCAGGATCTGTATGATGGAACTGGGCCTCTTGGGTTTCACAGGGCCCAGAATGTGCCTCAAGGGAGACTCAAGAGCCAGGATAGGCACTCAATCTCCAGCTGGTTTCTGGCAGGATGTTAGATAGCATAGCCTCAAACACCTTGGGCAAGGGAAGCAGTGGAGGTGAGGTTAATGGACTCTGCTCACAGAAAACAAGGGATGATTAAGTCATATGCATCTCTGACATGTAGCCAGGACAAAAGTGCTGTTGCAGTGAACAGATGGAGAGACACTGACCAAGAGGCTCCTACCTTGTAGGCCCAGATTCCCCCCACAAGCGGTTAAACCTGCCTCAGCCTCAGTTTCCCCCTCTCTAAATTGACAGAAGTGACACTTTCTCTGCCACAAGCTTGCTTTGCATAACAAAGAGTAGATTTAAAGCTCCTTCCATATAAGTCCTGGCTCCTGAACCCATAGACTGCAAGGAGGGCTGGGGCAGATGTGGAAAGATGTGACAATAGTGCCTGAAGGCTGTGGGCTTCTGAGGGGTAGGTTGAAGGAGAGGTCCAAGTTTATACCAGTTCCTAGTAGAGAAAAATCTTGTAATTAATTATTCCATGAAATTGAGGTGGTTTGAGTCCCAGATGCCTGCATGTGTCTGTGAACGTACTTGTGTTCACACATGTGAGTAAGCATGTGTATGCGTAGAAGCTAGGGCTGTCTTCCCATCGCCTCTGTTAGGATTAAGTGTAAAGCAAACTTGATGGCTGCTCCCCAAACACACACATCCCCTGGTCCCTACACAAGTCAGATCTTTCTCACTGTGGGCCAGACACACAGAAGACAAAGAGTGGACTTTCAAAGTCCCAGTGCAGCGTGGACAGGCATCTTCCACCCCGGACACGTCCTGCAACATAAAGTTTAGAATGAACTTTCAGAGTCAAGAGCCCTGGGTTCACTTCCAGACATCTCTTCCATTCACCTGCCATGCACCTTCAGGTTACTGCGTCCTGTCTTTCAGCTGTCAGGTTGGGATAAGTGCCCTGCCTGTCAAGGTTGCTATGAGCACTAGATGCACACCAAGCACTCAGCATGGGCTTGATGCAGAATAAATGGGCAATCAGCACTATGGGTGACATGATTTTTTTTTTTTTTTTTTGGTGGTGACATGATTGTTATTGTCCACTTTGATTCTTAGTCAGTCCTGACATTTCAGACTCCATTGGCCTGCAGTCTTGTCTATGTTGGAGAGCCAGATGGTGTTGGTGCCCCTCGGGCCAGCCTTGCTGCCCTTTGCCCATGGCTGCCAGCCTGAAGGGTAGAGGTGGCTGGAAGGCAGATGTCTTGGGCTAAGGCTTCTTTTCATGGTCATCAATGGCCTTGCTCTCCATTGAGTGGTCCTGGGGGCAAGAGAGGCTGTTCTTTCAACAGCACCCTAAATCAGCATGTGGTATTGACTCAATACAGGTCCTTAAGCATGATATATACCCCCAGTGTGTGTGTGTGTGTGTGTGTGTGTGTGTGTACTTATTTGCTATGGTTTGAGTTATATCTCCCCCAGTTCATATATTGAAGTCCTACCTATCCCTGTGCTTCAGAATGTGACTGTATTAGGATATAAGAACTTTAAAGAGGTAATTAAGTTAGAATGAGGTCATTAGTATGGGCTGTAATCCAATATGACTACTGTCCTTAGAAGAAGAAATTTGGACACAGACATGTGCAGAGGGAAGGGCAGGTGAGGACACAGTGAAAAGATATTATCTTTAAGCCAAAGAGAGAGGCCTCAGGTGAATCTAGCTCTGACCGCACCTTGATTTAGGATTTCCAGTCTCCTGAACTGTCAATGAAATTCTCAGAACAAAGCGCCTGGTCTATGGTACTTTGTTAGGACCACCTCAGCACACTGCTAGGATGCCTGTGTACATGACTGCGTGTGTGTGAGTACAGATGTCTATCGCCCACCCTCCAACCCACTTCATTATTACTGCAGGCTGCAGAGCATTGTTCTACTTTTAAATACTCTGTGAAAGTATTTCTGTTTCTAATTAAGCTTAACTTGTCCCAGCAGATTTTTTGTCCCCCCACCTCTTTTTTTTTTTTTCCATGCCACACTCTTCACCCTGGAGTGTGTAGAGAGACACGTTCTCTGATATGAAGTGATAGAAAGTGCAGGGCTTTGGGTTCAAATCCTGATGGATTCCATCCCAGTGTCAGTCGCCTGATTTATTTGATGGAAATGCTCAGGCCCCCTTGCTGGGCTTGGAGGGTGTGTGAAGCTGAGGAAACATGTAGGTAGGCCAGCTGGCAGACTTTCCATGAGCATGCACCACATCTCTGCAGACAGTGTGGAACCAATGTCCAGTCTTCCTTCCCTGCCCCTTATGACATGTTATTTTCTGTCTTGTGGTATCATATTCAGAATTCTAATCCATAAAACATAAGAGTGGGGTGGATCAGGAGTGTGCCTCTGATTCTCCTGCTGCCCCTGTTGTAGGCCTTGATGACAGTCAGGGTCATGACATCTGCAGGTTACAGATGCATCTTTCTTGTGGTGCATTTGTGGACACAGTGGTCTGCCACAGACAGGCCCAGACACTGGGTAGGAAGGTACTGGCAAGAATGTCAAGGCTGTAGCTCATGATGAGAGACCACATGCCACAAACCGTGAGCTTGGGCAAGTGCCAGCTTCCCTGCCCTCTGCTGCTTCTGCTTGCCTTGCCTGCCTGATGGCTGTAAACTGTAATGCACACATCAACACAGTGAGAGGGCTGCTCCACAGAGAGCAAAGACACAATCCTGTCTCACGGTAGTCCAGGACACACATACATGTCACAGTCAGAGAACCATTCTCTCCATGCACAGACCTGCACAGCTGCAAGGAGAGAGGAATTTCCACATCAGACTGTAAGAACAGTGGGTATGGGAGGAAAGAAGAACTTTTTTGTGTGCCGCTCATACAAGTATAGCACACAAACAAGCTGTTTGTGGTGTGGAAGTAAAACACTTTCAATAGAAACTATACTTTGAATTTTTAATTTGGATCTTTTCCTGGCTAGCAATGTGTGGTGGGACAGTCTTAGTGCTGGGCTGCCACTGTACCCACAGCACCCAGCTAGCCACCATCACAAAGAGAATGGCAGCGGACTGAGCTCCTGAACAGGAATGTTCCATAGGGTTGGTGAGTGAAATGCATTTTTGACTTAACGAATGATATTTTCCACTCATGACAGTTTGTCAGACAGAACCCCATTGTAAGTCGAAGAGAATCTATAATTGGATTTCTTAACTGATTTCATTCAGATTGGTTTGTATTTCATTTGTTGACCTTTCTCTGGTTCATATGCGTTTGTGTACATATTGGTAATATCTTAGTTACTGTTTTCCTGCCAACATTTAGACAAGAGACTCCAGAGGTCAAAGGGATTCTGGTTTGGTCCCAAGATAGAATTCCTTCAAGTTGCTCTCTGGCCATCACTGCCCAGAAACAAAATGATGTGATGATTGATTTTATAGGGCTGGTCCTTTATGAAAGTCATAGGCCAGTGTCAAATTCCCTAGGGCCTTACAATGAGTGAAAATTAATTACGTTGCCTGGCTTCACATGGATCTTTCTTCAAAGGAGCATTCTGCAATTCAGTAATCACTTTCTCTCAATGGAGCTTAATCTTTTATCCATTTGGTAGGAAATGTGAATGATTATCTTTAATTGATAACCATCAGTGGGGCTTAGACCACATTGCCCAGTTTGTTTCAAGGTAATGTGGTTTTTCAGATTAGCTCGTGGAGACCAATGATTCCAAGTAGGTCAGAAATGAGAGTGCTAGGGGAAAAGCAGCCTACCTGCAGTGGAGAGCATATTCTGTCCCAAGGCCAGTTCAGACCACGCTGGGCTGCAGTGAGCTCCTCTCTGCACTGGCTCCTATACAGTGCCCAGCAGATGAGCATCATCCTGTGTGCCTACACGGACCAGCGAAGGAACACAGCTTTGTTGAGCCAGGCACGCTGGATGGAGCTGTTCTCCCCTTTGTTACACGGATTGCCTTAGTCAGAACCCTTGACTTCTCAGAGACTCAGTGTGCTTCCCAGTCAAATGGGGTGACCAGTCCTCAGAAATATCACCCCAGCAGGTGGCAAATTGAGCAGGGATACTGTGGGCCCACCATTCAGTGGTATTGTCTCCTTGCTTGTGCCACTGACGTAGGAGACCCTGTTCATGTGCAGTGTTGCAATCCCAGATGTTTCAGGGCCTCTTGACTGGTTCCCCAGTTCCTAGCAAAACAGTCTTTATACCAGAGTAGCAGAGTTGTTAAACAAAAACTACAGAGGATGTGCCACACAGGGCTCATCCTATGGTCTAGACTTATTGCTGAGTCTGTCCAGATGTGGCAAAGTTCTGTAGATGTGTCTCCTGTTGAGACACAGGGAAGTATGATGAGGCACGATTCATTGGATGCCATTGTATGTTGCCATCAAGAAAGAGCTAGCTGGCTGCCTGCATCCTTCCAAGGTGTCTGCTTCCCAGCCCTGTACCACAGAACACCCAGCCCAAAACAAGCCCTGGCCACCCCAACTGTGGCCTCACCCTCCAGTATCCAGCAAGCCTTTTCTGGGCACAGCTTTGCAGCAGGCCCAGGGGTTTTTATATCCTGTCATCTTCATCCTGTGCATCCTCAGGAAGGAGGACCCTCTTCAAGGGCATCAGTTTTGCCTATAGCTGCCCCCACTCGGACCCTTGTGTTGCTAGGTGTATCCTGCCTCAAAGGTCCTCTGAGCCTTGGTTCTGCATCTGGGCTGCATTTCTTTGATGAGATCTTTCCAGTCCTCTCTGGCTTGGGCAATTGTTGCCAACACTCAGGTGACCCATGACTGTGGCCTTGGTGACACAAGGCAGATACATGACTGTTTAGCTATCCCTTACCCACCATGCCTAATTGAACTCAACTAGAAAACAGGAACAGCCCAAGTCTTGAAGCATCCCCTTCTGAGCTGGTTGGGACAGCTCTGCTGTGAGTAGGGATTTGACTTAATCTTGTAACAGTCCTATACTATTGACAGGGATGTCGCAGGACTGCACTGTCTCCTTCAATCCTCACCATAACCCTGTGGGGTTCACCTTTATTTTAGGATTGAGCAAAGAGAAACAAGGAAATGGTAAATGACTCACTTCCAAGTCACAAGTTCCAGATGGTGGATCCAGTGTTCAGGTTTGGGCTGCCTTAGGACTAAAATGACTTGGCCTTCATCTGGACTCACCAGACGTTGTTCTGTACTTCTCATCCCCCAGATGCAAGGATTTCTCTGTTTCTGAACACAGTGGTTTCTATCTGCACCCCCAACCCTGACAGCTCTGTCTGCCTTGGGGACTGCCTCTGCTTTCTGGGAAGCTGCATGTCTACAACCCATGAGTGGAACCTTCCCTGACCCATTGTCCCAATGTCCAGGGTGGATTCCTTCTCCAGCCCCTAAGGTCTGCTGGGCTCCAGCTCCTTGTGATGTTCCTGGTGATTTGCGCCCTTTTTAAGAATGTGAGTGAGTCTATAAAGGGCTGTGAGAAGTCCCCAAGGAAACAAACTTGTCAATCCTGTCACACCCAGCTGGATCAGTGTGAATTATGTCATGGAGCCTTTTAAAACTGGAGTCCCCTGTTGAGCATAGAGGCACATGTCTATAATCCAAACTCTCTGGTCAACTGAGGCAGGAGGATTGAAAGTTTGAGGCCATCCTAGGCAATTTAGTGACTTACTGAGTAATTTAGTGAGGTCCTGTCTCAAAATTAAAAAAAAATGAATAAACAAAAACAGCTAGGACTGTAGCTCAAAGCAAGGCTCTGGGTTCAGTGCTCAATATTGCCAAAAATAAATAAGCAATTAAGTTCCCATGAGACAGCCCTTGGTCAGCTGTGCAGCCTGTAGCCACAGGGTTGCTAATGCTAATGACAGTGATGTGGTGCATAAAGGTCTCTGGAGCATTTCCCAGGAACCCTGCACTGGAATCCCTACAGTGACCTGCTGACTTAGTCACCCTGCCCGTTTTGCAGATGAGAAAACTGAGTCTGAGGAATTACATAATCTGTCTACATGCTTAGGCAACTTTTTCCAACCTCTAAGGGCTGTTTCCAAAACCAACAAAAACTTTTGCTTGAGGACTGGCCATTTCCCTTATGTCGCCTCAAATTCTTTGAGTCAGTTTCTTCCCTAGGAAGTTTAGGAAGATATCACTTCTTTCCTTGATATTCTGGGTGCCTAATGAAAGTGGGGTGAACTAATCTCCTGAGAGTCCTGCCTAAGCCACTGTGTGCTCCAATAATAGATGACCTGGGTATTTTGATCTCTCCCTCACAGATATACCTGACGAACTCCTGGCAGTCAATCCCATTCCTCTCAACTCTCTCAAAGACCTTCTGTGCCCAGGGCAGATTTGAGAATCCAGAGGAAGAAGGGCAGGTTAGAACAAGGCAGTAGAGCATCAGGCAAGACCCTCGCCACTAACATTTCCTTCTGAGGAATGTCCTGGGCTGTCTTTCCCATAGGTCAGGCACCACATTGGCCCAGGACTTGAATCAGGATTCAGCCACTCAGTTTGGAAGCCCGGCTCCTTCACTGCTGAGTCTGTGGGAACAACTTCTCTATGAGGTAGAAGGTTGTCTATAAGTTCGCCCTTCCCACTTAGGCACAGGTGCCTGGAGGCCAGGCCCTGGTCACCCTCTCCTTGGCATGACCCTCCTGTAGGGGTAGGTTGGAGGTCTGGTCCAATCAACATGGGATAAATGGTAGAATTCACTGATCTTAGATCACCTTGACCCCCTGCTTGAATCCCTAGTGGCATTGGGGGCTGCAGACTAAAATCCAAACTCCTTGGCAGGGTGCTCTTGGCCTTAGTGGACTTTTTAGGCTCCTACTATGATTATCTTGATCTCTCTTTTCAAACCCACTCTACCCCTCAGTCAGACCTTTTCTCCTAGAGGAATTTACACCTCACCCCCTGCTGCATAGTTCTCTTTGGCCCAGTCAGGCACTGCCTTTTCTAGGACAATTGAAGCTTCTCCCCATCACATTATGCCTTGGAGGTGACTGGGCACTGGTAAGGATAGTTTTGAGTGTTTGTGTCCCTCTAAAATTATATGAAGTCCTACCTCCAGTATGGTTGTATTTGGCAACAGGGCCTCTAAGGAAGCAATTAAACTTAATTGAGGTCATAAGGGTGAGACACCAGCCAATAGATTAGTGTCCTTATAAGACAAGATATCTGGGAGCTGCACACGCACCTACAAGGGCCTCATGAGCACGCAGCAAAAAGGTAGCCCTCTGCAGCCCAGGAGAGGACTCCATCAGACACCAGCCCTGCTGGTGTTCAGTCCTGATCTTCCAGCCGCTGAAGTGCCAAGTTGACACTTGGGTGGGGACAAAACTTTGTTTGTCTTTCTGTAGCCATCACCCTCTGCAGCACAGGGGCCCTGCATCTGAGAGCTTTGTCCTGCCATCACCAAGTAGTGTTTCAGAGAAGACTTTCTACAGGGGCTTCCGCTGCAGGTGACAGCCAGCCAGTCCTTCCTCTGAGGTGGAGGCAAGTGCTTCCTGTGCACAGTGACGTTTACAAGCTTTGCTTCCAAGGTGCTGCCAACATTCACTTGATGTCCAGCCCTGGGTGCACATTATAACAATGCTCTCCTCAAGCACTCAATGTTTACAACATCTCTGTCCTTCCCCATTCTCGGTGTGTCCCTTACACCTAGTGCTCTTTTTTCAGACCACCTGAGTTCTTGGGCAATAGCAGATTTAACCTTCTCTTTACAGGTAGCAAAGCTTCTAGCCACAAGGCTGCTACACTAATACTGGTATGTCTCTAACCCAGCTAGAGGCACAAGTTTGGGGTAGAGTACAGGGTGACTTCCAGGCCTGTTTCCTCAGTGCCACACCTGGCCTAAGGAAGCCACCTCTGCAGCTGTGGCACAGCACATGTCATTAGCCCAGGTGATGGAGTTTAACTGAGTTATGTGAACTGGTCTGCCCAGACCTTCCAGGCCATGGAGCCACTGGGGAGGCTAGGGAAGAGGAGTTGCCTGGGCCCTGCAGAACAGCCCATTGCCCTGGCAGAGCCACCCGACTGCAAGGGCAGAAGCCAGGGCCATCATACCGAGGAAGGGCTCTCAAGTCTTTCTTTTTACGGTTCAGCCACTTAACAAATTCTTAAGAGTGAGGAACAATTTGGACCCATCCAATAGCTGAGCATGGCACTGCGATTCATTTGCTCTCCACTGTGTTCCACAGGGAGAGCTGCAGCTGCCACCTTTCTGATTCCTACTACCAGGCTGCTGTGATGCCCTGGATCTGCTACTGTCTCCTTTGAAACCTAACAAGTTTACAGTCCTGTAAGCAATGGTAATGGTTATACCACTTAGCAAGCCTGCCATTGGCACTAGCGTTCAGCCTGGAAAGCACTTAAAAACCACTCATGATACTTTTTGAATTATAAAAGCAATCCACACTCATTTTAACTAGGGAAATAATACAAACCATTGTAAAATGTTGTCAGCAACTAACTGTTTCCTCCTCCATCCTTTTGAGGATACCCATCCCTAGCACCTAGCTAGCTATGTCCTTCACTGGGCTTTTTCAAATGTGTGTAGAGACATATTTATACATGTGCTTGTTTCACAAAATGAATGCAGCCCTTCTCTCATTCGTTCATGTAAGACCCGCATGCTCAGCATTGGACACGTAGCCCAGCTTGCCTGCAGACAGACTGTGACAGCCGTGTGCACAGCCATCTGCCTGCCTTGCTCATACCATGTGCTGCTATTGTCTTCATAGCCACAGTCCAATGGGTGGGACATGGTGCTCAATTGCTTTAATATGCCTTTCCCTGACTGCTCCTGAGGTTGAGCTCCCCTCTTTGGTTTATTGATTATATTCATTCCTTTCTTTGATTGTCCTAGTTAACATTTTTTGCTCCTTTCCTACTCAATTGTGTACCTTTTCTTAGCCATGGGAAGAAAGGGAACCAATTCCTGATATATGCATTGATTTGACTAGTCTGTCCTTTCTTTTGACTTCATTTTCATGGCTTCCATATAAATTTGGTCATTTTCCTACAACCCAGTATGTCTTCTTAGGAATGTCTCTCCCACTGCCAGATAGTACATATGCTTTCCTAACTTCTTTTATCATTTTCTATGTAAAACATGAATCTAGCCAGGCATGCTGGCACACACCAGTAATCTAAGCACTCTGGGAGTCTGAGGCAGGAGGATTGCAAGTTTGAGCCTAGCCCACACAACCTAGTAACTTAGTGAGATACTGTCTCAAAATATGATTTTCAAAAATGGCCAGGGATATACCTTACTGCGAAGGCCTAGGCTCAATCCCCAGTACCACAAAAAATGAACAAACAAAACGAATCTATCCAAAATGTCATATGAACTAAGGTTGAGGCTTATTTTGTTTCATTAGATACTTATTTACTCTAGGACCGATTATTTTTAAAACAATCCTTTCTCCTCTGAATTAACATACTGTTTGTGTCTTATATTTGGTTCTCATACAACCATGTCACTTAACAATAGGGGCATGTTCTAAAAAGTGCCTCATCAGGCAGTGTCATCATTGTGCTTGCATAAACCCAGGTGTATACACTGCCACACACCTGGCTTAGCGGTGCACGTGTATGTAGTGTGGCCTATCAGTCTTAGAGCTCTGATGCACAAAATCAGGATTGAAGAGAAAGTGATGAATCCAGGGGTACACGAAACACCCGATGTATGAGGCTGCTTTGGAGATGGTGTGGCTGGTAGCAAGCTTTCTTTTTATAAGTAGAAGAGTACCCTCGTGACAATGTAGTGCATTGATCACATAACAGTAGCAGACATCTGTTATCATTAACAAATATTATGTGATGTACACCATTGTATTGCTATATTTTTATGTGACTGAAAATACATTTGGTTTGCTTACACTGGTGTCATCACAGGCATAGAGTAATGCACTGAAGTATGAGCGTTATGCTATCACTGAGCAATAGGAGCCTTTCAGCTCCGCTGTGATCTCGGGGACCCACATCATAGTGTAGTCAGTGGTGTGCCAAAGCATCACTGTGCAGCTAGTGACTCTATGAACTTGGACCTAGTTCTCAATTCTCCTGTTCTACTGAAAAGACTTACCTGTTTCTCATGGCTAATACCATGCCTTTTTATCATGATGGCTTTTGGACAAGTTTCAATCCTGGTAAAGCAAACTACATTTTTACTATCCTTTTTTCAATTTTCTTACTTATGTGTCCATTTGGATCCACTTGAAAATTAATATGCTATTTATAAATATTTTTAAATGTATATATGTATGTGAAATAAATGCATATATGTGGCATTTTTTGGTAAAAAGATGTCCTTATAATTTAAAGACTTTTTTTTCTATTTCCATTTTTAAAGTTTATTCCAGAAGTCTGATTTTTTAAATTAAATTACTTTCAATATTTACAAACATAATTGTAATTTTTCCATTTTTTTAATGCAGTAATGACAGGCTGATAGATTTTGTGACATGAGCCATCTTTGGACTAGCCTGGATTTATCCATGGTGAATTATTTTGTCGCACTGCTGGATTAGACCTGCTCATATTTTATTTAGAAGTCTGCCTTTGTGTTCATAAGTGGAATTTATCTGTAGCTGTCTCTGAAAATGCTACTTTCATCCACGCACCTCCTCTGTGCACTCATGTGATTGTCCATGTCCTCAGAGGGTTCCAAGAAGCAGTGAAAATACTGGAGAATAAGCATTGTGATTGAGAAATGGAAACAAGACTAAGAAATCACAGAAAGTAACATGAAAAATTATATCTGAGAGGGGTCAAGGAAAATTTGTCTAGGCATTGACATTTGTATTGGTTCTCACAGAATAAGAGGAAGACCATTCACAGATATGTTTAAACTGGCTCACGTTTTTAGGAATTTTAGAGCCAGTTAATATCATGTCAATAACTAGAAGTCAACTTAGTAGGAAATACTTATACCATGGAAACTGGTCAGTGTGAAAAGTTACATTTTTTAGCACAGCCCTGTCTGTCTGTCTCCTCATTCCTCTTCAAGCCTTCTGTCCTAGGGAAGGGTCCTGCAGTTTCCTACCAGATTGGTCTGGCACCCAGACAGGAAGCTAAATAAAGCTAAACTACTCAGATCCAGTTGTTGAAGTCAACAAATTCTGGGACCAGTTACTTGTACTGGGCATATTACCTCAGGTCTCTGAAACTTTGTCCTTGTCCATGAAATGCAGGTAATAAACCTATATACAGTATTTGTATGTAAATGATCTATGTGAACTGCTCAGCATATAATAGTACAAGCAGTAACTTAAAAATGCCATTGATGAACCATAGTTATACACAGATTAGTTCAACACATTTTCTTGGTCCTCCTGTTGTCTTTGGAGGTCTTGGGACCTAAGTAAAGCATGAGTAAGCACATCTCTGGTCTAGGGGTGCAAGCCATTTTATATTGAGATTTTGCTGTTCCTGTAGCCTCAAAGTAATTCCTAAAAGGCTGTCCTCTTAGCTATGACTGTCCCACCATTGGTCTCCTTCTGTTGAGAGCAACTCAGTGTCCTCCAGCAATGGAAGAAGCCAAGGCAACTGGGGCCTTGGCCAAGGGAAAACAATTTAAAGTGAAGGTCATGTTGTGAGCAACAGCCACAGGCTTGAACCTCGCTCTGCTTCCTGACTGTGTGGCACTACTGCCCAAAGTATTCAAGGTAACAGGTTACTAAATGAGAAGTGAGGGCCAAGGGGAGCCAGGGATCCCAGGAGGCAGAGAAGTCCTCTGTGCCATCCTTTGGAGAGAGCCGAGGACCTTCTGCAGGTCTGGCTACTTCCAACTGCCAGCTACTTTTCCATCCTCCCCAAAGTACATCAGCTTCTCAGTTTTCGAAGAAGATCCTGAGATTACCTGTCACAGTCTCTGTCTCCTGACAGATGACTGGTGTGGTGGACTTTAAGCCCAAAAGTCCTCTAACGTGTGTTCTCTGACCACGTGCCCTGGCCTCTCTGAGCAGTCTTTGACCTAACTCCAGACCAGCACTGCACTCTGCTCAAAACGGTTGACTTGGGTCACATGGAGTACCAAGGCCTGAGTCTGTTCAGGAGGGTGATCAGGAAATGGTGGTTGACATATGTGAGTGTGTTTATATCCATCTCTACTGAAGAGGATTTAAATTGTTTATAAGGTTTCAGAAATAGCATGAGGTAACATACATTTGAACTGGGGCAGAATGACATAAAAGAAGGATAGTCTCTAAATGCAAGTGAAAATAAGGCTGAGGCTGTTTGCTAAGGAGCTGGTATATTTGGATTTGAGCAGCCAAGGGGACAAGGGCCTGCCAGTGACAATTTCCCTATTCCTAGTGGCAGCGGGGGAGGATATTGGATCTTTCAGGAAGTTTTTAGGATTATGGTCATTCATGGTCAGTCAGTTCTGAGCCACTGCCCTCCTTTACCGTTTTCTAGGCCAGGCAGCAGAGTCTGGGGGAAGCTTTGAAATAAGACCTCAATTCTGACTCTGCAAAGACCTGTTAAGTCCTTCTGAGCCTCACTTTGAGTCTTCCTGGGAGCAAACCTTGGGCTCTAAACTCACAGGAATGAGTGAGCTGAACTGAGGCTCTGAAGCATCTGGCCTAGGGTTAGGGTTCCTGCTGACCCCACTCTTACCTGCAGGCCTTTTGTCCTGCTTCCTACTGTCACCAAGCTAGTCTCCCTTCCTTCCTCCTGACAGCTGCAGGGGTTTTGGGTCTGCTGCGGGCTAAAACTGTATTGGGCTTCTATCTTCCTACTTCTGTTGGAAAGGACACTGGTATGAAAAATGTACTGCAGGCGCTTCGACTCTGTTCCTTTTACCTCTAATGGTGTCATCAACCTACCTGTTTGGCATCAGTCAGGCCTTGATTCCCAGGAATGTGGGAATATCCTATGGAACTGAGCAGCAGCTGCTATGGATACTGGAGAATGAGACTCGTCTTCCTGGGCCTCCAGTCCAGAGGTGGAGCATCCTGTCTGAGTGAGGAACGGAGGGAGTAGCCACTTCTGCATGAGCCTCTGGGACACCCTTTCCAGTGGGGCTGCCTGTCTCTGCTTTGTGCTCCACATGCCTCTGCAGCCTTGGCCCAGGACTGTTGCCACTGTGGTGTTTGCCTGCTGTTTGCCTGTAGACCCCCAGGTCTGTGGGACCCTTTGGGAATATTATGGCTGATTTTCCCTGTGTCTCCAGAGCAGCCCAGCTGCGGGCCTGGCACACCATTCTGTTCTCACTGCTGACCTGAATACAGCTGATCGAAGCTTCCGCCAGCACTGAGCACATCTGTGCTCAGAAGCTACCTCCAGATCCCAATGTGTGTGTTGGGGGGCACGCAGGCAGTGGTCCCTCTTAACCCAGAGCCACCTTGAAGGCAATGGGAGCAGAGCTCAGGGGATCCCAGAGGTCCTTCATGTCCAGGCCCAGCATCAAGTTTCATCACTGCCACAAGCTCTGCCAAGAACTGGCATCAGCTGCCTTCTGAAGAAAGTTTTGGAAGGTATATTCTGTTTGGTACATAGTGGGAGGAACACAGTAGTGTGTGACTAAAGGGTCTAGAGATACCTTCAACGGGGTACTCACTCGCTGCTCATGTGCTCTGTGCATCAGTCCCATGGTGTGTTGGTTACTTTTCTCTTGTTGCTGAAACAAACTACCCAACTCCAAAAGTTAAGGAAAGAAAGTTTTATTTAGCTTACAGCTTGTGGAGGTTTCAGTCCATAATCAGCTGGCTCCAAGGCAGAATGGCATGGCTCAGGGGCAATGGTTCAAGGCAGCAGAAGACAGCAAAAGCAGCAACAGTAAAAGAGGGGATAGAGCAAGTCTCTTTTCCTCCCTGTGTTGTAAGCAGGCTACTACTCCCTAGGGCAGTGTAGCCTTCAAACCATCTCCCATTCCCTCCTCTTGCATGGGCCCAGGATGTTTACAAAGTAAGGACCCCACAGGGGTCACTTTATTAAGCTTCTTAACTTCTCAAGTTGACACAATGTATCAACCATTACACTTGGGAAGCCCAGAGTTGTGACCAACCTTTAGAAGAGAAGACTGAGATGTCACAGGGCAAATAACTTGCTCCAGTCAGACAAGTTGACTAGAGTGGTCGTGAATGCTGTGTCCTGCTCTACTTACTGGGTTATGCTTTTTGGGCATGCAGAGATAAGAGACAGAGAGTGGAGTCTCTGAGGACCTGAGGTGAGGACTCTGGATCCACTTGACCCTTCCCTCAGGACAAGGAGAGCTGAGAGTTGAGCATGATGGCCAATTCTACATCTGCACTCTAGAGCAAGTGTCCTGGAGAATACATACACTAGTTTATAGAGGAGCCTGTCTTTTACTCAGTAACACTGACCTTCTATGACCAATTTGTGTAAAGATACTGTAATTCAAGGTAACATGTGCATGACGTAAAAAGCCATCAGTTCTGCTGGCCACACAATGAGAGCTGCAGTGCCGCCTCCTGTCTCCCTGTCACTGACTCCTGGTTATAGAAGCATTTCTTGAAATGCTCAGCTATTTCTGCAAGTGTTTAATAAATACAACTGAATCAGTGCTAAACAGTGTATCTGGATCTAACCTGATGTTGTAGTGTTAGATGTCAGCTATGGGCTTCTTACCTCTGCCTTGCTTCTATGTTCCTGTAACAAGTTTGGGTTAAATCATCAGCCCTTCAGTTTGTTTTTATATGACATGTGACTATTTTTCACAACTGAGCCAAGCATATACTATGATTATACTTCCCTTCTTGAACAGTATTTTGCTTTTTATAGAATTGTTCGTTGCCCTATTTTTTCTTATTGTTTACTTTTCTATGAAACATATGGGAATATTGCTTGAAATATCCACAAAAGCCTTATCACCATCACACCTCTCAGCTAAGCCATTGGTGCTTCTTCATTTCCTGTATCCTCTCAGGGGCTGCTCCTGGCTGGTTTGCTGTCCTCCAGGCCTGTGGCATCATTGCTGTCCCCATCCCTCCTTCCCATCATCCTAGCATGATTCTGGCTTCTTCCTCATGTCAATCCCTGCTTCTTCTCTCCCTGCCTCTCTCATCATAGGTTTAATCCTTCAGTTTGCTGGAGCATATACTCTGGTGCTCTCCCAGGAAAGAATACATAGAAAAAAAGTTTCTGAAATATTGCACATCTGAAAAAATATATCTTCATTCTCAAACTTAATGGATTATTTGGCTGGAATTAGAATCTGAAATTCTTTTTCTCTTAGAACTTTGAAGGTGTTGCTCCTGTCTCTCAGCTTCCAAAAATTCCAGTTTTTTCAAATTTATAGCTTTAAAAACTGAGCTTCCAGTGTTCCTGTGATGTCTTCTACCACACAAATCCCTGATTCTTGGCTCTTTGCAAATGACCTGCTTTCTTCCTTTGGTGAGCCTTTGGTATTGTCTCTCCCATCTCCAGGGTTCAGCAATTTCATGTAAAATGCCCTGATGTTCTTTTGAAATTTATTTGTACTAGGCCCTCAGTGGACTATTTCAGAAAAAAACATTTTCTATATGTGCTAACTTCACTAATTTGACCTTTATTTCCTCTGTTTTCTCTTTCAGAATTCCTCTTTATTATGTTGGACCTTCTTGATTAGTCCTTTAATTTTCTTTTCTCTTTCCTTCTTAAATCTCTTAGAATTTTTATTCTATTTCCTGGGGAATGCCCACAATTTTATTTCCAGTCCATGTATTAAAATTTATTTTCTTTCATTTTTAATTTCTAAAAATACATTATTATTTTCTGGTTGTTTCTTTTTATAGTATCTTGTTCTTTTTTAACAGATGGACTATCTTATCTCAGAATATTAATTACAGCTTTCTTTAAAGTTTTCTTTGTTTCCTGCATTGTTTCTATAGTCTTCTTTCTTTTCATTACTTCTCTTGGTCTCTTTCATTTCAAAGAAAGTCTGCAGATGGCTGTGTCCTTTGGTCCTTTGGTCCTATCCTAGAGTGAGGCCCAGAGTTGCTGGAAGACCTAAACTTGATGTGGGGCTCAGTTCTTCTGCTTCAATTCTCCCAATCCTCAGCCCTTCCTTCTGCACCTGCAGAACAGGGCTATGGGCCTTCCCACCAGTATTTTCCAAGCTGCATCTAGAAGGGAGATGCTTCTGTCAATCTCAGTGTCTTGACTTTGTCCCCATTTTATGAACTCCTGAAATCTGGGGTCACCTGCTAAGGTCTGCTGAGAATTAGAATCCTTGTTATGGGACTGAGATCCAGTTAACCCCTGGCCATGTGGCATTTTCAAACAGTGGTTTGCCAGTGAAAATTTAGCACTCAGCTCTTGGAGGAGGCAAGGCCTCTGTGTATAGTGTTTTCTATATATATGTATGTACTCTTACAGTGGCCAATTTCAACCTACTGAGATGATATCAACCAACTTACCAGATTGCTGAGACTTGCTTGGCTCCTTAGCTGGGCTTTGGGTCGTGTTGTCCTCATGTTGTCTTTCCACTGGCATGTCTGCACTTGCCCAGCCCACACCGCTGTCCTCTACAGCTTCAGGATGTGACCCCACCTACCTGGCTGGCAGAAAGACACTTATTTCTTCTTGCTACCGCCCCTCCATAGTTCAGCACCTACTGCTTTGTTAATCTGGTTGCTACTTGCTCACTCATCTTCTTTGCTTTTCCCAGAAATCTTTCCATAGTTGTCATTCCTTTCCTCTTTTTCCTTGTGGCTTCATGCCTTTCTGATTCCGTCACTGTAACTCTATGGGTTTCTGGAGGGAATACGGACAAGTTCGTGTGTTAGGCCTGCCTGTCCCAGCAAACTCTCCCTGCTCCTGCTTGCATCTGGTTATCAGTGATTCAGCATCAGGCAGGTATGCTGAGATGCCAGATGTGCCTCTAGTGATCCTTGCACTTAAAGCATAAGGGAGACAGGAAGGAGGGTCAGGGAAGGCAGGAAGAAGTGGGAGGGTGTTCTGTAACATCGTGTGTTCCAAGTGCTGTGCACATCTCAAGGCTGACATGTAGGTTGCATCACACTGTGTGGCTCTGCAGGTGGGATCTGTTGTGGCTGCTCTAGTCATATGTGGGTTTCTGTGTGATGGGGATCACTCTGGTATGGAGATGATGATGTTCTGGACACAGGAAGGACAGGGTGGGAGTAATAACCAGACTAGGTTATAGTGGCCCCCGATGGCAGCTAGCAAACTCAGCCTTCTATTCTGCATTGCCATGACACAGACATTGCAGTTGAAGAAATTGCCCAGCACTCATTCTTCAGTGAGATTTGTACCAAACTGTTTCATTGCTGGGGGTGATTTCATAGCCGCCTACTGTCTCACCAGGAAATCACCTGCTGGTTCCTGGGAAGTTTTTGAGATGCCTCAATCTCTAGCCTGCTCCTTCCAGCACCATCAGTCTGAAGCCCTGCTGGAAGGAGGCCTTTCCCTCCCGGCTGCTGTGCCACACTTTCACAACGGTGCTGATACAGTGGTCACACACTGCTGGGTCTGCCTGTGCATAAGACAACACTCTAAAATCAATTTTAGAGATGACTAACACTAAAGAATATTTTCCCTTCTTTTTTGTGATATATTCCATGGGAACAAATCTTGTAGATTATCTTGGCCTAGCATTTGTTGCTTTGTCCTAGCTGGGTCATTAAGAAAGAATTCTGGGTGAATGAATACAGTATACAGAGAATCTGCATCTATCTTTGCTGGAACCTCTCACATGAACATGAGCTTAGGAACATCCACCCCTGGCCAAAGCAGTGGAAGCAAACATCCACACAAAGCCCATCCATGGACTGGATGGCAATATTACTCATATTAGCTCTAAATCTAAATGGCCTCTGCCTGATAGATGAGTCAACAACAGAATGTTACTTACCCACAAGGAGGAGTGAAGCACTGATACATGTTACAAAATGGATGCAAGTTAAGGGACAGAGGCTGACAGAATAGGCTGCCTATTATTTCTCTATTTATATGAAGCATCTAACCTAAGTAAATCCATAAAGATAGAAACTATATTAGCAGTTTTCAGAGAAGGTAGGGGTGACATCTAATGGAGATGACATCTAGCTGGAGAGACAGAAATGTATTGGAGTTGAATAATAGTAATAGTTGCACACATCTGTGAATATGTTGACTCATAGACTTTCAGCAGGTACTGTATACTATGTGACGTATGCTTCAATAAAGATGTTATTGACCTAGCAGGGATGAGTGGGCTCCTCTGTGCCTCTTATAAGAAGCAGAATCATAGAGGAAAGAGCAGATTTCTGATGAGAGAGCCCTAGAAAGAATCTTGTAGTTGTCACTCTGAGAATCAAAGTTCTGGGTTGCAAGCAACATAAACCTGCTCTGATCAATTTGAGCAGAAAAGGAATTATGGGAGTGGAGAAGCCCACAGAATCTTCCAAAGTCAGAAAAGGGATTCAGGAGTCTGGGCACCTGCTAGGACCCTAGCTAAGGTCACACCACTGAATCTTCTGGTTTAAGCATACCCCGGAGGTCTACCTCTTACCTGAGTCTGCTCCTGCTTGGCTCCCCCCTCCTTTTTTTTATTAGAGAAAAAAAGCAAAACAGAAAAAAAGGGTAGAAATAATACAGAATTTCAAAAAAATAACAAAAATTTTAAAAATTAACACTGGTTAATAAATTACATATTATTATCTTACAGGATCAAAAGCCAAGCAGGAGTATGTTTAAGTGTGTAAGACAGACAACCATACTCCTAGCTGGCTTTTGATCCTGTTGCTGCTGCTACATTTGCACAGTTCTGTGCTGTCATGTCCTCTGAAACCCAAGTGGAAGCATCCAGTGGTCAAAGTTGTGGCTACCTGTCAGTGACCCTTTTTACAGCACTGGTTGTCAGGGACCCCTGCATCGAGTCCCCAGTCTCATGCCCAAAGTTACAATGCACAGCAAGAAGGAAAGAGCAAGAGACAAGAGTTTCAAGGAAACAGGGATCTAGGATGATCAGTGTTTTCTGGGAACAAAAACCAAGAATCACCTGCTGTCCACTATTTTATTAACCAGTGCCATGAGAGGGGTACAATGCTGAAACAGAATAGATGTAGTGGTTGGGCCAGAGGTTTAACTCAGCGGTATAAGCGCCTGCCTGGCAAGTGCAAGGTCCTGAGTTTGATCCCTGGTACCAAAAAACAAAAGGCAGAGTAGATGTAGTGGTTGAATGGGAAGATTTAACGTCATAAAAGAAACAAGTTAAGATTCATCCCCACACCTGAACACCACTTTTCCCTGTTTTGCCCTCATCCTGCACTGCATGTATCAGAGACTCCACTGACCGTCAAGATCTCAGTGGTGACCAAAAGGAAGCAGGATTTCTGCAGAGCAAAACCTGCCCACAAGCAGGGAAAGGAGGGCCTTAGACAAATGCTTTGTCAATTCATAATTCGTGGTCTCCAACAGCTACCTGGGATGAGAGAGGGACAGGGAAACTCTGTCCCTAGCCATTTAATCAGTGAGGACCTGAGCCTGACTGTTACTAACATAGGAAGGAGATTCACCCATCATGAGAAGAAGCAGGTATTGTGTGATCACACAAAGAACATGACAAAAAGCGACCATTCCTTCTGACTATAGGGGGTCAGGCAACCTTTCAGAGCCTTGCATTCTTAACTGGAAGATAGGAATAAAATGGCCACATGAGATTACAACAGGGATCAAGTCATGTAAGTTCACATTTAATGCCTAGCATGGCTCTTGGCACGTAGAGTGTTCTCAGCTCATGCTGTATTCATTTTGGGGTATGTTTTGAAGCCCTTCAATTGTATGCTAAGGAGTTGGGGCTTCATTATTCAGTGTGCTACACACACCTTTGAAGATATCGTTATGTGGATATGACATGATTGTAGGTTGGCTTTAACCTGGCTTTTATACATTGAGGTTTGGAGTTCAATCCAATGTGGAAAGACTTCCTGATACTTTAAAGAATGTCCTGAGCCATTCTCTGACACCAGAGTGTCTGAGTATGTGGTTGATCTTTTAAACATGTGTCAGTAGTTACAGTCTTTTTACTCCTACCGAGTACTCCTTTTATAATTCCTTTCATGAACTCTGTTTTTAAAGATTTTATCTTTCAAGATATATACTGCTCAGAAATAATTAGTTCACTGTCTCTGCAAAGAAGGGAAGGCTAGCCATGTTTTACAGATGCCAAGTGCCAAAGCACAAACTGGATACTCAATATGTTCTCTGAGTAAGAGAACAAAGACACTGGGGTGCTTTTCAGCATGTCCCCTGGGAGCACAGCTGGTAAATTACTGGGCTGCCAGGTCTGTGGTTTCCCTGCACTGGGAAGAGGATAGACTAGTGTATGGTGTGGGGTTTCCAGACTCCTGGGCAGGAGGCAGCACAGGCACCTCCTGATTCTTCTCTCCTACTATACCAGCCCTGTCATCTACAAACCAGAAACACCAAAGAAGGCAAACACTGGGGATGTCTGCTCTGTACCTGGGCTAAAAGCCTGGGTACTGGCCATGTGGCTGAGCTTGGGGAGTGTTCATTGTAGACCAGATGTGCAAAGGAAGTGGGAAGGGACCTCAAGTCTGAACTCACCAGCTATCCCAACTAAGATGCCTTGCTTGGGCTCCATTCTACCATAGAGCCCCCAAACTGAGGGCCTCTCTCCCTGGAGATGGGATGAGTAAGCTCATGTGTGAGATATGCAGTGTGTGTGGCTACCCCAAGATGGGCACACTGGGCAATAGGAGCACAACTTGGGCTCCAGCCCCTCTGTTCCAATTATGAGGACCAGGGGCCACTCCCTGGGAGTGTCACACTTCAGCCTGGCAGGTGGATCCTCAGAGGATTAAGTGCCATATGTCAGACGTTTGTAGTGGGAAACCTCAGGAAGAGCTGTGGCTGCCTTGGTGGAGTGGTGCCAGGAATGTAACAGGATGTGTTTTCAGACTTTACAGCCCCCAAGAGGAAGGTCAGTTGGGGAGCATCTTGACTCTATGTGGCAAACCCCACTAAAAGCTATAATGACACATTGGAAAATCATTTATTTCCAATGGCTGCCAAAGTCACCGAAATAAAATCCCACAGCCTGGTCCTCCTGAGGGGATGGCAGAGTGGAAGGTAGATTCTAAAAGGAGAAGCAGCAGAGCTCCATTCATCTCAAGAAACAGCCTGCACCAGCCATAGGGAGGGCAACAAATGTCTCCCTTGAAGAAGATGAGTTTGTGTCTGTGGAAAAGTCCTGTCAGTAAATCAAGAAGGAGATGACCATTTGTTGATCTTGTATCAACCAGTGCTCACTAGAGAAACAGGTTTACTGTAAGATACACATATGGATTTACAAGGTAGACTTATAGTGGCCACCTGCAGAGTCAGGTGTGGAAGACTGGAAAAGGGCTGTCTGCCTGCTGAAGATCTGAAGGATCCAGTCAAATGCTGAAGGCCTAGAGCTCACTGGAGAGTCCCCTGCCAGTCTGTGTCAGGAAGCCAAAGGGTGTGGGACAGAAGGCCACAGGGGCTGAGCTGGAAGCCAGGAGATGATATCCAAGATGGAGGTGAAGACTGGAGTTCCTCCAGAGAAATCCTTTTTATTCTATTCAGGTTAACAAGCTTATTGATTGGTGCCACTCACACTAGAGTGGGTCTTCCATCCTCAGTAAATCTGCTCAGCCACACCCAGAACTATTCTAAATCAATTAGTCGGATGTTTCTTACTCAAACTGACACAACAGGTAAGTATTGGAATTCTCTAGTAGGGGTCACATTTGCAGCTTGAACCATTTAAAGGTAACAGCATTCAGCTTTGTTGGGGTCCTTCCTTCTTTGTGTGCACGTGTCACCCAGGACAGCCTGAGGACTGCAACTGGGTGCCAATCTGCCTGCCCTGCACACAGGGCAAGTCTATGTGGAGCACCCCCACAACTGCATCATCAGAATGGTCTCTTAGACCACAGGTATGCCTTCTAGTGTGGTGTGTGCCCAAGCAGAGATGGAGGTACCTTTACCACCTTTCCAGGGAGTCAGCACAGGACTGGAAGTCAAGAAGCAAGAGATCATGGGTCAGGCTACAGGATTAATTATTATGAAGTGTCCTAAAGACTTTGCCTTTCCAGGAGACCATGAGCTTGGTGAGAACCTGCAAGGGTTCCCAGCAAAACACACACACACATACACACACACACAATAGTACATAGACACACAAAGAACACATACATATGCAAAACATGGACACATGCACCATACACTAGCATATACAACACCGACACCTAGACCATGAACTCATACAGACAACACTTGCACTGTGTGCTCACACACATTCCCTCTTCCACACCCTACAGATGCTCGCAGGGTGAGGCTTCAGTTCTCAAGGCAGAGACCAGTTCCTGATCTGAGGAGTGGAGACTTCTATTTGTAGAGTTCTGCATGGGACATGTTCCCATCACCATCAAATACGAACACAGTTGACATCTTGCCTGTAAAGGAGAATTTCACTCAACTTCCTTCGCTGGGCTTGCGTCATCAGCTTACAGGATTGATGGCTTGCAGTTACTGTGCTATTTCTTCTTCACAGCAACCATTGAAACCACGAGAGTCATCCCCACTTTAAAGATGAGGAGACTGAGTCCAAAGAGCACAGGGTGTCCAAGGTCTCACAGCATGTTAGTTGGACCTAGCACGGACCCCCCTCTTGTTACCACTTCTGCCCTCATGGGACCAGGGTCAGGCCCAGGACCGCAAGTCACTAAGGGACAATTTCCCCCAAGACATAAGGCTTCTCCTTGTCTCTCTTCTGCCCTATGTGTTGAATCAGTCCCCTGGATCCAGTAAAAGGAACTGGGATCACCCATGGAGTTCCCTCTCTTCTCAATTTGCTGAGCAGACCATCCCATCCAAGAGAGGGCATTGGTGCTGGGGCAGCTTATGCCTTGAGCTTCCTGCTTGACATGAAGAAAGCAAATGGGGAACCTGTGCTATGTGAGACATAAGGGCGAGGAGGAGTGTACAGGAGAAAGGAACCTTGGCTAGACAGTAGCCAGTAGCCCATTCCTGGTGGGCTCAGTACCTAGGAACTGGTTCTGCTTGGTCCCTCCAGATAGGAAAGGCCGGAATCTGGAGAGAGATCCTCAGGCTGCTTCTACAGACCTTGAGCCCCTGAAGAGATTAGAAAGTAACTGAGATGCTGCTTCCGTAACTAGTGGAACCAGGGCTTTGGTGGTTGCATGCTTGGCAAATCCCACTTATTAGCTAATTGGAATTTGAGAGGTTTAGGGATAAAGAGCAGTATTGAAGAAAGGAAGTTACACAGCATAACTGATAGAGTCCTCAGGGACATTTTTGATGGGTCGCCTGGGACTGGGCAATTTCACCCCACTTTCTTATTCTCCTGTCACAGCTTACTGCTGGAGCTTAGTGTCTTCACTCACCTCATTCTCATAGCAGGGGCTACAGTCAAGAGGGAGGACACAGAGCAGCAGGAGTCCCCACAAGCTATCCCTACCACCAGGTGCTCTAACCTTCCTCCAGTACTATTCCATGTCACCTGCATGTGTGTTATAGCCTGGCTACTTTGCAGCATGATTGCAGCATGTCTTTTTATGCCTCTATACCGTGTTAGCCAGCTGCATGATTAGGTTTTCTTTGTCATTCTGGAAACGTCCAGAAACTTACCCATTCTGTCATCTGTCTTGAGGTTATAAGGGGTGATCAAAATATATGGTGAATGTTTAAATTTTTAAAATGTATTAGACTCACAAGCTTAAATATCACATGGTTTCTCTTACGTGATGTATTACTTACTTTTGTCATTGCTGGGACAAAATACCGAACACCCAAAGTTAAAGGAGGAAAGCTATGTAGAGGTTTCAGTCCATAATCTGCTAGCTCCAAGGCACAGTGGCACATGGCAGAGGTCATGATTGTGGAAGACAGCAAAAGCAAAAATGAAGAGAGAGAGAAAAACCTCTTCCTGTCCTTTATATTGTATCTAGTTTACTAGAGTTAAGGCGGTGCCAGTCTAGTCGGTGAACTGATTCAGGAGTCATCTACCCTTAATCTCAGTACCCTTAATCCCAGCAAATTGCAACACCATTCAGTCACACACTGTAGATTCAGCCACCTCCAAAGGGAAAAACCCTATGATCACATGAGACTTTGGGGGGACATATAGACACAAACTGTAACACATGAGAAAAACAAATTTTAAATAAAGAATAAAATAACAGATAATAGGAAGTAAGGGCATAGATCTTTGTCAGATGGGAAGGGGGTCAGGAAATGGAGGGAAGGGGGAAGAAGGGAGAGAAAGAGAATGAAAAAGTAATTAAAGATATGCTATGTGCATATACCGACTCTACAATAGAAATGTAAACATATGTACTGCCAACATTTACTAATAACAATATATTATAGTAACAGACACATTGCCATCAGTCTCCCTTGGAATTCTTTAACTTTGCTTCCAGCAGACTTACCCTCATTGTTCTCGGTACTTTCTGAAGCAGTTCTGGAAGTCCTGTTTTGTGAGTGTCTTTATGAAGTGTGATCAAAAATGCAGTGAATGCTGCTGCCAAGTGCCATTCAGTGGGAAGGCGGGTTCGTAAACACATTGTAGTGTGTCCTTATTCACTTTATTCACCCCATCTGGCACCATATGACTTCTGACCCTTCCCTAAAATCAAATTATCATGAAAGGTAAACATTTTTATTTGATTCAGGAATCCAGCCAGCCATAACAGCACAACTAAATACACTCACAAAACAAGACTTTCAGAACTGCTTCTGAAAGTGCTAAGAATGATGAGATGAGTGAGTTTAAAGTGAGAGGGAATGTTTTGTGGGGTATTAATGGCAATATTCTTTTACGATAATATTTTTTTTAATTTTACATTTTCACCATATCTTTCATTTGGATTCACAGTAAGGATGATCCCTCTGTTCAACTATGTAACCGATTTATTTTCTTTTTTCTGGTGGTAGGAAGTGACTCCTATTTGGGATCTTCTTTCCACCTCAAACCAAGGGGCACCAAGCTAGCTCCCAACAGTGGTGCAGAGCTCTGGGCTCTGGCCTGGGACTGAGACCATGCCCTCGGAATGTTAGCTCCCAAGCATCTGTTTATTTATCCAGTTGCTATACTTATTTACTCTTATTTGGGTTTGTCTCCTGGAATATATGTGGACACAGTAGTGTCAGCTTTTAGTGTGTTTGTTGCTGCCTGTGTCTAGAACAGTGCCCAGCATGCAGGAAAGAGGGAGCATGAGGATTTGTCAAAACTGCCAACTCTCTTGATCCTGTATTTCTGCACTTTTTTTTAAAGTATTCACTTATGTGTTGGTTTATTGCATGCTTTCTGTTGTACATTGTACTTACACTTTAATAAAAAGTCCCCACAGTCCCTAACCTCTGATGTCTCTTTAGGGCCTTGTCACTCACACAGGCATTGTTGGAGACCATGGGGGCTGGGGTAGGCAGGCTCTAGCCAGCCCCAGACTTAGACTCTGTTAACTGTTTTGAACCAGTATGATCCAAAACGTGTTTTCCTTTTGTCTTTTAAAATTTTGGTGAACTACATGTAACATAAAAATTAACATTTTAACCTTTTTTGAATGATCAGTTCAGTGGCACAAGGTACGCACAGTTAGTGTGTAAACATCACTACCATTCACTCCCAGTTTCCCATCTTCATAAACTGAAATTCCATCCCCATTAAATACAAATTCCCTAGCTCCATTCCCTGACACCCAACCATTCTATTTTCTGTGGCTTTGTCTCCCCTGGAGACCTCATGTGAATGGAATTGCAGTATTTGTCTTTCTGTCTGGCTTATTTTACTAGGCCTAATGTCCTCAAAGGATTGTAGTATGTGTCAGAGTTTCCTTCCTTTTTGTGGCTGAATAACAATCTACCTTGTGGATGAGCTACCTTTTCCTTATCCATTCATGTCAGTGGACACATGAATAGCTTCTATCTTCTCTTACCCATAATTTAACTAGTGTTGATGGTATGTATACAGTTCTTTCAACTTGAATGCATTTGGTTTGGCTTTGAGTCTGTGCTTAACACCAAGCCAAGTCCAGTAAAGGTTTGATGACTGACTGAAAGTCCAAGCCTATGGACTCACAAGGTTCCCAGAGGCTTCCTGGATCCATCACTTTTATCACTAGGCCCAAGGAAGATATTTCTTACTGCTGTGCAGAAACCCTTCTGTGCTCCATGCCCAGGGGCTTAGAGTGCATGATTGGGCCAGGGGATAGAGATTTCATGTTGATTATATGGAAAAGGCTGTAAAGGTCCGACAGAGCCCTCTGAGGTTGAACAGAAACTGTAGTCTGAGAAAATACCTCCTTTGGGTACCTAGTGAAGAGTGGCCAGCTGGTGGCCCAGGTTGTAGCTCAGGGAAATGGAGGGTTGTCATTCGATGGACACATTTATAAGGATGCTGCTTGTCTTCAGAGCTAGCTCCACCTGTACAGGGGCCTTCCAAAATATATCTGTATCCCGACCTCTAGAACTTGTGAAGGTTATCTTATATTACAGGAAAGATCTTTGCAGATACAATTCAGTTAAGGGACAGGAGAGAGGGGCATCATCTTGGGTTGAATGCTGGGTGGGCTTTACATACAGTCACTGGTATTGTTGAAAGAGGGAGACAGAGAAAGATTTTCCACACAGAAGAGGAAGAGACCACATGATGCAGAGACTGAAATATTGTGGGGACCAGCCAGAGAATGCCAATGTCCACCAACAGCTAGAGGGAAAAGAAAAGAAAGAATAATCTGCCGTAATGTCTCTTCAGAAAGGGCAGCCTTGCCATTACCTTGCTTTGAACCAGTGTACCAGTTTCAGACTTCTGGCCTCTAGCACAGTAAGAGAATAAACTCCTATTGCTTCAAGATATACTGTATGGGGTCATTTATTATAGCAGTCCCCAGGAAACTGATTCAGGATCCCTATTTAGATCCTGATACGTGTTCCTATATTGACTCACTTAACTTAATGACCAGGATTCAGAGATTCAGAAGGTAATCACTGTACACCAGATCCCATGCCAGTGGATCACAGTTAATTATACCCTGTAGGGCCAATCTGCTTCAAAGCACAGATTCTGAAATAGCCATACCTTGGACACCCCCTCTCCTCCAAAGCTCCGCATGCCTCTGTCTTTGAAACAAACCAATAGGAGCAGTCAGTGTTGTGCCTTGATTAGCATATCTTCTCATCCTGGGTTAGCACAGCAGTCCCCTCTTTGTATCCCTAGAATCTTCTTTTTAGGAACTAAAATAGTATTTCTGCATTCCAGCTCTATTTTAAAAAATATCTATTGCCATATGAAATTAGTGTACCACAAACATTTGTATTTCTGTATACTAGCAATGTATGATCCAAAAATAATATTAAAAAAACAATTCTACCTTAGAAGCAGCAAAAAAAAAAAAAAATACTGAATAAAATACTGTATGAATAGCTTTCATACCAAAAGGATATGATATGTACTTATAAAACACCATTGAAAGAAATTCAAATTTAAAAACATAAATAAATAGAGACATCTTGTACTAATGGAATGGAAGTCTCGGTTTTGTTAAGGTGGAATTTCTTTTCTCTCCAGATCTACAAATTCAACCTAACCCCTGTCAAATCCCTAGCTGGCTTCTTGGTAGAAAGTGACAAGATGCTGATCCTAAAACTCAAAGGAAAATTCAAGGGATTTAGAATAGCCAAAATAATCTTAAAGAAGAACAAAGTTGAACAATTCACACTTCCCAATTTCAAAAGTTAGCGCACACATCTGCATTAATCAGGGTAGTGTGATAGAGGAATAAGGACAGATATATAGGTCAGTTTAATAAAATTGAGTATCCAAGAAATTTATGTCCAGTTAATTTTCAACAAGGATACCAGAACAGTTTAATGGAGAAAGGAAATAATTTCTACAAACAATTCTTGAACAAGTGGATATTCATATGAAGAATAATCAAATTGATAAAATAGCTAAAACTATAAACTCTCAGAAGAAAATATGGGCAACTTTTCATGATTTTTTGATTTAGCAAATGTTTCATAGGTGAGACACCAAAAGTATAAGCAAAAAAAGAAAAAATAGATGAATTAGACCTTATCAGAATTAAAAATTGTGCTTCTAAGGACATCACCAAGAAATGACAACTCATGGAATCAAAGTATTTTCAAAGCATAACTTTGGTAAAAGAGATTGGTATCCAAAATATATGAAGCATTCTCACAATTCAACAAATTACCTCTTCAAAAAACTAAACATAAAGTTACCATATGACTCTTAGGTCTATACTCAAGAGAACTGAAAATATGGTTCACATAAAAACTTCTACATGAATATTCATTGTAGGATTTATAATAGCCAAAAGGACATGGTAGAAATGTCCATCATCTGATGAATGGATAAAGAAATTGGACTACCCATGTGATGGAATACTATCAGCCATGGAAAGAAATGAAGTCCTGAGGCATGCTGTGACATTATGGACCTTGAAAACATTATGCAAAATAGGAGAAGCCTGTTACAAAAGGTTACATATTTATGATTCCACTTATGTGAAATGACCAGAGTAGGCAAATGAATAGAGACATAAATTCAATAAGTGCTTTCTGTCTAGGGAGGCAGGAAGTGACTGATATGTCCCTATTCCTTGCATGCACCCTACCAGATGATTATGGAGTCTACTCCCTTTCTTTGCTGATCTGGACCTTGAAGCCAGCACCTCTGGACAACCTTCCCAGGGCTCCACAGCCAGTCCAGAGCAGGGTTCTACTCAAGTACATTCAAGTTTTATGAATATATCTGTGAATAGCACAGAAAGGAAGTATCCTGATCAGAGCCTTCCCTCCTGCTCTTGCTACCCTTTCTTCTCTCCCTGGTCCATTCCATGCTCCTGCTGAGGGTTTCAGAATCTTAAATACAGCAATTTGAGCTTGGCCGCCTTCTCCCATATTGTATTTGCTCAGTGTCTGTTCACTGTGGGCTAATGACCCTGAGCTTTGGCACAATGAAATCCCAGTTCTCACTCCATGCTGTTTTGAGGATCAATCTCAGCATGATAATTGTCTCACGCTTGGCTGAGTTTCAGTTCCAGAGGTCTGCCTCCCTTCTTGTGTCTCACTGGCCCAGGAGAGCACCCTAATATCCCTGATAGTTTCCTAACACTTTAATTGTGTACTTTTGGTTTCAGGTTAGTTTGTGGATTATTTTTCAGATAATTGAAAAGGATGCTTTCAGATGCTGGATGATGGTTGTAACTACTCATCAAAGTGTCTACTTCCTGATGACTTCACTTCCCCCACTACCCCCACTGCCCCTCCCTGCCTGGCTTTGATTACAGATCCTATCAGCTGCATTGCCTAGCAATTAAGCCATGTGTGGCTCCAGGGAAGCTGTGTTTGGAGTATGGAAGTACAGACTGTTGGAACTGAGGATCATCTGGCCCCATTTCCCACCTTACAGGCCATGCTTGGTGGTCTCTGTGGCTTAGGGAAGCATGGGTTTACCTGGAGACATAGGGTAGCTGCCCAACTCTCCTGACTTCTGGCAGTGTCCTCCCTGCTACTGTGATGCCTGGGTAAATGTGGTCATGGGCAGGTACAGATATTGATCCAGCACACAGAATACCCCTTGCCACTCCACCATAGCCCAGGGGAGACCTGCGCCAGGTGCCAACTCATTAAAATAGACTTGGTACCAGGTCAGAATTTATGCCTACCATCACCTTACCTTCCTCCTAAGATCCCCATAAGCTGCCTTTTCCCAGGGAGTTGCATGGCCTTAGCAAGTGCCTAGCACACAGTGGGTACTTGATAAATGCTTTTATTCCTTGTGGTCTCTTCCCACCAGGTTTAGGACAGGAGCTTCTCAGGCCATGAGCCTAGTGACCTGACTCAGGGTATGGAGAGAACCTCTGGCATGTGTGATCTTAGAAATATGAAGGATTCTCTGCCATTCAGTGCTGCTTGCTGGGAATGTGAAGCAGCTCCTGCAGGCTGGTCTGTATCTTCGGTGAACACCTGTCCTCCAGAGCCTCTGGGCGTGGATAGGGGGTCGGCACAGACTACTGAGCAGAAACCCTGTGTCCAGAAATACTGTTAGAGAAGAAGGTGGGAAGCTAGTCTGTGGTGTAGGAGACAGGAGAAAGTGAGAGGACACCAGGGGCAGCCCTGGTCTGGGGAGCACACAGGTGCTAGCAGACTTCACCCCTAAGTTTTCAAGAGTGCATTCCTGAGGTAGGCACAGAAGGTTTTATGCTGTTTGGGTTTGGGTTGCTGCTGTCTGCACCCTATGATGACACACTACCCCTGTGATGGTTTCTAGTGCCCCTTTGTCAGTTAGAATACTGTCCATGGGAGCCCTCTTTTCCTGGTATGCTTGTCTGTGGACAGCAGTCTTGGGAACTGCCTTAGATTAGAAAAGCAGTTTGAGGCCTCTTTCTGCAAGGACCATGGGTCAGCTGTAGCTGACAAGAACTGATGACATCCAAGGAGCAGCAGAGTCCCGTTTGCTGTCCCAGGACATTGTTAGCAAGCATCTTGGTCATGGTGCAACATAGGAATCCAGGTGCTGGGAACAGCACCAACATGCGGTCTGCGCTCCAGGCAGGATGACCAGGACATGGGATCTGTCCATGGTGCTGATTTACAAGATGCAAAGTAAAGCAGTGTGGGGAAGGAGGAGAGAGAGACAGGAGGGGTGACCACAGGACAGGCCTCTCCCAGGAGACACACAGGAAAACAGAGAGCATAGTGCTTTGGAGATACTCAGGAAAACAGAGAGCATAGTGCTTCGTTGCATGTTTGTTCTTCCTTTTCTGATGACCCCTTCAGATTACCTCCTGTCCTCGTTGAGTCACTGTGACCTCTCTCTGTGTCTCTATTGTCACAGCCAGTAAGTGGCAGAAGCAAGATTCAAATCCAGACAGTCTTTATGCTTCCAAAGGGAGAGGAGGTCCTGCTATAGGGGGCAAGGATGGAGACACCTACCTGCTACCTCTCCCCTGAACCTAGCCTCACTCAGAGCAGTATTCCTCTCACCTGCCTCCCCAGTGCATCTCATCTGTGTCCACTGGTAAGGTTGGAGGAAGATATATGGAACTTCCCTCCAAGTCAGGGGAGGAGAGGGTGGTCCCTCTTCCTCCTACCCACCCACCTCCTAGCGTAGCCAACACTGCCTTAAAACCTGGCCACAGAGTGAACCACCTGCCCCCTCACTTGCCCATTCCTGAGATGTCCTTAAGTACTTCTGTACCAGGAGCTGGGATGGTGCAGGGTGCAGAGATGCCTGAAGCCTGCCCAGGATAGCACACACAGGTGACTATAATGGTAGCTTAGGTGCTAGGGCCTTGCCCATCAGCACAGGGCACAATGGGGCCCCATGTTCTCCTACCCTGTTCCCTCCCATGTTATATCCCTTGGTGGAAAACACAGCACCTTTGCAGTTTCATTTATGCTCATGTAAGTGGTTGAAAATCTAGGTGGTGGATTTAGGACTTCTGGATCTGATTAGTGGAGCTGTGCTCTTTGGCATTAACATTAGCAGAGCACTTGAGTCCCTGTTCAAACAGGGCTAAACTTATTTTTCAGAAAATAGACTGTTTTGAGGCCTAATCATAGGCATTAAAGCCATTAATTAGTGATAAGATTCAATTTCCTGGTGTCCTTGCCTGTGTGTGTGCGTCCTGATGTAGAGATTGTGGCTTGAGCACTTTCCACAGATGCATCAGCAAATGCCTGCCGGGCCAGCTGGGCAGTGTCATATCGTGATGTTCCCCAGGCCGGCCAGGCCCCATGTAACCCCATCACAGGCCAGGATGAGCCACTCCTAACATCCTCCCCAGGTCGGGAGGAGCAGGCAGAGGGAGCAGGTGGCCTGTGCAATGAGCCCTCCTTAATCCAATTACTGATTTCAGTGTTCCAGCAAGGCCTGCTAATAAAATGGATTTACAGGCCACTGAGTGGAGGTTCCCAAGCAGGACAGCTACTGTTTTACCTTCCTCCATCACAGGCTTCTGTCGGTCTTCTACCATCTTCCTTCCTGTAATTGACCCCTTATCCCCAGTAACAGAACATACATCCAGATCCTGGGTATCCTTCTCCTTGTTTTAGCCTTCAAGGCTCAGAAGCAGTAGCCAGGAGTGTACAGATGGTCAGGGCAGAGGATGGTAACTAGACTTCAGAGGCTGCCACCCCAACACTGCCCCTACCAGCAGGGTGGGCAGTATTATCACTTTCCACTTCCCATCTTTGTCCCACAAGATATGATCACATAGGTGTGTGTCTCCAGATTACAGAAGCTGATAACCCTAAAGTGTCAGACCTGTCAGAAATCTTGGAGGAGCCACATCAATTCCCTCACAGTGTAAAATAGGGTTTATCAAACTTGAAAGGTAAGTAGTCTGGTGAGTTATGAGACCAGATCTAAACAAATATGTGAAGCGTGTCTGCTATGGCAGTGTGCACACCCTGGGCCATGTCTTGCCTGTTGTCTTGCCTGTGGTCATACAGCTCCTAAAAGAAGCTTGGTGTGCACTGGGACCTGAAATCTCTTCTCTGGTCATGTGTTCTCAAGATGGATATGAGTGCTACCTCAGAATCAGGGCTGTTGGCTGCTTGTCTAGGTGGCCTCCTTGGAGGGAGGAGATGGTAGGCTACATGAGTGAGACAGTTGCTAAAGGAAACAGTGTACTTTCTCAAGCAAGAGCTCTAGATTGCTTATTTCTGCTCCGTTTTGTGAAATTTCATGATGTTTAGGTTAATAGGCATGCTGATTTTAGCTGCTCTGTATTTTCTCTCCCTACAGTTTGCATTTTAATGCATAGAATAGTTCTCAGATTAGAAAGAACCAAGTGCTTAGTTTTTGTTTTGTTTTGTTTTTTCTTTTTTAAAACAAGGGGTTTCTCCCTGAACTTTTTTTCATTCTTCCTTGGTTTAACTTGCAAGGTGTTGGTAGAGGGCTACTAGTCTGGCCTGGATACCTGTTTGTGTTCCTGAGACTTGCTTTACCTGCCACAAGTGGTAAGACAGCCTCAGACGTTGGGTGTGACTTGTGGGTCATAGTGAGTAGGCTTCACCTCCTCCAGCGAGGGTCGGAAACCACATACTGGGTCACTTCAGTATCCTTGGCTTTGAAACTGTGCTGGGCTTCCTCCTCATTCTTCCTACTGTCCTCATTGCAGGCTCTGTCCTCCTGGAGAGGAAGGTAGGTGGTACACACAGGCCAAGCCCAGCACCAGCACCTGAGGGGAGGAGAACCAGGATGTCAGGGGCCTGATGCCTGTGCAAGGAGTTGTTAGCAACAGCGGCCACACGTGTCACTATTGGAGGAGCCTGGTTTACAGGCTGGTTGGCTTGTGTGCCAGCTAGAAGCTCTAGAAAATCTTTTCACCCACTCTGAGCTGCAGGATGCTCCAGGGAGGTGGAGTCGCAGTACTCCACCCCTGGGCTGTGTGGAGGACGGTGGGGGAATAAAGCCTGTGGCCCAGGGCAGCCTCTGACACAGGATTGCTGGCCCTTTCTGCTCTGCAGTAGTGCTGGCTGTCACAAAGTGATCTTGGGCCTCCCACACCAGGTTCTGATGGCATCTCCTGAACAGCCACCATGGCCACAGAACTGTGGGCTTCCTACTGACCAGCTGTGGCCACTCACAGTAGGGAATGTTCTGCGTGGAGCCTTCCTAAGCCTGCTCACCACTCCCTTCTGAACAGCATCTTTGCCCTGCCTGATGGTTAACAGTTTTGACAGGCCAGGCTATTTTTAGAAACCCGTTCCCACTCCTTCTCCCTGTGGGAAAAGAAAAGCAAGTTAAATTTTAGAGTTAGCCCACCCCTTCTCCTCCCTTGTGCACTAACACATGCAGCAGCCACTCGGGTGGGAGGCTGGCTGTGGCAGCAGGAGGGCCCAGGGCACATATTCAAGGCTTTCTCAGGGCTCAGCAAGAGTGTTTTCTACTCTGGCCAAGGTTTTGTTAGGAGAAAGTGTTGCCACCTCCCTACTGAAGGAAACAAGCTCCAGGTGGGCAGTGGCTTGCCAGGCTGCAGTCAGGTTGGCATCGGGCCCCCTGGCTCCTGGTCTAGCACCCTTGTGATACCATGGGGACCAGTCATCCTGTGAGTGGTTGGCTAGCTGCCTGGAGGAAGGACACCTGGGTAGTGAGGACAGTGCCCGTGGCAGCAGGCCAACCCCATACCTCCTCTGCCCCGCAAACCTCCTCCACACCCAGCCAGCTTGGAACTGACAGCAGCCCTGAGAAAGGGGCTGAATCAAGATTTCACCCCCATGTTCTCAAGAACAAGTCTTGAGCCCAGCGAGGTGATGAAATCAAAGGTTAGAGTCACATCCTTTTGGACATGGTGTCTCATGTGGGGACACTCAGTGATGTCTAGAAAGAAACTGGTCATGCGCACAGGGAGAGATAACACCCAGCCCAGTTCAGGAAGCTTGAAACACAGTGGAGTTAGCTTGAAAAGTAAATCAAAAGATGAAGTTAAATAGTCATCCATTTTTTAACAATCAACCTGATAAATATTTAGGTTTAGGGACAAAACTTTATTATTAGGTCCTGAGCAATGTCTTTAGCTTGATATATTTATTTTCAAGCTTTGGGATGTGCTGTTTTTTATGCTAAGTTTTGGGTAATGGCAGCTACCTTGGTTCTGGGGCCCTGGGCTCCATCCCCACAGTAAAACCTCAGGAAGGACTCCAGATCCATCTTCCCCCAGAAGTGGACCCAGCAGCCTGTACTCGAGGGCCAGGCCAGGGTGAAGACCGGCTTGACTATGAGCAGGGGTCCAACCACAACTTCCCTCTGCTCCCTCTGCTAGGCTGTAACAGAGACCTAAAGCAGCTCGCTCTCCTCTGAATGGTATTTCTCAGGTTCAGATTAGGCAGTGAATGAACGTTTCCACAGGTCTTGGCCATATTGGGTGGTCACATTCCTGCCTTACTGCCAGTTTGCTGCTTCTTCACAGAATAGCACAGCCTGCCTGGCTCTTGTAGTTATGGAAGTGAACACTGGAGTGTGATGTCTACTTTGTCTTTTTGAGGCAGAGTCTCACTGTGCAGTTCAGGCTGGTCTTGAGCTCATTTTGTAGCCCAGGTTTGTCTCAAAGTCACCAGGATCCTCCTGCCTCAACCTCTGAGTGTTAGGATTATAAATGTGTGCCACCACACCCAGATGCTAAGGCTATTTCGGAGTTTGTTATTTTTTTAACAGCTTGGTTGTGGTATAATTGGCACAAAATAAGCATATTTGAAGTGCATAACTTGGTAAGTTTTGACAAATGTATAATCCAGGAAAGCCTCACCACAGTCAGAATCATGAGCTGTCTGGTCCTACCCCACCCTACCCACTATTTCGTCTTGCTCTGTTGCTCCTTCCCCTGTCAGTGACTGATCAGTTTACTTGTCACCATAGATTAGCTTGCTCTTCATGGGATTTTATATAAATGGTTTCATGTGTTATATACTTTCTTCTCAGTGACTTCTTTCATGCCACATAATTGACATTCATGTCTGTTGTTGTGTTCTTATTGTGTGAGTAGTATTGTATCGTTCTTATTGCTGAGTAGAATTCCACTGTTTGTGCACATCGTAATATTCTTCATCCTGCTGCTTGGTGAGTATGTGGCTTGCTCCTGGTTTGGGGCTGTAACCATGTGTGTAAATGTCTCATTGTGAACACGTGCTTTCATTCATTGAAAGTAAGTATGTAGGAGTGGAACTGTCAATGGTAGTTATGTGTTTACCTTTCTACAAAACTGTCAAACAGTTCTCCAAAGTGCTTCCACCAGTTAGCAGCAGGTCTCGAGAGCTTCAGTTCCTCCATGTCCTTATCAGGATTTGACACAGCTTGTCATTGTAACTTTTGCTGTTCCAGTATGTGTTAAGAGGCGTCTCACTGTAGAGCCGATGTGCATTTCCCTGCTGACTAATGATGTTCAGTATTGTCCATTATTTCTCTGGGTTGTTTTCTTATTATTAACATTTAAGAATGCTTTCTATATTATGTATAAATTTCACCTACTAACTTTGTAAATTTTGTTCTCTTGACAGTGTTTGGAGAGCAGAAATGTTTAATTTTGAAATCTAGTTTAACAGGCAAGCTTTTCTATTATGGAATGTGCTTTTGTTGTCATACCTAAGAAATCTTGGCCTAACCCAAGGTCACACAGTTTCTCCCCTGTGTCTGCCTGGAGCTTATAATGACAAGTTTTCTATTTGGGTCTCTAACTCATTTTGAGTTAGTTTTTGTATGTGGTATGACGTATGGATTAAAGACCACGTATGCATGTGTGGTTTAAATATGAAGGGTCCCTCAAAGACTCATATATTGGGGGCTTGATCCCCAATGCAGCAGCATTCAAAGGTGGGGCCTAGAGGAATAACTGGATCATGAGAGCTCTAATTCATTATTGAGACCCTAATTTGATGGCATTATTAGGAGGTGATGGAAAGAGGAGATCGGGCCTAGTTGGAGGAAGTGACCTTGAGGACTGTGTCTTGTCCCTCTCCTCCTGTCTCTTGGCTCCTTCCTTCCCTCTGTGCTTCCTGACTGCCATGTGGTGAGCAGCTTCTCTCTGCTATGCCCTTCTTTTATGATGTTTCTGCCTCACTGCAGAAAGCATGAACCAAAATTAACATTTCTTCCTCCAAGTTATTTTTCTCAGGTATTTAGTCACAGCAAGGGAAAGCTGATCATACATGTGTGTATTCAGTTGTTCCAGCACTGTTTTGTTTAAAAGACTCTTCTTGACTTGAATTGCCATTGGACATTTGTTAAAAGTTGTTTGTAGATCTTTCTTGGGCTATTAATTCTGTGTTAACACTCTGCTTGTCTGTCTCAAAGATTAAGTCTTAATCATTGTAGCTATATGAAAATTCTTGGAAATCAGATAGTATTTGGGATAGTCTAGATATTTTGTATTTCTATATGAATCTTCAAATCAGTTTGTTATGTTCTATTTTAAGATAGATTACTGGTATTTTAATTGGAATTATGTTAAATATATAGATCAATTGAGGGAGATTAGTGTCTTAAATAGTGAGTTGCCTTACCAGGGTCAGTGTCTCACCTTAAGTCATGTCTAATTTCTCTAAGCAGTGTTTTGTGGTTTTCCATGGAGCAGTCTTGCTTATCTTATGTCAGGTTTATCCTTAATTATTTTATATTATTTTATTGTAAGTTATCTTATATTTTAAATTTTAATTCCCAACTGTTTGTTGCCAGTATATAAAACACAGTTGAACTGAATATCTTGATGTTACATCCAGCAACCTTTCTAAGCTCACTTATTAGTCCAGTAGTTTCTTTTAGATTCCACTGAATCCTACGAAGTTGATGAGCGAATCATCTGAGGATAAAGTCAGTTTTGCTTTGTGAATCTGATGCATCTTTTCTGTTCTTTCCCTAGCACTGTGCAGCACTCCTAGTGCTGTGCTGAGTAGAGATCTAGATATTTCACCTGGTTCCCGATGGGGGTGGCACACTGAATCTTGGAACATTAAGTGTGATGTTTGTAGGTTTTCAGAGATGCCGTTTATCAAGTCAAGACAGATCTCTGTTCTTGGTTTGCTGAGTTTTTCTCAGGAGTGAATATTGGACTGTGCCAAAGATTTTTTTCTTCCTGGATTGAAAGAATAGTGTGTTTCCCTTTTTAGTTTGTTAATGTGGAGAGTTACATCCATTGATTTTCAAAGGCTAAATCAACTCTGCATTCCTGAGATCAGCATCAATTGGTAATGATACATTATTCTTTCTGTGTATGTCAGATTCAATTTTCTAAAACACTTTTTAAAATGTTTTCATATATATTTTAAGAAATATTTGTAATTTTCTTATAACTATCTAATTTTGGCCTCAGTGTAATGTTTACCTCATAGGATGATTTGGGAAATATCTCTTCTTTGATTTTTTGGAAAAATTTGTGAAAACTAAGTAAAATTGGGTAGAATTACCAGTGAAATAATCTGGTTTCTTTTTGAAATGACTGTCAACTACATATTCAGTTTCCTTAATAAATATAAAAGAATATTCTGGTTATGTTTCTTTTCTGGTGAGCTGTAGCAACATTTCTTTCAAGTATTTATCCATTTTATCTGTTTTTTAATCTAATGGAATAAAGTATTTCATAATATTCTCTTATTTTCCTTGTAATTTTTTATAGAATCTGTCGTGATGCTATTACTGCTCTCCTGATATTGATGATTTATGTCTTCTGTCTTTTTTTCCCCCCCTGCTCAGTTTGACTAGAGGCTACTAATTCCATTGGGCTTCTTGAAGAACAAGCTTTTGGTTTCATTGATTTTCCCTGCTGACTTTCTGTTTTCTATTTCATTGATTTTCACTTTGTTGTTCATTATTCCCTTTTTTCTCACTCTGGATTTAATTTATTCTTTTTCTAGTTTCCTAAAGTGGAAGCAGAAATCATAAACTTGAGATACTTTTACTCTAATAGATGCTTAACGCTATAAAGTTCCCTCAGTGTTGTCTTAATGACATTTGACAAACTTTGATTGTTGTACTTTTATTTCATCCAATTCAAAATAATTTCTTATTTCTGATTTAATTTCTTGTTTAACCTGAGGTTCATTTGGAAGTGTTTAGTTCAGTTTGTAAATGTTTGGAGGTTTTCCATACATCTCTCTGTTACTGATTTTGATTTAGTGTCACTGTTGTCAGGCAGCATACTTTTGTGGGACCTATATTCTATGATTGTTAGTTAGAATATTCCACCAGTATCAATTGGGTCACATTGTTTAATGATGTCATTCAAGTGTTTTATGCTGTGACTGATTTTCCATTTACTTGTTATATTAATGAAGCAGCGTATTGAGGTATCTAAGTACCACTGCAGATCTGTATGTTTCTATTCAGCTATGTCAGATTTTACTTTATGAAGTTTGAAGCCATTTGAAGTATAAGTTGGGATTCTTCTTTTCAAGATGTGATCCTTTATAGTTAGAAAATTACATTCATAATTTTATGATATACATTGCCATTCCAGCTTTCCTTATTTTAATGCAGCACACTATACCTTTTTCTGTATATTTAATTTTAACCTATGTGTTTCTTTTTATTTAAAGTACATTTTGTAAGCACTTGCTGCTTTTATACTGACAACTTCTGCCTGTTATTGAGTTAATTTACACTGAGTCCATTTACATGTACTGTGAGTCTCATGTTTAAATCTACCATCTTGCCTTCTATTGTTTACTCTTCATACCTTTTTGATTCATTGAGTACTTTCATGATCTCTTTTTTTCTTTTTCCTCTTCTTCATTTTACCTCTCCTTTTCTTCATCTTCCTTTTCTTCTTCATTTGTGGTACTGGGAATTGAACCCATGGCATTTCACTGAGCTACATCACTGGCCCTTTTAAAAATTTCTTTAGTTTTGAGACAGGGACACACTAAGTCACTCGTTTGCTCAAGTTGGGCTCAAACTTGTGATCCTTCTGCCTCAGCCTTCTAGAGTACTGGGATAATAGACATGTGCCATTATGCCCAGATTCCATTATTTTAATAGGCTTTATTTTTTAAGATCAGAACAGAATTGAGCATAAACTAGTTTTCAATGCCATCACCACAGACACCTTGCCTCTTGAACTGGCACCATCCCATCCTGAGTGGTGTGTTGGTCTCAATCAACCTACAGTGACACATTAGTATTAGCTAACCTAATTCCATAGTTCACACAAGGGTTCATCCTTGGTTTTGTACGTTCTGTGGGTCTGGACAAATACCTAAGGACACGTGTCCACCATTAATGTCCCATAAAGAACAGTATGACTGTCCTGCACCTTTTTCGTGCTCTACCTGTTTATCATTGCTTCTACCCTATCCTCTGTGGTTTTACTGAAAGTGTCACATAGTTGGAGTCATGCAAAATGTTTTTTTAAACAGTCTATTTCACTTGATAATATCATTTAAGTCCTTTTTCATCCCCTTTTCTTTTACATTGGTGTGTGTTTGAACTCTCTGGTCTGTTGTGTTTCACTGATCCTTTCGTGTGTACTTGGACCAACACCACACCACCCTGGTTACTGTAGTTTTATAGGAAGCCATGGCGATGAGCAGGGTCAGCCCCTTCTGACTCCTTTTTCAGGACTGAGTTAGCTATTTTAGGTCTTTTGCCTGTACATATAAACTTTAGAGTCAGCTTGTCAAATCCACAAAATAACTTGCTGAGGTTTTGTTTGGGCTGCATTGAATTTATAGATCAATTTGGAGAGAAGTGATATTTTGACAAATTTGAGTCTTCTTATCCATGAACATAAAATCTCTATTTAGTTCTCTGATTTATTTCATCAGAGTTTTACAGTTTTCCTCATATAAATATTGTATATGATTTGTCAGATTTATCCTTCAGCACTTCATGCTTTTGTAGTGCTAGTATTATTGTGTTTTTAATTTCAGATTCTACTTTTTTATTGCTACTGTAGAGGAAAGCAGCTGACTTTTTTGTATTAACTTTACGTCTTGTAACTTCTCCTTGATTACTGCTTATTGTTGCAGGAATTTTTTTGTTATTTTTCTTTCATGGTTGATTCAGATTTTCTATACAGTTATGTTGACTGTGAACAAAATGTATTAATCTCTTTTGTTGGTTTCTTAACTATAACTCTTACTTTATTACTTTAGTGGTTGCTATAGGATTAGAATATATACCTTTAACTTATCAGTCTATCTTGAATTAACATTTTTTTGTATACTGTATCTTACAATAGTATAATTCTAATTCCCCCACGAGTTCTTAATATAATTGTTGTCAAATATTTTATGTATCCACATGCCATAAATCCCATAAAACATTTTTATTATTTTAAAGAAATTTCAGTAAGAAAAAAATCTTATATATTTGCCCATTAGTTTCTATTTCCTTAAATCGTTTACTGGATTCTGGGCATTATAAATTTACCTTGCTATGGTTATAAATATCCATGAGACTCTGAGACACTTTTAAATTACTTAGAAATGCCATTCCCTTTGGGATTTTCTCTTAAGATTTTTAAGGCAAGATCAGAGCAGTATTTAGTCTGGGACTAATTACTCCCCAGTATTATTGCAAGACTTTACTAAGTATGCTGTCAGTGCCTTGTGAATTCTGATGTTTTGTTTTCTACCTGGTGGGAATAACCACTGTTCCCAGCTCCATGTGGACACTGGGATCTTTTCTTGCCTCCAGCCTTGGATGCTTCCAGTCTCTTGCTGAGCACCTAAGGGACCCTGCACAGATCTCTCCACTTAGTTCTCTAGTTCTCTCTCCCTCCCTCCTTCACTCCCTCTCTCCCTTGTTCCACCTCCCCTTTTCTTTCTCTGGCCCTTTTTTCTTCTGCATTCTGTCCCATAAACTCTAGCTGCCTTTGTCTCCCTGTGCTGTGGATTAACAGCTCTCAAGAGAATACCCTGGGCCTATCATCGGGCTCAGTGTAGTTGTGTCTTTCCTCTCATTCTTCTTTGTTGCCCAGTGTTCTGGAACCCATTGTTTGTGTATTGGGTCTATTTTGTTGTGTTTTGTGTGTCCTGGGGGAGAGGAAATCTGTCCTTGTCATTCCATCTTGGCTGGATGGGAAAGCCTTCTTACATCAGATACTATGATGAGACTTTGTTTCATCAACATGCACTTTCATATTTAGGGAATTAATGGCCCGCATGAATAATTCTGCTCTGAAATCCTTACTGTCAAAGAGAAAAATCATTCACTCATGTGTACCTTGTCTCCACGTCGGCCTAGGATAACACAGTGAATTAAACAAGCACACTATATTCCCTCAGGGGCTTATTTGGAACCAGACCTAAAGGATTTTAACAGCTCTCTGGGGTAAGCTTGAGAAAAATAAAACTGCATTGCTCATTCAGCAGACAAATTTACTAAGCACCTACCAGACCCTGCTCACACTGTCCCAAGGAGCTCATGGGCTGATAGAGGTGGATGTGTAATCATCAGAGAATGTTCTGCTAAATTCTAGAATTGGGGTTCATAGAAAAGGACACAGTGTTGAATTTTGACCATGCAGCAGAAAAAGAACATTCCCCGAGAAGGCAGCCGTTGAACTGACTCTTGAAAGATGGTCAGAGCTGGAGGCCAGGGAAGGGGATAAGCCTGGCTCATCAGTTCAGAGGGTAGCCTGTGTGGTAAAACCTGGTGCTTGGGGCGTGGCCAAAGCCTAGGTTCCGGGGAAAGCACTAGGAGGGTGTCAGCCACTGAGGGCTGGCTGCAGGAGCCGATGGGTTCGAGGCACAGCCCTGCATTCATCAGTTGCTGGTTGAGGAGTAAATGATGTCACCATCATTGAATATGAATTTGGAGGCATGATGGACTTTTACCCTTACTGCCTCAAAACCACAACTGCATTCTTCCAATAACTTTATAATTTCTCAAGTAAAGTTTTTTATTAAGTTTTTGGTACATTTTAATATACATAATGAACACTTTCATCATAGAGATTTTGTGCTATACATGACTTATCCCATTTCCTCCTCTTTTTTTTTCACATCCACTTTCCATCCCTTCAACCTTATTTACAAAAGCTTTGTTTCCAGGTTTTCTTCTTTTCTTACTTTTTTCTCTTCCATCCTTTCTTTCCCCCTTTCCCCTCCCTTGTTCCCATTTCCAACTGAGTATTTTCTCCATTTCATGTTATCTAGTATACACTCTGGTCCTTATTTACACTTTAGATTTCTTGCACCAGAGAAACAATGCAATATTTACACACTTGGGTTTGCTTAATTTCACTTAAGAATATGCTTTCAAGTTCCATTCATTTACCTAACAATGTCTCAAGTTTATCCTTCTTTATGGATGAGTAGTACTCCATTGAATAATAAACCAAATCTTTATCTTTTCATCAGATGATGGGCATTTGGGCTGTTTCCAAGATTTAGCTATTACAAACTGCTGTTATAGACATGAATTTGCATATATCACTGTGGTACAGTTTTTTTCCTTCTTTCAAGAAGATACTGAAAGGATACTATGTGGGTTGGATTGGAATTTCTAGTTTTACTGTTTTTTAGGAATTTCCACACTGATTTTCACAGTGATTACACCAGTCTGCACTCCCACCTACAGTGAAAGAGGGTTCCTTTTTCCTTCCAGCCCTACCAGCATTTGTTGTTGGTTGATTTCTTGACAATTGTGATTCTTTCTCGAGTGAAATGAAATCTCAGCATTGTTTTAGTTTGCATTTCTCAAATGTCCAATGATGTTCAACATTTTTTCATATATTTATTTGTCACTTCTACTTCTTTATCTGAGAAGTGTCTATTCATTTCAGATAGCCATTTTTGAATTGGACGTTTAAATTGAGAGGGTCTAATTTTTTGAGTTCTTTATATATTCTAGATATTAGCCTATCATCTAAGGAATAGCTGGTAAAAATTCTTTTCCACTCTGTGGGTTGTCTCTTCACTACATTGATGATTCATTTGCTGTGCAAAAGACTTTTAGTAAGATGATATCCCATTTCTTGATTCTTTGTAATATTTTCCTTGTAATCTGGGTTTTTGTTCATGCAGTCTTTGACTACACTTTCAAGAATTCTACTTATTTCCTCTTCCAGAAGATTTAGTGTTTCTGTTTTAATATTTAGATCCTTGATCCATTTTTATTTTAGTTTAATGCATGATGAGAGATATTGATCTAATTTTAGTCTTTAGCATGTGGAAAGCCAATTTTTCCAGTACCATTTATTAAAGAGGCTATCTTGCTTCCAGGGAGAGTGTTTGGCCCTTTTGTCAAAGATAAAGTGGCTGAGTGTGTTTGGAGTTGTTTCTACATCATCTAATCTGTTTCATTGATCCTCAATTCTGGTTTGTTTTGTTTTGCCAATACCATGCTGTTTTTATCATAGTAGTATGATTTAAACTAAAGAATTATGATGCCTCCTGCCTTGCCTTTGTTGCCCAGGATCGCCTTTGCTATTCTAGGTTTCTTCTTATTCCAAATAAATTTAAGGATTGTTTTCTTTAGTTCTGTAATGTATGCTATTGGTATTTTTACTGGAATTGCATTGAGTCTGTGTAACTATTTTAGGGGTTTGGCCATTTTCACTATATTGGTTCTTTTTACCCAAGAGCAAAAGATGTCTTTCCATTTTCTGATATCCTCTTTGATCTCCTTTTCAGGGTACTATAGTTTTCATTGTAAAGATCTTTTACCTCCTTAATTAGATTGATTCCTCAGTGTTTCACTTTTTTTGATGCTGTTGTGAAAGTTATGGTTTCCCTACTTTCTGTCTCAGTGAGTTTGTTATTTGTGTAAAGGAATGCAACTGATTTTGACTTTGTATCCAGCTACACACTGAATTTGGTTATTAAGTTAGAAATCTTCACAATTTGAACTCTAATTGTGGAGCTTTAGGGGTCTTTTATGTAAAATATCATGTCATCTGTAAATAAATAATTTGACTTTTTCCTTTCCTATCTTTTTTTCCTTTTACTTTTTTCTTTTGTCTAATTGCTTTGGGTAATAGTCCAGAACTATATTGAATAGGAGTGGTGATGGTGGGCATCCTGCTCTTCTTGATTTTAGAGTGAAAGCTTTCAGTTTTTTCCATTTAGTGTGTTGTTAACTGTTTCTTTGTTGTAGAAGAATTTTACCAGATTAAGACTATCTCAATTTTCTGTAAGGTTTTGTTATTAATGTGTGTTAGATTTTGTCATAGGCTTTCTCTGCATCTATTGAGATGACTATGTGATTTTTGTCCTTGGCTCTGTTGATATGGTGTATTACATTTGTTGATATGAGTATGTTGAACCATCCCTGCATCCCTGGAATGAATCCTACCTGGTTATAGTGTATAATCTTCTTGATAATATGCTGCATTCTTTTTGTCAGTATCTTATTGAGAATATTTGCATCTATATTCATTAGGGAGTTTGGACTGTAGTTCTCTTTTTTTGGTTGGAGCCTTCTCTGGTTTTGATATCAGGGTAATGCTTCCAGGAATGACTTTGGGAGTATTGCGTCTCTTTCAGTTTCATTAAAGAATGTAATGTAGAAGTAGCAGCACTGTGACTTCTCTAAATTTCTTGTAAAAGTCAGCAGTGAACCTGTCAGGACCTGAGTTTTTGTTTTTTTGTTAATTTTTAATTACATCTTCAATTTCATTGACTGATATTGGCTTATTTAGAATTTTTATACCTTCTTGATTCAACTTTAGTGATTCATATGTATCTAGGAACCTGTCCATTTCTTCTGCCTTTTCCATCTTATTAGAATAGAGTTTCTTGAAATATATATTAATGATCTGCATTTCCTCAGGATCCATTGTGATTTGACCCTTTTTTTTCCTGTTTGCATAAATTTGAGTCTTTTTCTCTCTCTCTCTCTCATAAGTTTGGCTATAAGTTTATCAATCTTATTTAATCTTTCAAAGAACCAATTCTTTGAGTCATTGATTTTTTTTTTGTATTGTCTCCTTAATCTCTATTGCCTTAATTTCTTCTCTAATTTGTATAATTTCCTCCCTTGTATAGGTTTGGGCTTGACTTGTTCTTCTTTTCCCAGACGTTTGAGATTCAGTATTAGGTTGTTTATTTGTGCTGGCTCTGTTTTCCTGATGTGAGAGTTTACTGCTATAAGTTTCTCACTCAGTACTGCTTTCATTACATTCTGTAAGTTCCAGTATGTTGTATCAGCATTATCATTTAATGGTAGATACTGCTTAATTTTATCTGTGACTCATTGGTTGCTCAGGAGGGTATTATTTTAATTCTTGTTGTCTCTTTTGACATCAAGTTCCAATTTTGTTGCACTATGATCTGATGATATGTATGGAACAATTTCAGTTCCTTTGCATTTACTTAATCGTGTTCTATGAGCCACTATATGTTGTTTTGCTGAATGTCCCATACACAGCTGCAAAGAATGTGTATTCTGATGTGGGCTAGAACACCCTATAGACATCTACTAAGTTTATTTGTTCACAGATTTGTTTTAATTCTGATATTTCTTTTTTTTTTTTTGTCTAGTTGCTATGTCCTTTTTTAAAAGTTATTTATTTATTTATTTATTTATTGTGGATACTGGGAATTGAACTCAGCATCTCATGCTTGCCCGGCAGGCATTGTGCCGCTGAACTATATCCTAGTTCTGATCTGTCTATTTTTGACAATGGAATATTGAAATATAGCTTTTGTAGAATACATACATCAAGGCTCAAGGTCTTTTTCTTTTAGGACTTTAAAAACTTCACTCTAATCTCTCATTCATTTGAGGGTTTGTGTTGCAAAGTCTGCTATAATTCTGATGGGTTTTCCTTTATGGGTGATGTTTCTTTTCTCTGACATCCTTTAATACTCTGTTCTGAATTTCTGGAATCTTGATTATAATGTACCTTGGTGTAGATTGGTTTTGGTCATGGCTAATTCGAGTTGTATATGTCTTATTTATTTGTATGGCAAATTCTTTTGCATGCTTGGAAAGTTTTCTGCCATTACTTCTGTGAAAATGTTTCTATGGCATTTGCACTGTCTCTTGCTTTCTCATTGATTACAGTCAATGTTATGTTGTTGTGTTGCATCATCCTACAGCCATTGGATTGATTTTTCATGGTTCCTTGCTAGTTTTAAGAAATCTTTCTTTTTGTGGTCACTAACCACAAATCTGTCTTCTAGGTCTGATATTTTGTCCTCACCTTGGTTCAATTGGCTGTATATACTTTCAGTGGAATTTTTAATTTCCTGGATATTTGTTTGAATCTGTTTTATGGAGTTGGGAATTCACGGTCCCCATCATTTTCCTAGGCTCTTTTTAAAAAAATCTGTGTGTACTCTAGATTCACTGGGTGGATCTTTCATTTTAATCATCATCTGTCTTTTTTTTTAACCTGAGATATTATATATATATATATAAAGAAACTGGAGGGAAGAGAGATCAAACACAAGCAAAACAAACAATAAAAGTAAAAACTTAAACACACAAACAAACAATGCAAACAAAACACAGACCAAAGAAAAAAAATAATAAAGTTCTTCTGATATCCACAGTTCTCTGGTAATGTCCAACTTAAAGCCCAGATCTGTGCTGGGCAACTCTACCAACCTTGCAGTAGGACTGGTGCTGGGTGCGAAGCTGATCTTGGCTTCCAGATGTGGGGGCGGAGCCAGTCCTCAGCCAGTGATTTTCAGTATGTCCCTTGGTGGCCCAAACATGCCTTACCTTTTTCATTTCTGCATTGCTCTCCCAGTTGCTGTGGTGCCCTCAGACAAAGACTTGAGGCTGTTCCCAGTTCCGTGTACAGTTGGCTCCTCCTGGTCCTTCCATATCCTCTTCCCTTCCACCTCCACTGGCCCGTCTCTGACCCTAAGCCTAACCCTAACCCTAACCCTAACCCTAACCCTAACCCTAACCCACATGTTGCAGGGCAGGGAGGGGTGGGCTTCTGTGGGCTGTCTCACTACTTCTGCTGCCACCACAGAGACAGCTCAAGGCTGCTGAAATCCTCCACGTTGGCATCCCTCAAGCCACTAGTCCAGGGGCCCGAGGGGCCATGCTGCTTCATTCATCACCTTCTCTGCTGCCGTGGTCCCTAACCTTTTTGTCCATAGATGCCAGAATTTTCTGCCAGCATCTTCTGTTTGGAGGAAAGCAAAGAACAAGGAGTCTTACATCCCAGATCTAGAGTGTCTTGAGTCAGCCACATTACTTCAGTCTATCAGGGTTTTTTTGTTTTGTTTTTCTTTTGAAACTTCCCAAACTGGCAGTCCTGTTCTGCTGCCTACGGGTGGGAGTCCCACTGACCGCACTGTGGGCTGGATTGCTGTTTTATAACATCCTATGTCTATGTTTCGTTTAATCTATGTTTCTTATTTCACATTAATTTTGGCATTAGGATGTATGTCCCCCTCTTTCTTCTAATTACCTGTGTTTTTATTTGATTTTCTCTGAGTAGCTCCAACACAGCTCCTCCGCTATTCAGCTATGTTGACTCTCCATCACATAAAATTTATGAAGACCTTTGCAAGCTTCTATCCCTAGCTCTTGAAACCAACACACATATGCTTTTCTATGTGCACATACATGCGTGCAGTTGATGGGGCCTGCAGACTCCAAACCCTGGTGCAGAGGCATCGCAGACTGGGCTCAGGGTGTACTTCACAGGAGGCCACAGAACTGCTGTGATGGTGGCTGTAACCTTCCCACCAGGAAGGCAGTTTTGTAATGCCTGATTTCCTGAATGGGCTTTTGTGCATCCCATCCTGTGAAACAGCTATGCCAATCCTTGAGTGCCATTATCTGTCTTCCCCCTTGTACCACACATCTTTTTCAGATTGCCTCCCTGCCTGTGTCATAGAGGACAGACCTGCCATGCTGTGCTGAGTGGAAGGGTATCAGGCAGCAACTGATATTTCACAGCTTGGACCTCCTCGCTTAGCCTCGCATTGCTGAGGTCATCTGTATTCTGAGCTGGGAAGGCTGGGGAGGCTGCAGTGGGCACTCTGCACAGGCAGGAAAGATTGTGGGGTGGAGAGAAACTGGGCCTGGGTCCCAAATCCCCATGGGTGAGCATGTAGCCCAGGCAAAGTCTGCTCATCCTTGTCCTCTTGTCCTTGGTGATGAGTGACTAATGCTACAAACTCAGAAGTATCAGGTGAGAATAGAAAAAGACAGAGTCTCAAGGCTATAACTGCATGACCTGTCTTGTTCTACACATATCCCATACATGTCCTAAGGCACTGTCAGAGGCTGGAGTCAGGAGTGGACCTGCTTTGGGTGGGCAAAAATTGGAGGGAGCCTTCCATTCTCCAGGCATCCTGAGGCTCAGGGCAGGATTATCAGTGATCATGGAGGACAGAGCACATCACCTTGTAGACATACCTGTGGGGAGGAAAGGGATGCAGAGGTGAGCCTAACCTGAAGAACTCATGGCCCAGGCTCCATGCCCACACCACATTAAGGCCAAGACTCAAGGCTAGCACCACCTCCTGTGCCAGCCTACTTCTGGTGCCCCACGATATTCCCTGGTCCCCTTGACTTTTTAATACTCAAAAAGGTTAGCTGCTTATTTCTACCTTGATCAACATGCCCAGGCTAAAGGGCCTTTTCTAAGAACTTTTGGGAAAAGTAAATTTATCAGCTTATGGAAAAGGGAACAGTTTATAGGAATGAAAGACTCAGAGAGAATGAATAACTACCTCTAAGTTCTTGGTCTCCAGAGACCAAAATTCAAGTCTCAATTACTTTAATAAGCATGGTGAGCCAAACAGAGGTCATCCAGGTCTGGGGAGTTATCGTCCAGCTCCTATACCTGCAGGCAGAAAGGGGCCTGCATTCCCCCCAACCAGGGCTGCCCTGTGCCCATCTGGGGAGGGTGTATATGCAGAAACCCACACCTTCCTGCAGTCTGAGCCTGCTATAGCTCTGCACCCCTGCATTCTCTCTTTCCTAGCCTCATTGTACTTCCTGGGCCTCTGTGGCTCTTAGACACTGTCACAGAACAGAACCTTATGGTCCCTTCATTGCATCTCAGCCTGATTCTTTTACAAAGCAGGACCGTGAAGTAGCAGGATCCTACCACATCATTCTGTTTCATGTTCCAGGAGCTTGCAGACCTCCCTTTGGTGTATTCTCTTCTGTTTTTCCTCCTCATTGTGTGGGTAATTACTTATATAGGGTGGACCAGCAGAGCTAAGACCATTCTAGCTACCTCCCTACTTGTCCATCATAGAGGCTCTGTTCCCTTCCTGAATGTTTGTGTCCTTGCAATATATGTTATTACGTGTCAACCATTATTAATGAGAAAGAGCCATCTTGGAGGTGGAAGGAAGACTGCTCTAAGATTCATCCCTTTGGCAAATGGCATTAGGCCCTTGCTCCTCGCCAGGTGCTGTTGATAGCTCAGAGGCAGAGGAAACATAGTGCCCATGAGAAGGGGAGTTGGGATTGGAACCTACTGTAGATGATAGGCAAGAAGATGTGGGGCAGCCAGGGTGATGACATGCTTCAGTGTACCTGGACATCGTGATGGGTGAGGTCACGTGTAGAAAGAAGAGCTGTCTTGGTGTGCACACATGTGTACATGCACACACACATGCACACACTCCCTGGGGCCATCCAGCTCTTACCATTCTCACTACACCCATCCAGGCCTCTGCTTCACTATGTCTCCTGGGCTCTTTCCTGGGCCCTTTTGCTGCCTATGATCTCTCTCACCACACTGAGTGGTCTCTAGACCCACAGATGGGGCAGCCACTCCTCTGTCCAATGCATACTGAATGTCCACCTCCCTGGAGCCTCAGAGTCCCCGCTGCCTGCCCCAGCACCCCCACCCATGTTTGCCAGCCCATACCATTTCTACCCATGTATACCCCTTGCACTCTCACCCTGTCTCCTTTCCTTCCCAGAGCCACCTTTGCCCAACCTGGCTTGTACCATTCGAATGTTTTCTGACTGCCTTCCCTAGCTTTGCTGTGCTAAAACAGACCCCATTTGTCTATTTCATTGTTTCTAGAAATTGGGATTTCTTTCTAGAGAAGTACCTGGTACCTAGGAAGATCTCAGTTTAAATGGAAGGGGTGCACTAAATGGTTGATTTCAAGCAGAGAGACTGCCATGCACAAAGGCCCACAGAGATGTGAGTAGCTGTGTAGCTGCCACTCTCAGGCAGGTGCAGGTGGGTTGCAAGGGCAGGTGGCAGGGCAGCCACAAGCATGCTGAAAGCAATGCTGCTGGGGAATGAAGCCGCTGCTACTGCTTGGTTCTACCAAGGGACCCGCTGTCCTGTCATCCACTGATGTCTGTCCACGGGGAAGAATGCTGGGAGTTTGGGGCGGAATGTGGGATTTGTTTTCCATCACCGCTATCTCTCTTTCCTTTTCCTTCTTCCTCTCCCTGTCCTTTCCCCTCTCCTTCTCTTTTTCCCTCTCCCTCTCCCCCTACCTTCCCTCCCTCTCTTCCTTTCTTTATGTTACTAGGGATTAAACTTCCAGCTTTTGTACTAAACTACATCCCCAGTCCTCTTTTTATTTTTATATTTTCAGTGTCCCACTAAGTGATTAAGTTGTCCAGTCTGGGCTCAAACTTGTGATCCTCCTACCTCAGCCTCCTGAGTACTGCTATTACAGACATGCACTATCATGCCTGGCCAGAATGTGGGGTTTCTCAGCAACAGCAGGGTCCCAAGGATGTGAGGCTGACAAGGTGGCCATGGAGACGTCAGGAGTGATAAGCCTAGGGTGTCAGATGGTTCTCTCACAGCCAACCTGCCTACTCATTCTGCCTCTTGCTCATCCCCTCACCAAGGAGGCCCTGCAACCCCTACTGTCTCTGAGCCCCTTATCCTCTTCATGTGGGACTTGATCCCCAAGCAGAGGACTGATGTGCCCCTTCCCACCCTATCCAGAAACACACAGAGGCTCTGGGAGAATGGCCACTCCTGACCTTTCAGCAAGTAATGGCAGCTTGCTTCACCTCCTGGCTAGGTATCACCTGTGGCAGGTCACCCAAGCCTGCATTTGTGAGCTATGAAGTAAGTAGTCTTCACTCTGGGTACTGTGTGGGAAACAAAACAACCTATACCTAGCACAACTTCTGTGAGGGTGCTCAGTCAGGGTCTCCTTCTTCGGGCCTGTCTGGCAACACATACAGTCCTGCTCTTGTATACGCATGCACGCGTGAGTACACACACCACCCCTCCCTCCACAGGCCATTTGGCTTGATAAATGATCCCTTTCCACTTGGATCTCAAGCGATTTTATAAGCAGGCTATATATAGCCTCCAAGATTGGCAGGAGGACTCCAGAGCCATTAGTCACATTTAGGCACCCAACACCCCTGCCATCCCTCCAAGCCAGGCTGCAGCATAATCAAGTTTTCTCCAAAGGGTCTGTCACCGTTAGCTGAGTCATCTTCCTGCTCTACCAGCCTGGGCAGCTGTCCGGATTTATGTCAGGACAGAGATTCTCCCTGTCCACACTCTCAGGAAGGGAGGAAGACTGTGGAAACTGTGGCCAGATGCCCATGGCTGCCCTGGGAGAGCAGGAGGACTGCAGGACAGGCAGGGCCATATGCACAGACCCAGGCTGGCATCACTGGTGTGTGGACCCTGTTTCATGCCTCTCACAAATGGCCCTATGGCCACCTGAGTTCCCAGGAGCTGCAAACTGGGGCCAACTGTGACATGCTCACTGTGGTCCCAGTACACAGTGCAGCTCAAGAGGCAGTCAGCCAGTGGCTGTTGAATAAATGAGTGGTTTTTTTTTTTTTTTTTGCTTTTAGAAAACATTTTGAATAACTTTTAAAATACCAGTATAAAGTACCAATATAACTTAAATATGTGAATATATATGAGAGTTTTTGAATACTCAAAAACATTAGTTTCCTCCACTCATTTTCCTCAATGTAAAATCTATTTTTCTGTCTTTTTAATTTTAAGCCTTTGGGCATTTTTTTTATATTAGTTAATTTTAGATTTAGTCTTAATTTTATTTTTTATAATATTTCATATATGTTTCTTTTTAAAATATCTAGATTATGCCCTAGGTATTTTGTTACAGTGTCCTAGAAGACTAATACTCTGGACTGGGCCACATAAGTAACTGATATCTATTCTCTCAATTCTGGAGGGCAGAAGTCCAAGATCGTCATTGGGCAGAAGCCAAGACCTCTGTCCTTGGCTTGTGATTGGTCAAGTTCTCCCTGTGAGGGACATGGTTGTCCCTCTATGCATACCTGTATCCTTATTGCCTCCTTTTATAAGGCTACCAGTCATACACAATTAGGGCCCCTCTAGGAAGGTCCTTCCTCCAAGTATAGTTCCTTTCTGAGATAAATGTAGGTTGTTAGGAACACAAATTTGGGGCCCCAAACACTAGATATGACATATATTAGTGTGCACTTAATATAAGTAGTACAAAGTTTAGAATAAAAATGCAGCATGTGCTCTCTGGTCAGAAAACTACTGTTGGTAAGTTAAAATAAAGAACTAATTTATGCTCATTGTACAAAAATTCCAATCGTAGGTAAACACAAAGAAGAAACTGAACCTTACTAGAAATCCCCACCATCCTGAGACAGTACCTGCTAACAAGTGGGCACGTGGCTCTCTAGATTATTTTCTGTATATATTCCTATGCTGTCACTTAATGTGTGTTGTCCAGGTCTTTGCACACCAAGTGTGCATCTGAGTAATGATGTTTAATGGCTGCATAGTGTTCCTTTATACAAACATATCCTACTTTATCTAGCTCGTCCCTCTTATGCTTTTGGACTATCTGTAGTTTCCCACTTCTCAGTGTTTCAGCCTAAGTCTGCTCATATTAATAATGTTCTGGAAGAGAAATTGCCAAGCTAAAGGGCCTTTATATTTTTGAAGGCCATTTGCTACTTATTATGAGATTGCCCTCCATAAATATTACAGCATTTAGACTCTAATCAGTCATGTATGAAAATATCCATTTCCCTTGACTCTTGCCAGCAGTAGCTTTTATTTTCCTTAAAAATCTGTGTCAGTTTACTAAGTTAAAAAAGGATGGCATTGCAGCCTTTCAGTTTGCATTGTGTGATTACCAGTGAGGCTTGACTTCTTCCACATGTTTATTGGTCACTCATGGTTCCTCGTTGTTGACGTTCCCACCAGTTGAATTTATTACTTCCCTTGTTCCTGTGTGGAAACTGGGCCAGCCAACCCACTTACTAAGGCTCAAGCCCACCCTTTCCCTCTGCTCCATGGCTCATCTCTTTCCTCTGGAGTCTTCTCTGACCTACCCTGACATGTGTGCCCCATATCTGCCCTGGTTTCCACCTGGCTTTGCTTAACTGGCCTTGAGGGATCCTTGTGTGGACCTGGGGCATTTCCTGAGGGCTGAGGTGCCTATGGCTGTGTGACAAGCTCTGGTTGGATACATTCCAGTACAGTGGGGCAAAGGTCCTCTGGTCTGTTCCTCATTTTACAGATGGTGTTGAGCCTGAATGGGCAGGTGTGCAAGGGAGAGGTATGCAAAGGGGAACGCACCTGAGGGCTGGCAGAGCCACAGTGGAGTCTAGAGCCTGGGAATTTTCCTTTCTTTCCTGTTCCTGGTGTCTGGGGTCAAAGGAATTTGACAGATACCCAGAGGCCTTGTGGGAAAAAGGAAAAAAGCAAATGTTCCACTACTGGATCACTTCGTATGTCAGTTGTGGTGTCTCTGCAAATTAGCCACTGTGGCAGTTAATTCCAGGTGTCACTGTGACTGGATTCTGGATACCTAGAGAGCTGGGAGAGCACTGTTGCTGATACAAGCCACCCTTGCCTCTCTGAATTCCTGACTCATCACCATCCAGTGTCCTCACTGCCTCCTTCACTCCATTCTGCTCTCAGCAGCTGGAGAGAGCCTGCAAAATATAAGCCAGCCCTGCTCTCTCCCTCAGGGCCTTCATCTCACCCACAGTAGTCCAAGTCCAACCCTATTCTGGAAACCCCAGCAGAGTCTCTGACTGCACTCTCTGGTCACATCTCTCCTTGTATGCAACATTCCATCCCCAGTGGCCTCTTTGTTCAGCCTGGGGATGTACACTGCACAATCAAAATAGAATAAAAATTTTAAAAGAACTAGGGTTGTAGCTCATTGTGAAAGTTCTGGGTTCAATCCCTAGTATCATCAAAAAAATTAATTAATTTAAAAAGCTTTCTTTAAAGTTGGTTCCAGAACTTAAACAGGTGCCCTAGGGACCCTTGGAGAGGTCCCAGAACCCCTAGAGGGGCAAGTAAAGGTAGCATTTTGGGGCAGCCAGGACTGTGGAGAGTAGGGGACTATGGATTAAGTGATACTGGCCGGGTGTGCTCCCAGGACCAGGATGAACACGCAGCAGAGCTTCTAACTAGATGGTGCCAGCACATGAGGTCACATGAGAGAGTCTCTATGACCTTGCTGTTTAAAGCCATGTGGCCCCGGAATGGACCTTGAATGGCTAGCAAGTCCACCCCATGGTCTCTAGACTCCACACTGAGGTCTGGAGTCAAATCTTGCTGCTCGGAAACACACCCCTACACACATAATCACACAATTAATTGCCCAAACCCAGTTTCCCATAACCGCTGTTTTTTGAGTTGGCATCTCCGGTTATGTCCTCCATCTCTGGAGGACTCAGATGAAGACTGAGCTTCTTGGTCTCTGGGATCCAGGGCTTCCTAGCTGGAGAGTTGGCTGTATTTGCTGAAATTCCTTAAGCTGGACTCTCAGACTTGGTGTATGGTTCAAAATATTTGCAGTGTTCAGGGGCCCTGGACTTTGTCATTGAGGGCCATGGCAGGCACCATCTCCAGGGCAGCCCGCTCACCACCCCATTCTGAGTGACAGTGCCCTAAACTTTAGCAGGATAGGAGCAGGCTAATCCTTTTCTATAGATCAGCAAGGCCACTGGAGAACTTCATGTGCTGCATCTTGCACTGGAGACAGGTCCTCCCTGGCAAAATGCAGAATTCATGAGGGAAGCAGGACCTAAAAGCAAGGTAACAGACAGACCCAGGACCAGGGTGAGCATCTGGGAAGGGAGTGCCGGGGCCTTGCTTTAGCCATGGGGAGGAGCTGGAGGGTAACGCTGGGAGGTGAAAGATGCCTTAAATTGGCTCCGTGGATGCTGGTCAGTAGAAAGGAATAGAGAGGTACTGGGGACTCTGTGGGGACAACACCATTGTGCTGCACCCAGGCACAGGCAACGTCTCCTGGTACCCACTGTTTCTGTACAGAGCAGACTGGCTGGCTCTGTGGAGAGCAGGGCACACACTGGGCTAGGAGCATGGAAATAGTGCTCAGAGTTTGAACCCACACCAGGGATAGTAGTAGTAGGGTGGAGCCCAGTGATGCAGATCACAGATACATCCTGCAGGCCCTAGAGCATAGGAGAAAACAAGTGCTGCCTGGTTTCAGGCTGCTGACTGTGTGGACTGGTGCCCCCTGCTGAGCTAGCGAAACAGGACTTCCCAGGGGTACTGCCCTCATTGGCTCCCAGACCAGACACACCAAGGGTGCTGGTATCCCACACCCTTGAGATGGGGGTGTAGGTAGAATGTGACCAATATGATGCTGCCTCTCCAAGGAAATCAATGGGAGGAAACCAGGAAACAGGATTTTTAGTGCATTTTCTGGGCCTCGTGAGACCTTGCAGCCCTAGTTAAATGATCTCAGTTGTCAGGTTAGGAGCCTCCTCCTGACTCTCATTACAGGAACAAACTGTTCCTGTAAACCCACCAACATCCTCCAGCCTGATTAGATGGGCTAAGGGGCTCTGGGCAGGTGGTGGCCTGGGTGCATGGTCAGGCAGGCAGATGGGCACCAGCTGCTGGAGGGCTTGGCACGTGTTCCCGAGCACCCACAGCAGGCCAGGCCTTGGAGCGAAGATCAGGTGGAAGTGGGACCTGGGGCCCGTGCTGGCCTTCATGCAGCCCACCCACCAGACCCTTCACCCAGGGACAAGGCAGCATCCAGCATCTCTTCACCAACCCCACTACCTCCTCACCTCTCAAGGGACACTTTTGTTTTTCGCGGTTTTTTTTTTTTCTTTTCAGTTAATGAGAAGCCAGTGGGCAAACAACTGATATGCTCCTCATGGGTTTTTATATGAGATTTAGCCAGTTTAATGGCATGGGGGTTGGATCTCAGGACTGTTCTCAGAGCTTCCTGCCTAAGAGTCCAGAGGAAGCTGGGCAGCACACGCTGATGGTGCTGGACCAGAGGCCTGAGAAGGATGAGCCGAACATGTGGAGGGGAATCCTCTGTCTGGAACCCTGTGTGTTCTCATTCCTCCAGCATCAGGCCTTGCAGGGGCTGAGGGTCATGAATTGTCCCCTCTGCTTAGCTGAGCCCGGCACCCAACCCAGTGTGAAGACACCAGGAGAGGAGCAGCATTCAGCTAGTTAGGCAGCGTGCTATCTCTTGAAAGACACAACTGGTGTCTGGGGAGGGCAGAGGATACCCTACTTTGCCTGGGAAGATCCCACAGGGTTTCCTGAGGTGGGAGCAAAGTCAAGAGAGCCTGAAAACCAGGGGAGATCCTGTGCAGACAGAGCCTCTGAGGACATGTCAGGGGCTTTTTAAGGAAGACATCATGCCAAACACTTGATAAAGAGTAGTAAGGCGAATTTTGTGCATAGAGGCTCGAGATAAGGGCAGCATCACTGCAGTGGGGAGGGGGAGATAACCTTGTTCTAAATACAGCAAGGGAGCTGGGAATTTGTGGGGTGGGAACATGGTCAGTTTGGTGAGAAATAGTGTACTGAGAGGAACTGTCAGATGGGAGACTGTCTAAACAGATGCAACAGGATTCTTGCTGGGATGTAGAGGGGAAAACGTCTATATGCAGAAGGTGAATACAGCAACATAGCAGGATTCTTTCCAGGGGAAACCAGGGGATGCAGAGACAGTCAAGAAGGCCAAAAGTTAAGGTCTAGTTGAAGACAAGCTCAGGGGAGCCTGAGTAGGGTTTGGTCAAGGAGAGAATCTTGCCTATTCTGCACTGAAGTTGGGTGTCTTCTGGAGTGTAGGGCATTGGAGGCTTTCTGAGCCCGCAGTCACTATCTGCTTCCCTGGGACCAGCTGCCAGGGAAAGAGGCTCAGCAGAGCAAACTTGGCCCCTAAGGCCCTTGTTGGCCTGGGCAGCCCTGGTTGTGCTGCCATCATGTTCTCTTTCCTTCCCTGTTCTTCAAGTTCTCAGTTCCAAAGACAGAGTAAGGATCCATAGGCAAACCCTCTCTCCTCCCAAACCACACAACACAGCCTGGCCTTTCCCATAGGTCTGGCCTCTTGGCAGCCTCCAAGGCTGCTGCACTAGGCCTTGGGAGTGCACTCCACATCTGTGTACACACTGCATACACAGGGACTCATTCATACACTGCACACACACTCCCCATGCACTCACATACTGCAGACACACACAAGCGTGTGTACAGGAAGACAGAGGTGGCCTGCAGCAATTGGTGGAGTTGGGGGTGGCTTGTGCTGCAGCCTGAGCTGTGAACCCCTGTCATGCTATGTACATGCTGAGTGTGTTTGTACTGGCCTGGAAGTTTGTCTTGGGAACAGTGATGATGATGGGCCCCTCCCCACAGTAGGCGTGGTGAGCTGTTTGCTTTTACACCTGACAGACCTGAAGGAAGGAGGCAGGAGCTGGTGACCTGCCTACTGGGAGCCTTTGAAAGGCAGCTGGATCCAGAATCTGCATCCCTCTCCTCCTCTCCCCCTGAGAAAGTACTGCATGTTGGCAGTGTCTGCTCCAGGGTACTGTTCCCATGAAGAGACTTCTTTCCTTTCCTCTGACATTTGTATGAAACCACTACTCATCCCTCTTAGCCTTGTCTGAAAAGTCACCAAGTTCCCTTACATCTCACTACTCTTCAGGAGGGGACAGTGTGGCCCTTATAGGGAAGTAAAGTCTGCCTTCACCATGTTATTCTAGACTGTGGATTCCCTCGTGTGCTGACCCAACTTTCCAGCTGTTCCCACATCCTTGTATTGGTCTATAGTGCCATGGTCCAGGACATGCAGCCAGGTCATCTGGGCCAAGGTACTTCCTTCCTCACCCCTCACCTTTCTAATGGTCTCTGATAAAGACTGTGACAGGGATTCTTGGGTACAACACATGTAAAATTCCCAGTACAGCACCAGGAACACAGTAAGTAACAGAGGGAAGTCCCTGTGTCTTTGTCTTACTCTCCAGGTCTGACACTTACTCTGTAACTTCTCAGAGCCTTGGCTTTCTCACCCTTAAGGTGGAAATCTCCTTGCTTGAAGAGTTCCTCCTTAAGCAGTACCTCCTTGCTCAGAGGGCTGCTGTAGAGTTAGGACGATGCTTGGCCCATGCATGTGCTGGCTTTATAGCCCAACACTGCCCTTCATTCCAAGTCAAAATACTATCTGTTCATAGGCATGGCATGTTGGTTTTAATTTGGGGGAGTGGGTTCCAAGATTGCTGTTGCTCTTTCAAGTGCCCATCTGGCTCCAGAGAGACCTGGGGAGGGGCTCCTGAGGGAGTAGAAGCAACATCAACTAAGGCATTAGAAACTTATCTCAGCCTCATCAACAGTAGCTTGAGCCATTTCCAAATCTCACTTGGCCAGCGGGGATGTAATTCAGTTCTCCCACTGCCCAGGCTCATTCCCTGTCATAACCTGAAGGCTCCAGGTGCCATGCTGCACTCCTATCACCCTCCCTTCCAAACAAAGCTTCTTGGCCTTACCTTTCCATGCCAGGTGCTCCTGTCCCAGTACTCTACCCCTTGTCTGGAAACCCAACATGAATCCATGCTCAGAAAATATCTTGAAGTAGAAATGAGTGAGTGACAAAGTAGATATCTATAGTCACCCAGCTCAGTGAGTGGCAGAGATGAAGATGATCTTTTGGACCTAACATAGAGAATGAGATTTGTCCCAGCAGGAGCTGCTTCAAGTGGGGTACAGGTGGGCTATTCAGGATGTATCACAGTTCTAGGTCCCTGAGAAACACCTTAGAATAGAGACTGCTCCAAAGTGGCCTCGTTTGGCACTATGAGAAAAAGGACAGATGAGCAGAGAGACAAGTCATATGGGCCCAGAGAAAAGATAAAGGGGCCAGGCTCCTAGGTGTTCCCCAAGTTAGAATGAGGGGACCAGCCTTGATACCCCAGGTAGATCAGACACTGAACAGGAGCTGCCCTAGGCAGGCTCTGTGAGCTTGGTCAACACATTTCTCCTAAACTGAGGCAGTGTCCTAGGGGACTGTCTCAAGGAAGTGGCCCACTGTCTGATGATGAAGGACTGCATTCCAGAGGGGCCTAGGCAGGCATCAGTGTGCACCACAAACTGTCTGTTCCCAAGGACAGACACAGACATCTATAGCTTATGTCCATCAACCAGTTCTTTTTTAAAAATTTTCTTTATGTTTCATTAGTGTATATTTGTGTTTGGGGACTACAAATTCACAATGGCTAATTTTGCATACTTTCCTAAGGGATGAATGGAGGCTTGGGATTATAGTATCACCCTTTTGACACTTCCCATGAACTCCTTTGGGATAGGCCATCCTCTCCCACCCACTAAGACTAAAATAAGACTACTAAGATAAAAAAGAAAACTCTAGGGCAAGATCCTTCTTAGCATATGATCATCTCTACCCTCTTGATTCATCCCAGGGTTATCCTTTGCCTGCTGAGTCATCGACTTCTGAATCTTTCACTGGCCCTCCTACCTTGCATACTCCTAATAAATAGTGGCTGGTTTGGAGTATCTTAGTCTCTGCCCATCCTGAGGCATTGATCTCCCAGCCCTCCATCATACATTACGAATCCGTCTCTGTTTCTTATTTCATCCAAACTTCTCATACAGGCGTTGGAGATCTTTGCCAGGTCCCCAATATATTTACAATATAGAATAATGATGTTCATGTTAGGGATACTTGCATATTACATACCTTGATAATTTCCCATCTCTTTACCCCCTCTTTTTCTTAACTTTTCACTGAGTCTTTTTGTTTCCTGCCATCTCCTTCTTCCTCGCTTCCTCCTGTCTTTCTCTCCTCTGTCTCTTTCTGTCTCTTTCTCCCTCAACCTGTCCTCTTCCTTTCTTTCTTTGTTCTTTCTTTCTTTCTTTCTTTCTTTCTTTCTTTCTTTCTTTCTTTCTTTCTTCCTTTCTTTCCATTTCTGATTTCTCATATAAGAGGTACTTAACTCTGTGTCTGACTTCATTTATCATGATAGTTTCAAGTTCCATCCATTTCCCTACAAATGACATGATTCCATTCTTTATGATTGAATAATAAGCCATTGTGTATAAACAGCACATTTTCTTTATCCATTCATCTGTTGGTGGTCATCAAGGCTGCTTTCAGAGTTTAACTATTATGAATTGCACTGCTGTAAACATAGCCATGTGTGTATCATTATAATATGATGACTTTAACTCTTGGAGATGTATTGAGGAGAGGTACTGCTAGTAAGTGAAATTTCTTTTTTTACATTTTCATATTAATTTCAAAAGTGATCATACTAGTTTACATTCCCACCAGCAATACAGAATCGTTAACATTTTCCCTATACCCTTGCCAGTATTTGATGTTATTGTGTTTTTTAAAAAAGAAAATAAAACCAAACAAAATAAGACAGAATAAAACCAGTGAGAACAGAACAATGAAAGCAATGCAGGACTTCAAAAAAGATAATAGGAGCCAGGGGTTTAGCTCAGCGTGTAAATGCCTGTTTGGCAAATGCAAAGTCATGAGTTCGATCCCTGGTTTAAAAAAAAAAAAAAAGGAAATCAACAATGGCTACCATAACACCTCTTGTTTTCTTTAAAATAGCTGTCCATATCATTAGATGTAATAAAATCAAACAAAACAAAACATAATAAAACCAATCAAAATATAATGAAAACATTACAGGAGATCAAAATAAGATAATAGGAAATTAATGATGGCTACCACCTTCCCTTTTTAGATGTTTCCTTCCCTATCATTTTCACAATATCTATTGTACATTTTGCATCCCACTAACTCCTTCAGTCTTTCACACTAAGGAGACATGATGCTCACCCATGTCAGTCCAAACCATTTCACTCATGAGAATGATCTCAAGTTACATCTATTTACCCACAAGAGCCTTGAGATTCTCCTTCTTAACAGCTAAGGAGCTTTCCATTGTATAAAAATATCATATCTTTCTTACCCATTCTTTGGTTGATAGGCAAGCTACCCCTGATTTTTTCTGGTTTCCTGTAGCATGAAACATTGTTTTCTCTCTTCTAACTTTCAGTCTGTGAATTTCCTTTCAAGTTAAATGTGTTTCTTGTATACAGCATATTGATGGATTTTGTTCTTCTGTCCACTCTCTCTGTGTTTCTTTTTATTGGTGAATTGAGGCCATCTACCAGCATGCCGTGGCTTGTCTCTGCCATGCTATCCTCCGGCTGTTGGTCCCCTACTTTTCCCTCCATTCAGTTGTCTGCCCTGCTCAACGATTCCCCCTCTGCTGGTGTTCTTGAAACTATGGTCTTCTTTATCTCTCTATAGAATATCTTACAGCACTCTCTGTAGGGTTGGTTTGGTGGTTATGAATTCCTTCAATTGTTCTTTATCATGGAAATATCTTATTTCTCCATTAATTTTGAAAAATAGTTTTGCAGGGTACATCAGTCTGGGTTGGAAGTTGTTTTCTTTTAGGACTTGAAACATTTCACTCCAAGCTCTTTTTAACTTGATGTGTTAAGAAGTTGTGTTGAGAAGTCTGCCATGATTTTGAAGGATTTTCCTTTACAGGCATTCTGTTTCTTTTCTCTAGCAGCCTTTAATATTCTGTTCTTGTGCTGACTTTCTGGGATCTTGGTTATTATATGTCTGGGTGTAGATTTATTTTGGTTATGGCTAGTTGGAGTTCTGTATGCCTCACTTATCTATGTCAGGTCCTTTCCCCATGCTTCAGAAGTTTGCTGTGGTTTCTTCTGTAAATAGTCTTTTTATGTCATTTGTGTTGACTCTTACTTTTTTCATTGACACCTGTCAGTCTTAAATTATTTTTTTGCATTGTCTTGCAACTGTTGAATTGTGATTTCCTGGTTGTTATTTTAAAGAGATCTTTCCTTTCATAATCACTAACTGCAAACCTGTCTTCAAGGTCTTCAGTTTCTTTCAAGTGGTTTTGCCAGCTTTTTATGGAGTTTTTAATTTCCTGAATATTTCTTTGAATCTCTTTCATGCATTCTAAATCTTTCCTATATTGTTCATTCAAGGTTTCCCTTATTTTCCTATGTTCCACTATTTTTTAAATCTAAGTCTTCTTTAGATATGGTCAGCAATTCTTTTATTATGTTTTTCATTTCTTCTTCTTACCTGAGATATTATTTCTGGTCTGATTACTTTTACAGCCTCATGAAGTTGTTTCTTTAATTTAGTTGCTATCCTTTCAGAAATTTTCAGGTGTGTGACTTACAATTTCTTCTATGTCTATAGCTCCCAGACTTGTTCTGTGTGGACCGGAGGTCTGTGATTGCCTTTTGCTCCTTTGTCTTGACATTTTCTGCATTCCTGTGAGCTGGTTGTGGGGTCCCAGGCACTTTCTGCATTGGCTGTCCCTCTGCAGTGTAAGGGAATGCACCTGAGTGTCTCTGAACCCAGGTTTCTAGGGAGGCAGTAGGGTGTGAAATGGGCTTCTCCAGACCTTCATGGCTACATCAATGCTTTCCTGATGGCCATGGGTGCACGGTGGTGAGGCTGCTACTTCTTTCAGCTTGCATGGCTACACTAAGACTTCCCTGATGGTAGCAAGCATGCAGGGGCGTGTCTGGCTGTTTTTTCCTGCCTGCACTGGTTACTTGAGGGAAGCAAGCTTTCCAATGGTGACAGGCACACAGAGACAGGTCTCATTTTTTGTGATCTTGACAGTAGCCATGCTGATTGGGATAAGATGGAATTTCAGAGTGGGTTTGATTTGCATCTTACATGGTTAATAATATTGAACCTTTCTCATGTACTTACACGTATTTGCCATTTTTACTTCTTATAAGAAGTATCTAGTCAATTCATTTGCTAATTTTTCACTGGGTGGTTTGTTTTAGGGAGATTAATTCTTTAGAGTTCTTTATATGTTGTAGATATTAGTCCTGTATTAGAAGAGTAGCTGGCAAAATTTTTCCCATTCTATACATTATGTCTTCACTTGGTTGACTTTCCTTTGCTGTACAGAAGCTTTGTAATTTGATATAGTTCCATTTGTTGATTCTTGATGTTATTTCCTGTGCTATTAGAATTCTGTTCCGGAAGTCTTGGCTTGTGCCCATTACCTCAAGTGTTACCTCTGTGCTGTCTTCCTGCAGATTCAAAGTTTCCATTTTTTAAAATCTAGGTCTTTGATATATTTTGACTTGATTTTAGCACAGAATGAGAGATACGGATCTAGTTTCAATCTTCTGCATGTGGATATCCAATTTTCCATTTGTTAAAGACCCTATCTTTTCTACAATATATTTTGGGCTTTTGTCAAAAATTGGATGGCTATAGGTGTGTGGTATTATTTTTGTGTCCTCTGTTCTGGTCCATTAGTCCACATGTCTATTTTTTTGCCAGTGCCATGTTGTTTTTGTTACTACAACTTTGTAGTATAACTTGAAATCCAAATTTTTTTGGTACTGGGAATTGAACTTACCACCTCACACTGCCAGGCAGATTCTTTGCCACTGAGCTATGTCCCTGACCCTGAAATCCAATATTGTGATACCTCCTACTTTGCTCTTTTTGCTCAGGATTGCTTTGGGCATTCTTCTTTTCTGGTTCCATATGAATTTGAGAATATTTTTCTCAAATTGATATGTTGATATTTTAATAGGATTTGTATTAAATCTATAGATTGCTTTTGGTAATGCTATCATTTTAACAATATTAGTTTTGCCAACCAAGAATGATTTATCTTTCCATTTTGTAATGTCTTCTTTAATTTTCTTCAGAATTCCATAATTTTCATTACAGAGCTTAACCCACCTCCTTGATTAGGTTGATTCCTTGATATTTATTTAATGATTTTGAAGCTGTTGTGAATGAAATTGTTTTCCTGATTTTTTTTCAGTGGGTTCATTATTGGATAAAGGAACAAAATGCATTTTTGTGTGTGTGTTTGGATCTTACTACTTTACTGAATGTGTTCATCAGGTCTAAAAGTCTCTTGGTGGACATTTTTGTGTCCTGTAGGTAAAGAATCATATCATCTGCAAATAGAGATAGTTTGATTTCTTCCTTTCCTATTTGTATGCTGTGTATTTTCTTCTCTTGGCTGCTTGCTCCAAGATTTTGAGTACTGTATCAAACAGTGGTGGTGACACGGTTCACCCTTGTTGTATTTCTGAATGAGGAAATCTTCTGGGGGTGGGGGGCTGTTTTAGGCAGTACCCCAGCACTTGGAAATGGAGGCCTTCATTGCAGAGAGGAGTCCAGGTAGGCATCGTAGTGTCCCCCACAGGCTATCAGCTCCCCGAGGCAGATATGACTATCCATGGTCTGTGCCAATAAACCTGTTCTTGGTGGTGGTTGATGTTATGCAGGCAGCTGAAACCAGGCAGTTGATGGGGGAAAAACTCTAACAGTTGTTAGTTTAACCACTTTGTTTTATGGAGCAGGAACCAAAGATCCAGAAATGGATATGCCCAGTTGCCCAGTGGTTAAAAGTGGGCCTTGGAGCAGAAACATCCAGGGTGACCTTGGCCCTGGCCTGTTGATGGTGGCTGCCATGTGGGTGCAGTTTATCCTGCAGAGATGGGCTGAGTGCAGGCATTCCATGGTCTCTCTTCTTGCTTGACTTCCCAGGTTAAGATACACAGTTTATTTATTGAAAGCCTACTATGTTTCAAAAAGTGGATTGAAACACTTAGAGTGCCATGGTTATGCACCAGCTGAGGAGACAAAGAGCAGAAAACTTATCACCCTCCAGCTGTGATGCAGAATGGGCACACAGGTGCCTAACACCCTGTGCTAGAAACATTGACATCTTCTCATCATTGCAATCACCTTCAGGCCAGAGTCCACATGAGGATTCTGGGACTTGTAAAATGAGTGATTTGCCAAAGGATAAATAGCTAATAAATGGTAGGTATAAGGTTTAATATGGTCTGTTAGACTTAAAAACCAAACAAAGGTACCATCAAGTACCTGGAGAATCACAGAGAAATCTAGATGCAGTAAGGAAGGTTTATAGGAATGATGTCGGTGGAGTCAGGCCTCAGAGGATTGATGGGGTCCAGCTGGCACTGGGGTATTGTACTTTCTCCTAAGGGAGAAGCAGAACACAGTAGAAAAATGGGTAAAATACAAGCTATTGTGAAATCTGATGGAAAGCAAATGAAGGAAGGGAAAGAAGGAAGGAGAAATGAAGAAATGGATAGAAAGATGGAAGATGTATGAATGAAAGCATAGAATACCAGGTGGTACATAGATTCATAGATGAATGGATGGATAGATGAATGAATGGAGGGGTGATTGGTAGATGGATAGATAAAAGAATGGGTGACACACAGATAGATGAAAGGACAAAGTAGAAGTAGTCTAGTATTGGATGAGTCTATAGACTTTGTTCCAGTACTGTGACAAAGGACTTCGGATATCTAGGTAGAATACTGGGAGCACCGCAAAACTAGTGAACAGCTTCAGTGAACCAAATAGGGGAGGGCAACTTGGTTGTCAGGGCTCCAAGCTAGTATTGGAAGCAGGTGGGCCATGTGCAGAAACAGAAATGAGTGAGAGACAGGACATGGCTTTGACACCTGCAGGAGGGATGCTTATGAATGATCTGGTTTCTGAAAGGGTCAAGTTTATCTAAGAGCCAAGGTCGAAATCAGTGCAGGTGCTCTAGGCACAGCCCATGTGTATCATTGGTCTGTAGACCCCTGCAAAGATGCATTCTGTTTAGTTATGGCTTCCAGTCTCCCAGTCTCTTTACAATAGAGAAATCCACTGTGATATCCAGACAGAATTGGGCCAGAGGTTTCAGCTGCATGGCTAGGTGGGCTGACTGCATTAACCACCTATAACCTTTCTCCTGGGCTGTGCTTATTTTAAATGGCATATTGATTGGCTAGAATGGGATGCAGGCCAGTCATTCCCCAAGATGACCCCACAAGCTGCTGGCCTGCCATCACTTCCTGGGCTGATGCCTCCTGCCCTGTGCTCACTGTCTGCAGCCCTCAGAGCAGGCTACAGCCAGGGCTGCACTGTCTGGCCAAGGGTGCAAGCTCCTGGCTGTTGTGCTGGACTTGCCCTTATTTTTCTTCTGTGTGCAGTGATGACCTGCCTGCTGATATCACTTGCTGCTTCTGTGGGGCGTGAATGGACTCACAGGATGCCAGCAATGGGCAATGTGAGCATGCAGGTGGAGTCCAAGCCTAGGCAGTACCCTGGGCCATGGTTGAGCAGAGTGATCAGCAGCTGAACTGGTTAAGGAAGTGTTGCAGGATGAGAGATGTGCTGTCGGGAGAGTTCTGATGACCCTGCACTGCTGTGGGGACAGAGTGCAAACACACACACACACACACACACACACACACACACACACACGGAGAACATTGCGACACTCTTATGCTCTTGACTTCAGGGGCTCTTCCAATGCCCCTTCTAGCCTCTCATCACGATCCTGTCCCACAGAGGAAGGCGCTGAGGCAAGGACAGAGGCAGCCTGCAGATACCACTGACTGGTGGCCCAGTCACGTGCCCTCTCCAAGGGACACTGCATGTGCCAGCTCCAGGGTAGCTCACAGGGCACATCCTTCCTCTGGGACATTCCCCTGCCCCTGCCCTGCCTCTGGAGTATCATCTGCTCAGTCACACACTGGATAAGGACCCCTTCTGCCACATTCTAAGTCTTACCCTCTCTAAGTCAAAGGCCCAGAGAAGCCCCACAGGGGTGAATAAGCAGAATGCCACAGCTAGTACCAGTGTCCCAGTGAGTTCTCTCTTCTGTGGCTAAAGTAGTGACCTAGCCAGCTCCAGAGGGCCTTTTGTGCTGCAGAGCTGCAGTGCATGGATGCCACAGTGGAGGAGTACTACCAGCCTCCAGCTCCTCCTTTGCATACAGAGGACCCAGCCAAGGCCAAGCAGCAGCAGCCTGAGAGGAGGTATTGAGTGTAAGAGGACAAAGAGGAGCACAGACAGGAGCCTGGGAGATGACATTTGTTCTCAGGTGCCTGTTGTGCCTGGGAGTAGGAATCTGCTACATGTTGGACCTCAAGTAAACTGTTCCTCACAGCCTCTGGCCCTTCTAGGCCTGATTGGAGAAGACCAGGCCAGGAAGGCTTCTCCTTGTGTTTAGGGATAAAGATGAAGTCTACGGCCCCCGTCTCCTCCCAGCCCAGCCCTGGGCCTGAAGCTAATGCTCCTCACCCTACTCTGGGTTTAATGGTGTTGTGGTTTGAGTCTAGATGTCCCCTTAAAGCCTCATGTGGCCATAGATGGAGCCTTTTCACAGGTGGCTGGATCTGGAATGTATAATGCTGGGATTAAGGATATGTGATTACTAATCAGTCCACTGATTGTTTTGGTACCGCCCTAAACTTGGTAGCCTAAATAGAGTATAAAAGGGACAGAAAGATGCCATTAAGGTCCTTTGTTGCTTTGCTATCTTCTGCCTGCCATGAATGTTTCTCCTCTGTGAGGCCTATCTACCATGTACACAGCCTTGGAGTCAGCTGATTATGAACTAAAACCTCTACAAACTATGAGCCAAATAAACTGCCTCCTCTTTAACTTTCAGTATCAGGTATTTTGTCTCAGCAGTGAGAAAAGTAACTAAGACAAATGGCTTCTGAGCTTCTGAGTGGGAATGTATCATACTTATCTGTGTAGCTGGATGACCTGGGGGAAGGGGATACAAGGGCCCAAGCTCCTTGCCCACTTTCTCATCTGCCTTCTGACTGCCAGCCATGACTAGGAGCTGCCATGCTGTGTCCCCAGTGGAGTGCCACAGTGGCATGCTTGCTGCCATCCTTTTTATACAGCCTCCTGCCTAGTGCTTAGGCACCCAGCCGCATGGAAGGTGCTTTAGTGCCTGTTCTGTTCAGGACTGATCTCTTTGTAGTCTTGGATTTCATGGTTCCAAGGGAAGCTTTGGCTCTCATCACTTACAGAATTCATTTTCCCCTAGAATTTTTGACCCATTACTACCAGGTGCCAGGCTCTGGGGCTGTGTGAAGATGGGCCTAGTGTCAGCAGCTCTGACACCACATAAGCAAGTGTGCTGCCTTCCTTAGTACAAATATGGGCTCAGGAGTCTGAGCCAGGGAGGAGAGCATGACATAGCCTATTCTGGTATCGCCTAGCCTGTCCTTACTGTAACAGATGGAGAATCTAAGGCTCAAAGATGACCATGGTTCTACCTAAGGCCACATAAGACATCAAAGGACTGAGGTCATTGATTCACTTGTCCATTAGTGCAGTGAATGGGCCTCATTGTCCTCAAGGAGCTTACTGTTATCAAGGGAGTTATTCCACTGAAGGACAGTTCCAGTGCAGGGCTGTGTGCAAGATATGGCTCAGGAAGGCTTCCCAAAGGTGATGCCACTGATGTATTTTTGAAAAGTCCCACAGGAATGGAGGGTTGTTGCTTGTGACCATGGTGCTTGTGACCATTAGGGGGACACACAGGGCAGTGGCAGTGTGCTGGAGAAGAGTGACCACATTGTGGGAAAGGTAAGTAGCTGGTGCAGCACCATCCCTGCACCTGTATTTCTTTTATGGGTGTGATCATTAGATACCGTGATGCTTACATTTTTAGATTTTATTACAATACAAGACACCTTGCCATTAACTTCCCTCTCAAATACTTCCTCTTACTTCAAGCTACTTACCCGTTGTCCTTGACACTTTCTGAAGCAGCTGCACTGTTGTAGCTGCCTTGGTGTCCTGAATCAATTCAAAACATTTGCCTTTCATGGTCATTTGAACTCTGAGAAAGAGCCAGAAGTCACAGGATACAGATCTGATGAATAAGTTGGGTGAGGACACACTGTCATGTTTTAATTTGACAAATTGCTATAAACATTTTGAATCAGTTCAGGATATCAAGGCAGCATGAAAAGACTCTCAGGAAAAAGAATGTCCAGAACTGTTTCAGAAAGAGGCAAGAACTATGGCATAAGTGTTCGAAGCAAGGGGAAGTATTTTGAGGGCAATTAATGGCAATGTGTTTTACTATAATTTTTAAAAATTTTTACTTGAACATTCACCGTATATATTAATCACCCTTTGCATGTCCTTCCCCCAGAAATCACTACCTTTCCGTGGCTGTCTCTCCTACTGGGCAGGCCCAGGAGTACTGAGACTTGGCTTCCATACCTGGCCACTACCAGTCAAAGGTCTGGCAGCCCTGGTGGAGGCCCTGCTGGGTATGTGGTCTGTGGTAGTGGCCAGTCTGCTGGCAGAGACACCAGCACCGCTCTGGATGGCTTATACAGGAATGGTGGTACAGCAACCAGTCTACCCTGGAGGGAAGACTCCTGGAGGGCAGGCTGAGGGGACAGAGGCAGCATGTTCCCAGGTAGAAGCAAGGCCCAGGTGTGACAATGGCCACTACCCTATACCTTTCGAGTTCCTATGCTCTCACCTCATTCAGGGAAGGAAGAGCTGGGTTCCCCCAGGCCTCCAGCCAGCAGTTCCTGTGTGTGGGATCTAGAAGGTGAGAAGGTTCAAGCTGTGGTCACACTGCATGGTGAGGGCCAGCTTGACACAGCGTAGGTGGAGGGGCCTGACTGGGGTGGGTCATCTTGTGGCTTCTCTTGCCTCCATGCTTCAGTTTCTTTAGTTCCTTCAGCCCCACATGGGTTGTAGGAGGGATGTGTTTATGGGCCAAGATTGGGGGAGGTGTCATTTTTCTCCTTCTACATTCTGTTGGGCAGGACTTGGTGACATGTTCACTACTCACTCTTAGGAATGCCCAGGTTGCTCTTTGTCTGTGCCAGGAGAAAGGAATGGTTTGGAGAACACCCAGCCAGCCTCTGCACCCAGTACCTTCTCAGAGGAAAATCAAGGAGGCCCCCAATGAGGCTTGTGAACAGGGACTTGAGCTGGGGGTGTTGCCAATAGAGGGACCCTGGGAGCCCAGCGTAGGTGCAGGGTGGATCAATCCCAAGCATGGACCCATAGACATACCTGGACTTGGTGCCAGGGAGATTGGGTCCAAGTGCTGACTGCCCCAGTTTTTTCAAACCACAGTGGCATTGTTCATGTCCCTCCTGGAACATGGCTAAGTGTCTTAAGTGAAAACATGTTCATGCAGTTAGTGTGGGCACATGTCACTAGACTGTTGTTTGGTGTCTTATTTGAGTTTTGTGCTATGGATTTGTAAATTCAAACTCAGAGCAGTAAATCACTGGCCACAGGTCACACAGTAGACACTATGGCAGTGCCAGGCTTTGGTATCAAAGCTACATTCTACCCAGAAGGCCCTGGCTCCTCTTTGCTCAGTAACCTCATTTATGCTGACCCTAGAGGATAGCTCTGACTGGTGCAGCAGATGTCAGGGCTGCCTGGGTCACCTGGACCTGGGGTGAGTTTGTTCCCCCAGGAAGCCCAGTGTTCCTTGTTATCCCAACAGACCAGGCTACCAAACCCAGGGCCCTGGCCTGTGGGCAGGTCAACTATATGTGCCAGTGCTGAGACTCTCACCTGCCAACTTGCTGCCTCCCACCTACCAAACAGCAGGTGTGCCAGTGGCCCCGGTGCTCAGCCTGCATTGTTCCAGAACTTCCTGCACTCTCTCAGGGTGGGAACTTGGCTCGGTGGGACCCAAAGCCCTCTGTTTGCTGGATCTTCTCTCTCCAGCCTCATTCAAGCCCAACACTTCATTCCCTTGGTGCTGCCTTTCCCCAGCCCAGGGAGTCAGAGCTGTGGCCTTCAGGGCACCCCTGACCCCCACTCAGTACCTAAGTTGCAGCCACTGTCAGCACTCAGATCCCAAGTGTAAAGCCCCTCACCCACACCCCAGAAATCCAGGCCTGTGGCCACAGAGAGAAAGCAGGGGCTTAATGGTAATGTTAGCGTTGGGTGTTTTGTCCCATCACCCAAGCCAGGGTCCCGGCAGCTGCAGGCTGGGAAGCCATTATCCCTCTGGAAATTACCTCCCACACTTGCTTGTCATCTCCCACACTCTGCAAGGCTGACAATTCTTTCTGGGAGAACTGCAAGTGCACAGGTCTCCTCTTCCACACCAGTTTGCCTTAATTTTAATTTAATTTCCTTTAATCTTTAATGAAAAGTTGTAAAAGTAAATTATTTACGCAAGAGAGGCAGCAGCTTCTAAGGAGCCATTCTCAACTTTGGGGTAATTACACATGTGGTCCCAAGCCCCCCATGTTGAGGAAGAGGCATTCTAGTTTATGAACTAATCAGCTACATCAGTAACTGTTAAAAACGCATGCCATTTGGTGGATGGAGAGCGCAGCACCAGCTCCGCTGGTGTGGGCCCCAATTGTGGCTTGAAGGGAAGAACCCTGCTCTGTCCCTGTGCTGGGTGGTACAAGTATGTCTTGCCGGGTCTGGAGGCCCAGTTTGCATGGCTCTCAGCAGGCACCTCTTTGGGCCTGGGGAGACTGGTGGCTCCCTCCATCCTCCATGCCACATCTCCCCCACTGAGCCTGGCTTAGACCCTAGCACAAGGACAGAGATGCCTTCCCCAGCATTAGGGTCTTGGCGGATGGGAGGGTATAGCTAGGATCATGTGGTGCCTCTGTGTATCAGACTCTTGCTTGCTTGAACCCCTCCTCCTGGGCATTAGCTGTGCTTGTAACCTCTTTTCCACATATGCAATGTGATCAAACTACACAATGTCTTAATTTTAAAATTTTATTAAGGATACATTGCCATTGGTTCCCTTCAAAATATCTGCCCTTGCTTTGAACATATTTGTCCTGTTGTTCTTGCCACTTTCTGAAGCAGTTCTGGTAGTCCTCTTTTTTAAGTGTCTTCATCAGGTATGGCCAAAAATATGGTGAATGCTGCTGCCCAGTGCCATCCAAAGGAAAGGCAGGCTCATAGAAATATTCAGTGTGTGCTCGTTTACCTTATTCACCAGATCTGGTACTGTGCAACTCCTGGCTGTTTCCCAAAGTCAAAATGACCATGAAAGGTCTATGTTTGAATTGATTCAGGACACTAAGGCAGCTGGGACAGTGTAAACAAAGTGCTTGGGAACTAAAATACAGCTACTAGGTACCATAATGGTGCTCTGAGTTGATACATGTATGCTTCTGAGCTTCCTAGTCACCAGAGTGAAAGGTCAGTTCCTTGGCTTTCATTGGTAACCAAGCAAAGTCTGAAGGTTTGTTGGTTGAGCACCCAGCAGCTAGCTATGTTGGCATTAGAGAAAGCATATCAGCTTTTACTGGGAAATCAAAATTACAGGGTTTTATACTAAATCTGCTAGTGCCTCCCCAAGGGAGAGTTGGCAGTATTATTGGAGTGTGGAAACCAACAGCCTGCAACCCCTTCTGCTTAGCTCCAATCTCACATGCTGAGGTGTAGCTGGGTTTTTTTGGTTTTTTTTCCTTGTGAATGCCTTTTCATTCATCTAGAGAGTGGCAAAGTTCCTTGACCATTTACAAAACCAAGCTTTTTCTGAATCAAATTTGACTCTAAAATTTAGAATCACCCAAGATTCTTGTAAACTAAGAAAACTTTGTATGTCTTCTGGAATTTAAACTTCAACTATGCATTAGCTTCAGCAGGTCAGTAGGACCTTGAGCACTGGTTTCTTCTGACTGATCATTTCTTTTCCCACATAGTTCCTAAGTCTGCATCTCTTAACCCAGTTTGACGTTTGCCTTCAAAGTCAACTATCAGATCCTGACCTCCCCTGGGCACCAGGGGAGGACACCTGAGTCGGGTCAAGGTAGGGAGGGCAGCCTAAGATTTGACATTCTGGAGGGAAAATGAACTCTGCTTGATCTGAAAGCTGTGTCTGAAAGAAGTAAACAAATGTTTGAGTAAGCCAGGTGAACGAGAAAACATGAGCATTCCTCTCTGACTGTGTAAGGTGATTTGCACAGGTCTCTGGGGCCTGCTGAGATATGAGACCTTTTCTTCAACCTCCTGAGGAAGTTGGTGGTGCAGCTTGGTGGACAAGGAGCCACTGTTCTCCCCTCTCTTCTCCTTCCTGCTGCCCACTGTGAGTGAGAGAGATGTACCTTGGTCCTGTGTAAGACACATATAACAGAAGCACCACCCTAGATAGGAGAAGTGGATCCTCCAGATGCAGCCAAGCCAGACTCTCAAGTGTGCTATGGCTTAGACCCAGTCCTGAAGATTGGCTGTCCTTTTCCCATGGACACACCCATTTGGCATCCATCTCCTAAATGCCACAAGGGCTGAACTACCCATTCTGGCCCCCACACTTGCCCACTCAGCTCAGACCAGACAGAAGAGACAGATGCAGGTGCTGTGGGACCCAGGCTGGATTGGCTGACCCTCAGTCCTCAGAATCATGTCTATCTGCCCTGCTTCTTCTCTCTGTAGTATCTGTGTTCCCTTATAATCCCCGTGTCCCCTTGCTTGTCACCTGTGGTATCCTCTTGTCCTGAGGTTTACCCAGAGTTTGATGGTCCTGACCCTGTCTGGTAGCCCCTGAACACATCATGCTTGAGGACAACCCTTCCAACGCTAGCTCTGTCTTCCATCAGCCCACTGGAGGAGCCCCTGAAGAGTGGGTGGCTCAGGATCCTTCCAGATCCTCAGTGCTGTCCAGGAGCATGCACCCAAGACCAACCTCAATTCCTGGCCAGGTTGTTGGGGACCAGGGAGCCTGTCTTCAAGGACAGTGAGCACCAGCATAGCTGGGCACACAGAGGAATGTCAGGGAGATGCATGTGAAAACCACATGCCATATTCCTCATCCCCACCAGAATGGCCAGCACCAAAAAAACAGATTTGAACATGAATTGTGGAAGGGAAGGAGGGGCTATACATTTCATGCATGCTGCTGGGAGTGTGAGCTCTATGGGAAGCTGGCCTGCATCAGCAGTGCTAATGAGAGCAGCATCTGACCCAGCAAGTATACAGTCAGTCAGCTGTGTCCCTTGTGAGCTAGTAACCTCCACCCACACAGACCCAAATTTACTGCAGCATTGCCGGGAACAGAACAAGGTGGAGAACAAATGTCCATCTACTGATGCATTGTGAACGAATGTGCCACTGCGCCTCCATGCCATGGAATGTGATGACATCCTAGAAGGGAGAGGACACAACATACCCCACCACACAGACAGACCTAGAAACACTATGCTAAGTGGAAGAAACCAGCAGCAGGGATTGCATGCTATATGATTATATTCATAGGGAAATCCAGAGTAGGAAAATCTAGAGTCAGGCTGGAGGTGAGGAGGTCCAGAGTGGCCTAACGGGCCCCAAGCTTCTGTCAGAAATGATGAAATTGTTCTGAAGATAATAGTGGTTATGCATACCTATAGATATACTAAAAGCCACTGAACTGTATACTTTTGGTAGATGTGAATTATAGCTCAACTACATTCCTCTCTGATCCTCACCTTTCTCCCAGCCTAGCAGGTCAGGATCATGTATCAGGCTCACAGATGACTTAGAGAAGTCTCCACCCATCAGAATGATAGTGCAGAGGTGAGGCTAAGGCCCAGCCTAGCCTCCTGCTTGGCTAGCTCAGCCCTATCCTAGACCTTGCTGCCTGGCTTGGCCTCAGGCATCAAGTCCTTCTTCCTTCTTGAGAGAAAATGCTAAGAAAAATTCTAAAAGAGCTGTTTCTTCCTGTGAGAAGCAGCTTCAGGGACAGCTGGCTCAGAGGCTCTGTGGGCCTTGTCTTCTCCAGAGCCCAGGCTAGGAAGGGTTAACCCTGGGCAGGCGGAGGCGTCTGTGCAGATGAGCCAGTCCTGGCTGCCCTAGCAGCCCACACAGTTGTCTGCAAGAGGGGGAGAAAAGAGAGCAGAGATGTAATGAGCCAGTCACCCTTCACTGATTTGCACATAATCGTATCTTTCCCTTAATGGAACCAGCCACTGAGGCTGCACGACACCTGCCCTCTGTCGTCCCCCATTTTATTCAGAAGGTTCAGACTGTACCTAGCTGGTACTGTTTGTGAAACATTTTCTGAGGCTTGGCCTGTGTGGAGCAGAGGTGGAGGAGAGAGAACAGTCAAGAGATGATGGTCGTCTCCCTGTGCTGGGCACATGTGTGGAAAGTCAGGCTGGGGATAGATGTCATGATACTGCTAGAACTCAGGACTCATGTCCCTTTCTCACCATGTGCCAGATGGAAGCTGGGATGATGGCACAAGTGAGCACCTCTAGAGAAGCATTTTTAAAAACCAAGTGTAATTTGTCTCACACTGTGGCCCCCAGGGATGTACATCATGTCAGTCATATCGTCTTATCTCAGCATTGTTAGTGGTATCAGCTCCATTTGACAGAAAGAGGAACTGAGTCCCAGGAGATATAGTGATATGCCTTGGTCCCCACAGTACAGGTCACACTTGAGTCTCTTGGATTGTATCTCCAAGATCAGAAGAATGGAGTGGCTAATAGAAATAACAGACCATGACTGTGCTGCCTGCTGTGTGCCCAGCACTGCTGAGGATGCCTCATGTATTCTGTGACTGGGAAGCAGCCACTCAAGCCCATAGGCAGGTTCCAGCCTAGCCTGACTCAGCTCACAGATTCCTTGCATCCAGAGGTGCAAGATGCAGCAAAAGCAGAGTGTTGAGGGCAAATCATAGCCTTAAAATTACATAGCCTCCTGATGTCATGTGTATGCTTGCAATGGGTTGAAGGGTCATACTTCTGAGGCCCTTAGTGAGCATCCCAAGTGTTCTGTCACTACAGAGTCTCGGGGTGACTCAACTTGTGGCCAACTACATTTTCTCTCACTGAGCCGTAATCTTTTGCAACCCCCACCTTTCTTTGTGTCATAGCTCTTGGTCATGTTGGCTATAGGTGCCAGCAGGGAGAGGGTGCGTGGTAGGAAATGGTCAGATGAATGCTGAGAGATTCTTGCAGTCTCTTCTGGCTCCAGCACAGCTAGTCTTCTAAGGCCTTGCCATGTAGATAGAGGTGGCTATGGGGCCAATCAGCTGCATGACTGTGAGGTAGGCACAGGGTAGGTTTTCTACCCAGGGAAGCTTGAGGATATGGCTAGGGTCAGGTCCCAAGGCAACAGAAGGCCTGCACTCCTCATGTCTGGTCTCTCTGGTGACTGCTCCTCACTCTCCTGGTCTCTGCAACCTTCCCCTGCTAGCCCAGGAGTTCCTAGAGGCTTGCCATAGCATGGGACTTGGGGCAGCCCCAGCCTCTGCCAACTTCACTGCAGAGCACTTGGATCTGAATGACTGGCCTGGGAACTGGGCAGGGGAACCCATGTGCACCCTGAAGTAGAAGGAAAACTGCTTCTCAAGGTTAGCCTCATGTCCCTATGCCTCAGACTGGTCCCAGTCACTGTCACCCCAGCTTCCTGCTGGTCTGACCCCTTCAAGTTGGCGGGAGTAAGAGCACGGTCCCCCTTGGAAGAGGCCGAATCCCCATATCTGGGTGGGTCATTTCTTCAGTGCTGTCTGCTTCCTCCCCTGACTCTGACTTCAGGCGAGATGGCATGTGTGAAGGGGAAGGGGTGCAAGGGTAGGTAATGGACATGAGTGTGATCAAAATACATTATACACTTTGAACCCTTCCAAAAATGTGGGACTTGGGTGGGTAGAGTGGGAAAGGGGTAATGGGGGAAATGCTTAAAGTGTTCACATGCGTGTGCAAATTTGCCAAAATGAAATCTACTAGACTGTGTAACCACTATGCACTAAGAAAAAGTAGAGGGGATTTTATGTGACAGGTACCTAATCAGGGGACAGCTGCCCTGCCAGACACCTTCTCAGGAAGCTCTTCCCTGGTACCAGCCCTGTGGTATCTGTGCCTGTGACCTGGACAGGGTACAGTGTGTGGGAGCAATGACCAGAATTTGGATACTCAGGGACCCCAACTTATTCAGGGCTTTCTTGGCTCCTGTAGAGTAGGGCTACCCTCATCGCCCCACTCCACGCCTGTCTCTGTCAGACTCCCTTTCAGGAGGGCAGGGGCCAGCACAGACAGCTGCCTTCGGCACTCCAGCTGCTGTGGAAGGCAGCACCCTCAATAGGAGAAGGAGGGAAGGAATAAGCAAGTGCCAGGTGCAGCACTTAACTGTCCTGTGTCCTTGCAGATGTGCTGGTGGATGGACAGCTGTGTGACTGTGATGCAGCAGCTGCCTGCCCTGTGGGTGACCCCGTGCGCCTTGAGGTACGGCTGACCAACCGGAGTTCCCGCAGCGTGGGGCCCTTTGCCCTCACAGTGGTCCCCTTCCAGGACCACCAGAATGGTGTGCACAACTATGACCTACAGGACACCGTCTCCTTCGTGGGCTCCAGCACCTTCTACCTTGACGCAGTGAGCAATGGGTGCAGGGTGCTTCTCATTGGAACCCAGGCCCCAGGATCATCATCCCTTTCCCTGGGTGGTGGTTCCCTGGTGCAGGTCAGCAGGCAGCGTGTTAGCACCATGCCTGCCTAGCTTGCCATGGCATTAGGCTGGCTCTTCTTTGAGGGGACCTAGGGTGGTGACACCAGGACATGACCTACCTCCCTAAGACTGCTCAGAGTGGCACAGCTGTGGAGTGTGGGACTTGTACAGGCAGAACACTAGGAAGTAGCTTAGCCACTGTGCCCACCCCTTACCCTCAGGTCCTCCCTGTCCAGTGCCACTGCACCTACATCCCAGGGGACTGAGGAATCCAAGAGCTCGAGTCTTGTCCACCTACCCTGCCTTATTAGCCCTGGCAAGTCTCACTCTATGCTCACCTGCATCCCAGCCACTCCCCCATCTTCCACCCTCCCAATCTCACTGAGCCCCTAGACACACTCAGGGAGGGAAATGTCAGTAGCTTTTTTCAAAGATGAAAACAGAGCAGCGCAGCAGCCTGCCCAGAAGCACAGAGGAAAGCTCGGGAGGGGATGGGAGCCAGGCATGCGTGGCCCACCCCTTGTGTCCAGCAGTTCTGGGGTCTCCCAGTGCCTTTGTGGGAGTGGTACTGGTCCAGGCTGATTCTTCATCTTCCTCCTGATCAGGTGCAGCCATCAGGCCAGTCAGCCTGCCTCGGTGCTCTCCTCTTCCTCTACACGGGTGACTTCTTCCTGCACATTCGGTTCCAGGAGGGCAGCAGGAGTAAGGAGCTGCCGCCATCCTGGTTCTGCCTGCCCAGTGTGCATGTGCGTGCCCTGGAAGCACAGGCCTGAGCGTGTCTGGGTCCCTGTTCCTGGGAGGCTCAGGAGGCTCCCTGCTTGGTGTCCACTCCCTTGAAATGTGCAGAGGCCTCTCCTGGTCACCCATCTCCTCTTCCTGCCTGTACCCTGGCTGTCAAACCCTCTCTTGTCTTCTCCTAGGGAGTCCTCTAGGAGGCATGTAGCCCATACAGGCCCTTGGCCCACTTCCTGCTGTTCCCTGAGCCCCACTATACTGATAAATTTGAGGCCTAGTGCTGGTCTGGGGAACCCTACTCCTGCTCCCATTCCTAGGGCCCCCAACCCCCTGTGCTGCTCTCACTGGCAAGGGTCCTCTTTTTCTGCTGCCTGCCTTTTGATATACGAAAAAAAGACAAGTATGAAGACCGATGCTCCTTGGTGGGCTCAGTGCCCTCCCACATGCTCCCTTGGCCCTTGGAGGCCCCTCAGGCCCATTTCTTTTTGCAGAGGCCATGAGGGAAGCCTATGCAAGTGAGGTGATGCCACAGGTACCCATGGCAGGCCACGCTCTGGGTGTTGGGACTGGGTGTCCTTGTTTGCATCGTGTTCTCCAATAAAGGCCTGACTTGCTCCTCTTCTGCCTCACTGTGTCTGTTTTTGGGGGGACCAGAGACTGCCCTGCCTCGTTGCTAGTGGACTTGGCCTGCATTGGTCTATCCCTGTGATGATCTGGGTTTCTAGGTCACCTTCCTCCACATACAGTGGCTCCCCGACCCCTGTTCCCACACTATGGTCCTCAGCCATCCTGCACTCACTGTGGGTTCAGCTGCTGCAGACTGTTGCTTTCCTGTGGGATCTGTTCCACACGGGGTTCCTCTTCCCCTTCCACACGTGCTCATGGGCACGCTCAGGGCAGCTCAGGCATAGGAGAGATCTGCATTTGGGTTCATAGTGCTCATCCCCACCACAAGAGGACCAGCTCTGCCTCCCTTGGCACTCTACACTCCTCACCTCGCCTCCAGATGTGCAGAGCTCCCCCTCTGCCCAGGCACCCTCAGGCCTTGTGTGTAAGGGCTGGTACTCTCGGAGCAGAATTCAGAGCCAGAGCTAAATGGGTTCAGAGAGGGCAAAGGACCCAAGCTGCTGCACCACAGCAGGGGCTGAAGCTGAGGGCTCTTGGGTGCTGCTGTACTGGAGACTACTGTACCTACTAAACCATCTGGCAACTGAGCGTGTGAGAGGGTCCCAAGCCCACACAAGCCTGGAGGTTGACTGACAGCCACCAGGTGGATTGTCATGGGATCCTGGGGACACTTTGGTCAAAAGAAAACTTTTGCACATAGGATCTAATATTCTCCCTTGAGAGCTCCCAGTGTGAGCAGAGAACTTTCTTCAATCCTTTCACAGTGGTAGTGAAGTGCTCATTGAGTCACTGGGCAGATTCAAGGGCCACTTCCCTGTGCCAGGCATGGTCTAGACACTCCATCTCTCCTATACATCCTCCAATGGCATGGGACCCAGGTTGGAGCATTGCCACTGTTACCAAGAGAAAAACTGAGGCTCCAAGTGCCCAGGTCACACAGCAGGTAGTAGCAGGGCAGTGTCAGATCCTTCCAGGCAGACAGATGTGTCCTTCCTGCTTCTCCACTAGTGTTACCACAAGGAGACAACCTTTACTCTTGCAGTGATGTCAAGCCTTTCCAGAACAGTTGAGGTCCCAGGTCTGATGGTGTTACCCAGCATGCCCAGCACCTGGGCCCCATTGTGCAGGGTGTTTTGCATACAGTCTTGGAGACTGCACCCAAGACACTTACCTGATGGTGGGATGAATCTACTCACTGACCTTATCTCTAAGTCAGAGATTTCTTTTCAAAGGATATGAAATGCTAGATGTTCATGGTGGTCTTGCTTGCAGACATGGGCCCCTGCTCCCTCAACATCTGGCTTTCCAGTCTTGCTTTGCACAGAGGTCCACCCTGGCCAGTTCCAAACCTGGAGCATGCAGGACTACATGGAGCCACCTGGATATACCTGCCTTCTGTGGAGAGGCCAAACCCCAGAAAGGACAAGGTCCTAGTTTGAGTCCCCACAAACAAGCCCTGAGATAGCAGCTTATCTGGGAGGTACAAGAGACACTCCTAGGTGTTTAGAGTTATAGGAAGGAGAGTGTTCAGGAAATGGAGTGGTACTGAATGGCCCTAAAAGAGTGGCCTCTTGGCTAGGGAAGAGTGGAAATCTTTGACTCTCAACTATTCCACCCAAAGAGTGAATGGGGCATGAAAACTCACATCCATTCAATGCCATTCCCACTAAAGCAACTCCAAGTCTGCTGCTGCCTGGAGTAACAGACCTTGCTCCTTTGTCCCTAGGATGATAAATTGTCCTGGGTCCCAGAAGACACTAGCCTTGAGCATCCCTATGGTCCTGGAATTTCCCAGGGCCTTGGGTAAAGGCTTACTTAAAGCCACTTGGCCAAATAGGTGGAGATCATATGGGCCACTGGAGGCCCTTGACCTTGTGGTACCAGGGAGGGCTTCTCAGTGCCTGGAGCTCCAAGTCTAAGCCCTAGGGAAAGGCTTTCTTGACTGCCATCTGTGGTCTTTCATGATAGTACCCAAGGAGGAGCAGCTTGAAAAGCAATGGCTAGGGGTGGGCAGTACTCAGGTGCACAGCCAACTGCCTGTTGGTCTCTCCAAGTTCAGCTGCTTATACTCCAGACTGCAAAAGAGAAGAACAGGGAAGGTCTACTTGCACCAGGAGTGAGAGCCAGGGAGGTCTTGTGTGCAACTCTCCAGGATGCTCCAAGCAGGGCTGACTTGCCTACTTGGGCTTCTTCTACAAGGAAAAAAAAGTATCTACCTCAGTGTGGACGGATCCCTCAAATGTGCTATTGAATGAAGCAGCCTATTGCAGAGTGATGGGTGTTGCCCAGTCCCACTTGTGTGCACACCCCACAGATCACACACTTTTTATGCATGAAAATATGTCTATAAAAATGGGTTCAAAAGATGGGAAGGAGCCACACCTCCTCCAGAATAGTGACCTTATCTAGGGTTGCCACTGATGGTTTGCCTTGTCTCAAAATGAGGATGCAGATTAAAAGGAATTTCAGCAATGCTGCACTTGCAAATTGCATTAGGTTGGGTAACATGGTTCAGATACATATGCAGGGGTGGTTAAAATATAGAATGAATGTTTAAATAAGAAGTTTTTATTACAGAAAAAGACATTGTCATTAGTTCCCCTCAGAATACTCCCCCTTGCTTTAAATACATTTATCCCATCATTCTAGCCAACCTAAAGCAGTTCTGGAAGTCCTTTTTCATGAGAACCATTACGAGGTGTGATAAAAAGCATAGTGAATTCTGCTCCTAAGTACAGTGTATTGTAACCCAAAATATTGAGTAGTTATCCAAGTATTGTAATCCCTTTTCCAGTTTTCCTAACAATCCAAAATTATATTTGTAATCCCATTGAGACGTTATTGGAATCCCAGCAAATTAATTCCAATCTACCACCTCCAATGCAACCCACAGTGAGAGTAAGACACCAAAACATTTTCCAAGTTAAGGGCAGCCAAGGGGTCCTAAATCCAATCCCTGTAAGGATGTGCAAACAAAGGCCCTGATCCTAGGTCTCTCCCAGAATTTATTATTTTGTGAAGAAGGGGAGGTGGTTCAGGGATGAGTGACAGTGAGGATGGTGGGAATTATGTGAGTAACTTGAGCTGGCTGGCCAGGTAGGGAGAAAAGCATCTCTGCAAAATGCAGAGATAAAGATATGCAGAAGAATCAATTTGCATAATTCAATTAAGGTAGCAATTGAATTGTTTTAGGAGGCTGTTGCTTTGTTTTCTGATATGTAAGTTTTTGTGCCCTGGGGAGTCATAGCCTCTTTACCTGGAGGCTCATACCCAGTTGACATTCCAGGAGCTATTGGTTGGCTCTAACATCCCTTTGTGCTCATATTTTTTACAGAGAGCACTATTCCAGGAAACAGGAGACTGTCTGTCAGCTTTAGAGATTACTTATCAGTGCCTGGGCTAGCCTTATTTGCAATGCTTAGAGCCAATTGAAAAGAGAAGGAAATACCATTGGCAGCTCTCTACATATCAATATAAGGAAATAAGTCTCCAAATAAAGCTGCAGCAATTGTTTTGCATTCAAGGGGAGTCACTGGAGTTGTCTCCCACACAGTGGAAAGGCAGGCTCATAAAAATATTACAGGGAGTCTTCATCTACCTTATTCACCAGATCTGGCATCGTGTGACTTCTGACTTCCCTGAAGTCAAAATGACCATGAAAGGTAAACATTTTGAATCATTTCAGGACATGAAGGTATCCAGGATGGCACAACTGAAAGGTGCTTAAAAAGCTGGCAGGAAAGTAAGAAACACTCTGCCCAGGATATGGGCAAAACCCACAGAGGTGGATGCTCACCAGAGGTAGCTTCTTTCACTTTGAGGGGTTTTGCCAAAGTAAGGGCAAAAACTTTCACGGCCTTACAAACCTGGAGCAAAGAAGACAGAGCCCAGGGCCGACTTGGCAGGAAATCTAACAAATAGAAAAATAGCACATGAATAAGAGGATTACTGGAATTTAGTTATAAGGTGCTTTGATTTCAATTTCAAAGGTTCTGGGAGATAATGATTTACTTAGGCTTTGGATTCAGTACTTTGATTGTGAAAATACCTGTTTCTGGGGGGGATTATTAAGAAAATGAAAAATAGCATGAATAATTTCTAATGAAACCCAATATTAGAATAAAGATAACTAATCAGTCTTCCCAAAACTGTGTATGAAAGGAAAAAGAACTAAAGGAAGAACTAGAAATGGTCAAATAGAACTTCAACCATAATGGTATTAATACTAATATTAATTCTTATAAGTGACACAGAACTATGCATTAGGCATTATTCTAAGTTTGTATATATAATCACTATTATATTTGTATGACTAAGTATGCATATAATGAAGTCTATATTTCATAACATATGAGAAAATTTTTTCTCAATTATAAGAAGATTTTTACAATGTTTTCAAAATAGGTGCTTTATTATCCCAGTATTACCATTCAGAAAAAGTAAGACACAGGTCATTAAATAATAGTGTTGCAGACAGCCCAGTTAGTTACAAATATAAGCAGTGAGACAGGGCTAGGTCCTCAAAGGAGCTAGTGCAGATAACCTTATAACTGTGGGGGAGACAGACACCTCCTGCTGTGGGCCAGACCTCACTTAAGACAAAGGATCAAACAAATGCATCTGCATCCTAAAGACTGATATTCTAATTAGTTCCCTATCACCCTGAGAAAGCCTTGAGTCACCATCCCATCCCCCTAGGATGCTCCAAGAATGCCCGCTTCCTGTGTGACTTGCCTTCCCATTTGTCCCTAATGTAATCAATTTTACCTGAACTATAAATCTTATTCTGTCCCACCTTATGCCCATCTGCCTGTGAGTTCCTAGTCTCTCCCCCACCCCCATCTTGAACCCATGGTTTTACTCTATAAAAGTCCCTGGAAAAGACAGAGTCTTTGGTAACCTGCTTGGGACCTTTTCTGTCTCCCTTCAGACAGAAGCTTTCTTTCTCTCAATAAATATATTCTGCTCTTAACCTCCATTGTTCCTAAAATTCATTCTTCAATTTTAGAGAACATGAACTTGTACCAGACATAGTAGGTCGGGAGTTTCATTCCCCTATGTCATTAGCTAAGAAGTGAATATGAAATAAGTCATAGAAATAAATACACCAGTATTTACAATAAATGAAAGTAACTATTCCAGACAAAATGCATAAAATCAGAGTGATGATGTTTATAATAGAAACTAAAACATAAGGATACAGAAGGTTGAAATAAAAAGATAAGAAAATATGTATCAGAAAAATCATAATAAGAAATTCCAGGATATAAAGTAAACTATATATAGAAATAGTGACAATAACATCATGATGGTAAGTGGTAAGTCACCAGGAAGCTATAAGTCCAAATGCACATTAACAAATAATACACCTCAAACACATTAAAAAAAAAAACTCAACAAAACTACAGGGAAAAATAGATGAATCCACAATTATAGTGGGATATATATTTATATAACTCTACAACTAAAAAATCAAGGAAAAAATTATTAAAGATAAATGAAATTTTAAAAGTTCAATAATTGAGTTTGATTTAGTGAACTTACATAAAATGTGTCACTTAATGTCTATGGAAAAACATTTTTGTTAAGCACATATTACGATTTTCCTGGTGGGTCAGTATGTAAGTTGAAGGACTTATAAGATCATATTGTTTGAGTCTAATATTTAAAAAAATCAGTCACAAAAAGATAACTATAAATGTCTTATGTATTTGAACATTAGGAAGCACTTTTACAAGGTAACTCATAGTTAAAAGAAGGAATAACCATGGAAAGTAGGAAATGTTGAAAATGAATAATAATAAAGCCATATATAAATATTTGAATGATGTAAATCAGTCAGTATTTACTGGGAGGGTGTTTGTAATCAAAAGCAGAGATGTGAAAATTAATGAGCTAAGTACCATATCCAGGAACCGAAAAATGCTGGTAGAAGAGACCAAAGAAAATAGAATATAATAAAGATAAGATCACAAATTAATAAAATAGGAAAGACACACCATAATAGCAAAAAGGCAAAGTTTATTTCTTGAAAAAGCTGATAAAATAGAGAAACCTCTGGCTTGATTAATAAAGAAAAAAAGCACAAATAACCACATTACAGATCGAGAGAGAAGGACATCAGATACTACAGACAATAATGGGAGGATATTATAATCATGATAAGAGGAAATTATGAAGAACTTTCTAACAATAAACCAGAAGCTAAAATGAAATATAAATTTCCTAGAAAATGTAATAAAAATTTATATCAATAAATAGATTAATCCTAAAACCATTAATCAGATAAGTAGTTAAAATCCTTCCCAAAAGAAAACTGTGGTCTCAGATGCCTTGTAACACTGAGTACTTGCAAAAAATCCAGGGAACAAAAATTTTAATGATTAAAAAAATATTTTAAATGTAGCAAAATATGCTCAAATCATTTTATGAGGCTAGTGTAACTTTACTACCAAAACCTGACAAAGACAGCATGAGAAAAAAATTGTGGTCTGAGTCATACATCAACATAAATTCAAAACTTCTGACCTAAATATTAGAAAATAGAGGCAGAGATGCATGAAAAAGACCAAGTTGTCTTTATTCAAAGAACACAAGGTTGGCTTCACATTGGAAAAGCTATTAATGAGTACCACATTGACAAATTAAAGAAGACACACAGGATTATTCTTACAGGTGGGGAAAAAGCCTTTGATAAATTCAACACCTTTCTATAATTGAAGAAGTCCCAAACCTTAGCAAACTAGGTCTACATGAGCATTTCCATAATGCAATAAGAGTTGCCAAAAATATGCACACAACAAACTTTATGCTCACAGTTGAAGAATTATAATCACTCTCTTTCAGATCAGGAATAAAACAAGGATGCTCAACATCTCTACTCTTATTGAGCACCATGTTAGTGGCTCATACTAGCCCAAAAGGGAAAAGAAAATAACAAATGAAAGGCATAAAGTCTATATAGGAAAAAACAAAACTGTAGTGAAATTTATACATTTATCATCAATGCGATAAACCATTTTAAAGAATCTTCAGATCTGTTAAAATTAATAAGTTTTTAGCAAAGTTTGTGAGATTCACAATTTTCAACTTAGAAAAATCACCTTTAAAATATTCATAGGATTTTTATGCTGCAGTGACAAGTTTCTTTTCTTTTCTTTCTTTTCTTTTTTTTTTTTTTTTGTCTTTTTGAGACGGTCTCACTATGCAGTTCAGGCTGGCTTTGAGCTCGCTTTGAAGGTTAGGCTGGTCTCAAACTTACAACGATCCTCCTGCCTCAGCCTCCCAAATGCTGGGATTACAGGCGTGAGCCATCACGCCCGGCTAGTGACAAATTTCTAAAAAATAAAATGATAAAAGTTACTGTTTATAAAATTACAAAACATAAAAGGAACCTGTGGTATGGGGCCAGAATAATGGCATCCCAGATATGTCTGTGTTTCCTGGAACCTGTGAGTAGGTTAGATTATATGGGAAAGAAGGATGGGTACAGATAAAATCAAGGGTACTAATTACATGACCTTTAGAGAGACAAATTATGCAGCTAAATCTAATGTAATCACAGGGGGAGGAGGGAGAGTGAAGCAAAAGAGAGCAGGAGATGGTGGCATGAGGAGCACTCAGCCCATTGATCTTGGCTTTGATGGTGGATGAAGGACCCATGAGTCACTCTTTGATCCCTAGGAGCTGGAAAAGGTTGTGGGGCATCCTCACCCTGCATCCCCCACAGGGAATGCACTATGGACTACACCTTTGATTTTTGCCCTGTGAGACACCTTTCAGACTCCAGACTTCCAGAACCATAAGATAATGAATGTATACTGTTTTAAACCACTAAGTTTATCATAATTTTTTTACAGCAGCAATGGGAAAATGACATAGACTGCAAGAATAAATCTTTTCTTTCATGTTCAAGACCTTTAAGAAGAAAGTTATAAAAATTATTGGAGGACATGAAAGAAGATCTAAATAAATGGGTTGGAAGACTCATGAAAATGTAAGGTTCTTGCTGAACCGATTATAGATTCAATGCAGTACTAATAAAAATTTTAAAAATCTTGGGGTGAAATGTGACAAGCTGATTTGAAAGCTTATATAGAAATGGAAAATTCAACAATAGTCTACATACTCTTGAAGAAAAAATCAAAACACACTATAATGCTAAAGCAATTAAGCAACATGGCATGCATAAACCAAGAAAGCCCAGAAGCGCATCTATGCATATATATGAACACTCAGTATATGAAGCATCACTACTGCATACTAGTGGGTAAAGAACAGATTTTCATTCAAACAGTGCTCTTGCAGTGCATGTGTGATCAGAGGGAAAGGGAAATGTTGGACCCTACTACACACCACATACAGAATCTATTCCAAGTCAAGTCCCAAATGTGAAAGGCATAATGTAAAACATTTAAAGACTATGAATGCATATCTTTATGATCCTAGTTGACAATTTGACAAAGAGAATGGTCTCCCAAATATGACACAAAAATCAGAACCCATTAAAATGATCAGTTCAACTGTGAAAAATTAAGACCTTGTGTTCATTGAATTATGTGATTTAAAAGATGTATTACAAACTAGCATTAATATGAGGAGACCTGACATCATGTCCTCTAATTTCCAGTGCTATTATAAAATACCTAAAACTTTATGTTTTATAAAGAAGAGGTTTATTTAGCTCACAGCTCAGGAGGCTAAAGAGCATGACACTGGCCTTTGGCACTGGTGAGGGTTTTCTGGTTTCATTACAACATGACAAGTTGGCACCACAGTGGGAGTACATGTGAGACAGATAGCACATGATGATACAGACAGAAAGCAAGAGAGAACAGAGAGGGGCCAAGCTTCACCTTTTATAACAACTTTGTCCCAAGAGAACTAACCAAATCTGCAAGACCAACACAAATTCCTCTTTAGAACATTGCTCCCTTGGCCTAACCAGCTTTCCCTAGGCCCTGACTCCTGACTTTCATTGCCTTCACTTTGCCACACTGACACTAAAATTCTAGCACATGAGGCTTTAGAAGACATCATTCAAACCATACCCAAACCATGCCACAATATGAGATTATTCAATTTGGAGTTGGTGTAAGCCACTCGTGCTTATAATCCATGGGGTAGAGTAAGTTACAGGGGCCACACAGAGGAGGAGAGAGCAGGATATAGCATGCACTGAAGTGGTGACCATGAGTACTACAATCAGACTGGTTGTATGCCATGATGCAATCATTCCACTACCAAAGAACACCCTTTTGAAACTTAAATTCTTGTGAAACATGAGGTGTGGTCCATAATCTTTACAGCAAAAGTGTTAATCATAGGGAAAAATGGACAAAATCCATATTCCATATCCCACATTCAGAGTTGAATGAATACAGTATGGCGCCTCCATGTAAAAGCAGACTACTTACGAAATGGTGAATGAATATGGAGCAAGAAGGAAGAATTTTACAAACATGATGTTGAAAGGAACAAAATAGGAGACAAAATGATACAAACAATGTGATTCCGATTACATGAAATTCCAGAAACTGAATCAATGTAATTATTAGGGCATATCCATACATTAAAACAATAAAACCTATAAAGACAAACAGTACCTTAAATTAACAAAAGTTGCACATTGTTGGCTTCCAAAGAGTTGCTTAGATTACCAGATAGACATGGAAAATTAATCTAATAGTGTGAATATTAACAGTTCTTTTGCAACAACTAATTAGTAGTATAATCACTTTAGCTATCTTACATATATACATATATGTTTTTTGTTGTTACTGTTTGTCTTTTTTGCTTTTTGTTGCTCTGTGTTTTTTCTCTTTAAAATAAAAAAAATAAATTAACCAAAGTTTAAAGTACTTATTTCCTCTCAAGGAAAAAAGAATGGGGTTTGTGAAAAGCAATGTGTGGGCTTGAAGAATGAGAGCGTGTTGCATTCCTTCATCTGGACAGTGGGAATGTAATTATGTCTTTGTCCAAATATTCACAGGTTCAATCCAGGTGAGGAGGATTGTTACAGACATGGCTTTTGGTTTAAAAGAAGAAGAAAGATAGATTTTATGGCACTGACTCAGCAAACCAACAAAGAACTATTCCTTCTTTCCACCTTTTAGAATTGAGTTTGCCATTTCAAACCTGCTGATTAATCAGTGTGCTCCTGGCAGCCGCCCAAGCCAGCTGATCCAAAAATGGGTGAAGCCGGAACCCGCTTGCAGTGAAGTCCTCAGCACCAAGGACAGCAACCTCCAGCACGCCTACTGAAGGAAGCCTTATTATATCTCAATGAGTTGCTCAAGAGTAGAAATCTTGGTCCAACACTCCAGCAAACTGGTGACAGAATATGAAATAAAACACAAGCCTCCTGATACCTGATTTAGTGCTCAGCCCATTGCTCATGATTTTGGATAAATGTACTGGGATTCTTTCAATAACCAGGACATAATCAGGGGACATTGTTGCCACTGAAAGCTTGGGCTTTGCAGCTAAGTCTTAGCTGCATTTATGTCCAGACTCTACCCTACCACTTGAGTGCTTTGGAAAGTCACTGCCCCTCTCCATGCTTCAGTGTCCCTTTTATGAGAACTTCTGGGAGAATACTGAGATACCAGAAACATCACACACTCAGCAACTTGTGCAATTAAAATCAGGAGAACCCTTATTCTACCCCTCAATGATTTCAAACCAGAAAGGAATTCATTTTATAAGATATGTAAACAATGCTGAAAAAAACCTATCTTTTAGAGTCTTCTTTGAAAATAAACTGGATACAATTTCCAGGAAAACTTGGTATCTCCCAACAGATATTAAGTTCCACTGGACATCTTAATTCTGTTCAATGCTGATGCACTAGTGATAATTGTGTAGCATGTCTTTACTTCTGTCATGCCAAGATGTGCTGGAAAAAAAGGTGACAATATTCCTGTAGGAATATTGGTGTCCAGGGTCAAAGTCCTTACTCTATATAGAGTATTCCCAAAATATAATGTATTATTTCTTTAATGTTACTGAATTCTAGTTGGTAGTATTTTTATTTAGATTATTTCACTCATATTCATAATTCAATTGGTCTGTGGCTGCACTAATTTCGTACTATTTGTGTTAAGGTTATCCTTGATGAATTAATGAATGAGATCATTGTTTTTCTCTTTTTTGTCTATGGCTTACCATAGTTTAAATAGCACTAAAAAGATTAACTCTTTAGAAGTTAGATGAGACTCAGTGTGAGCCTGTCTGATTTTGAGTTTTTTCACTGATAGATCTCTGATGATCTTCTAATATCTTCTACAATAATTGTCTTATTAAAATTTTTCATTTTTTCTTGGATTTATTTTGGTAATTTACTTTTACTAGGAAATCATCTATTTCTTGATATTTTCAAACTGTTATCACAAAGTTGCATATACTGTTCTTTCATAATTATTTTTATCTCCCCTGTATCTGTAGTTATATTGATTTTGCCTGTCTTCTCATTCCTAATCTTGTCTAATTTTAGTCTATCTCCTTCTTTATTCTCTGTAATTGGACTCACTGGGGTTTTCCACTTTATTAGCCATTTCAAAGTGCCAACTTTTGCATTTTACTTATTCTTTTCACTTTTTTTCCAATTTTCTCTTTCATCAATTTCAATTCTTATCTTTATGAATTTTCATACTCTTGTTTTTTTGTTACCTGTTTTCTTAATTTCTCAAGACAAATTACAATGATCTTAAATTTAGTCTTTCTGTCTTTCCAATAAGCTGTGTGCTTCTAGTGTTAGAAGTGTTAGTTTTCCCTTATCTTTTTAATTCAATGCATTTTTCTTTGTTTTCCAAGTAGTATGTAAGTTTTCCTTTGCTATTCTCTTTGATCCAAGTTTTATGTAGGAATGTTCTAAATTTTGAAGTAGTTTTCTTCCATTATATGATTTATTACTATTTGTGTGAGTTGTTGCCAGAACATGTAGTTTGTGAAAACATGTCTTGTGTTCTTGAATTTTGTAGTTTTTTTAATGTTCTGTTCCATACTGGTGCTTTTCAGCAATCTGTGGACATATGAAAATGTGTTCTGTATTAGAGATTACATAAATATTCACATTGCTATTTTCATATTCTAATTTTAATGTCATTATTTTGGGATTATCTGTTTTGAAAAATGTGAACTCTATGCAGAAACAGAGAAACAAGTACAGTGAATACCATATATACATCATCAAGATTCATTATCTGTGCTCATTTTATTCCCACCAACATATGGACTTCATGGCATCTTTTTGTCTTTGTCTCCTCTCCCTCTCAAGGATGAGGGCTTTGGAAAGTTTATCATTGCTCTACCCCCAGAGCTTCTAGAGGTTGCTGAGCTTTGACTTTTATAGAGAGACTATCATTAGAATTTCCCCTTTCAGTCTGAACCTTCTATTTCAGGAGTCTTTCCTTAGCACTTATATTACACAGTCCAAGACAGGTCTATCCTTATTCATTTTGACTTAATTTAGCCTCATAGCAAGGTCCACTGCTCTCTACTATGTCTTGCCCTTTTCATTTTTCTTCATTTTGTGAATTCTCTTCCATCTCATTTGCTCCTGGATCTGAGTCTTCTTGAGTCTTTCCCTCACATGGAGACATGGGTGACATACGGAGTCCCACATTCTTAGATATCTATCTTTGCCTCTGTTGGTAAGAGTTAGATAAGAACAGGATTCTTGGGCCAAGGTCTCTGCTGAATATGAGATCACACTGCTCTCCCCAAGTCTGGCCATGCATCAAGCTATGGCCATGAAATGTTTCTGGAAAGAAGCTTTCAGAGCCATTGAAGGATTTGTCACATTGCCTTGCCCTGTGAGGAGCCATGATGCCCAAGGAGAGTCTGGCAGGGAATTAGGAGGGAAATTCTGGGGCAGGGGCACCTGTTGGCTCATGTATTTCATGAGACATGTCTTTGCTGTTTTAAACTAGTGATTTTAATTTTTAAGAAAATTTTTATAACTGTTGCACAGCCCATGCTGATTTACTCAGAATCTGGCAGGATTTGGTAACTGTCTTTTTCCTTTCAAGTACTGGGTCCCCTCCAATGCTGTTAGTTTCCTGGTCAGCCTTTGGGGATGCATCAGGCACCTGAGAAATCTATTAGGGAAGATGCCTTTGAAGAAATGAGGAAGAACCTGGGAGTTCGGTCTTGGTGTTGGTCTGATTCAAGTGGAAAGAGAGTGAGGAGGGAGGAGAAAGTGATTGTGGCCTGAGAGCCTGTTGTGAATCCTTTCCCCAATTGCAGTCCATGATGCCAGAGTTGATAGTAAATCCAGAGCTAACAGAGGACTGTGCTGGGCATTATAGGTCAGGATGAACTGTGGAATGAAGGGAGGGAAGAGGATGCATTTGGGTTGAACTAGACAACACCACTGGTGACGGACCATGGCAGGGGTGACAGCTAATATGGATGTGATACATTGTACCTCAGTTTGTGTTCTCCAGGGCCTGTGCTGGGCCTCAGTGACACACAGTTTATGTGTACGTGTTGGGAAAAATAGCCATATGTGCCTCTCTTTTGATCCTGTAGCTCTGTGTTTCCAGGCTGTAGGTTGGAAGAGGTGGGATTCAGGGATGCAAATCCAAGGGGAAGCAAATCAAGAGAGACCTGGCATAGGTCACCCCTCCCAGTCACCTTTCTGACCACCTCTTCTTTCACTTTGTCTCCCCACTTCCTCCCCTCCTCTCAGGATATATGGGAACTGAGGATGTGGGGTTATTTTTATTTTTTCTGTTTTATTTACTTTTTGTCTTTTCTTTCAGATTGCATGCAAATAAACCCCATTAGCTTCATAATTAGAGATAAATACAAAGCATAGCACAATTAATAAGAGGGTGTGTCAATAGCTGGGTATGGTGGAGCACATCTGTAATCTCAGCACTCTGGAAGGCTGAGACAGAAAGGTAGCAACTTTGAAACCAGCTTGGGCAGTTTAGTGGTGTAGCAAGGCACAGTCTTAAAAAAAAAAAAAAAAGGATGGTGTGGTCACTGATTCAAATTGTCACCATTAAAGAGCTCTTAGGCATTGGATGGAGGAGGGAAGGTATCTGGGGCCTCTTGCTGGTGCTTTAGAAATCACCTCGTGGGATCTAGGAGCCAGTCATTGCAAGGAGAGGCTGCAAGGCAAGGACTTTGCTAAACTCCCTTCTAGTGGCCCTTGTCTTTGAAGGCAGACACTGGCATGGTGGAAGAGGTCAGGGTGTCAAGGGGTACCCAGCTGTGTCCTCTGGGAGGTTGATGGCAGGAGTTATGCCTGCTAAATCCAGTGTGTGTTCATGGTCATCACAGTCAGAGTCATTATTGCTTTAATTGGTCTCCTGTTTCTTGAGGGCTTTTTCCCTCCAGAATCAGAAATACTGTCAGAGAGTGCCCTATGGCCCTGTGCCACAGACGCCAGCAGGATGCGGGTGCTGAGACCATGCACCCGCACAGCAAGGGGATCCATGCCTGGGCTCCTCCTCCGTGACTGTGCTGTGAAACCCGCACAGCTTCCCGCGAGGCATGTGGCATCTCCGTCACCTGGCAGGCCTGACCTTACACATTGTCCCCTAGATGTCCACACTGCTGCCACTTCTGCCTCCTTGCTGTTCTGTGAATGAGCCATGCACCTTCCCTTTGGGGCCCAGCAGTGACCATCTCCTCTGCTCGGACACCCTCTATCCCACAGATGTCATCCAAGTCTCATCTCTCACACACCTTTTCCCTCAGGACACCTCCTGCTGCCACACACTCCATGGCGTGCACACACACACACACACACACACAAACACTCATGCTTCTCACCACTGTGCACCATCATCTCATCCATCTCAGCTGGGTCCTGTGACCAACTGACTTGTTGTCCACTTCTGCCATTAAAGTGTCCTCTCCATGGAAGCAGGGACCTCTCACTGCTGGTGTTACTGCATGGTCCTCAGGAGGCAAGAACTGAATTTTTGAACTGCTTAGACTCTCCGGGGATGGCCTGGGTTGTGTGCAGAGATCCCAGAGTTAGATAGTATCCCATTTTGCAAACAATTGACTTCAGGACATTGGATAAGTCATGGATTTTTCTGGGCTAAGGCATCTTTGCTTATCAAGCCAGGAGATCTACTTTCTACCTTCTTTTCCAGCTCTGTGGAAAGGGACTGAACCTCTGGATCAGGTTCAGGTTACATTCTTGGAGCTCAGGGATCACAGCCACTTGGACAGTGGGGCATGGCCCATTCTGTGGCCTGGTGACTGCCAAGCTAACGTCCCTTGCTGATGAGCTTTCTGTATGCCCCTCATCTCATATGGTCTGGGCTCCTGCAGCCCCCACGTGATCCCATAGCCTTTACCTCTTTACTCTGCAGTCCCCCTTCACCACATGTCACCAGCAGATGACACCAGCAAGTGCCACTGGGAGAAGAGAGTGGTAGGTAGGGAAGAATCTCAGAGGTTCCCCTGTACTTCCAGAGCCCACCGGAGCTAATTACATTTGATACATGTTTCCCAACTCCTTCTCTGTGCTGGATACTGCACCAGGCATGGAAAATACACACAGGTGCACAGGCTGTGACCCAGGGAAGCAAAGGCTGTGTACAGTGGGGAAGATGGGGCTATGGCACAGACTACCCTGGAGGGCTTCCTGGGAGCTGCCAGTGGAATCCAAGGTAAAGGACCTTCGGGTCTCTGAAAGCACTTTATCTTTTCTTCTCTTTCCCTTGGAGTTGACATCGCCCATAATGATACAAATGATACACCTGTGAGTCCCCAAAATAGCAGTGGTGTGTACAGGGACGCCGAGTCACACTGTGAAATTGCTGCCACCTCGGCTGCATTTGCAAAAATACCTTCTGCTACACAAAGGTGAAAATGGCAGAGGCGAGAACCAACCTTCTGAAAAGGGAAAATATTTAAACACCTTCCACAGGGATCTGTAAACTCTCGGCACAGGCACAACCAATACTCCATGTGACTGGGCTAAAGTTAGCTCCCACCAGGGGAGAACTGGCTGCATAGTAGCTTCACCACCGTGAGCATGTGGCACTGGCCTGGCTCCTTGGCTGGCAGACAGTTGACACAGAGAGGAGGCAGCGTGCCCTGCACCCCCGGGAGGAGAAGCAGCAGCGACTGGACACTGGACACGTGGGTGCCAGACCTCTGCCAACCAAACTTGCGAGCCTCCTTTCTCTTCATCCTGGCAGGGACAGACGCTTTCCCCTTGTTTTACTCACGAGGAAAGAGGCACACAGAGAGGGTCCTTCACTTGCTCAAGGTCACACAGAGATTTGGAAGGAGGCCCAACTCAGAGCGCAGACTTGTTCCACAGGTGAAGTGATCCTTAGGGATCCATCTGGGGAAAGTCAATGAATGCAGTGATACAGATCTGGCTATGGCAAGGTGTGACCTTTGAGGAGAGGTTTGCGCCATGGAAAAGGAATCCTCAGGCCTAGGGAAATTTTTAGCTCTGCTCTGGACTCTTTCTGGACACTTTCCAATTATCTGGAGATCGCAGATAGGAAGGTGATCCTGTCTCATCTCTTAGTTCAAGACAAGATCAGGTTGGACAACTCAGTTCTCACACTGAGTTCTCAACCAACTACTACTTTTGTTTGTTGATGTTTAAGAGCAGAAGGTTTTTGTTTGGAATGCATGCACTTTTTCTTTATTCTTTAGAAGGCAGAAAATATGGGTCCAAACAATATTCCTTTACTATTCATGTCTAGTTATATCTGGCACAAAGTGATAAGGAGATGACAGAGAAAAATGTCACTGATAATATTTTCTAGTCACACATCCATTTCATTAATACGGTCAGGAGATACCCAGGGTTATCTGCTCAGTGCTAAGTCCAAGTACCTAGGCTGGAGATGCCTAGGAGTCCATATTCTTCTGCCCAGCTCCAGGTCACAGTCGCAGCCAGTGGGTAGCCACTGGCTTCTTATTCCCCTTGGCCTGGTTTTTGGTACAAACCTCTTGGGGGATCGACCCTGCCTCTTCAGGCTGTCACTGAGCCCCTCGCTATGGGCATAGGGGTCCCATCCAGCAGCAGCGCCTCTTGGGAGCTGTCAGCCCAGAGAAGCTCCTACCAATCATCCTATTGATTCTGGCAGGCACCTGGGCTCTGGGGAGAGCAATGCAGCTATTTATGGACCAAGGAGGCAATGAATGGGTAGTGGTTCAGGTCACATTGAGAAGCCTGAATTCTACTAATCAGTTTCTTCTGGTGAAGCGAGGGTGTGCACCTGTGTGGGGCATGGGACTCACCTTGCCTTCCATGGAGAGGAGCTTGGCCTGGTTCCACCACTACCACTTCCCTGGGTTGCTAGATGGCCTTGATTCTCAGAGTGACCTGATCATCATCTATTACAACAAAGTCCTCATTCTTGAAAGCTCTCTAACTTCAGGAGCATATCAAATCCACTCTGTACCTCAGTTTTGCTCCCCAAAAGCCCATACCCTCATGAACTATGCAGACACCTCTGTCCATGTTCTCACAGTGGCAGACTTCATCGTACACTGAGTAGTTTGAAGCTTGGAAATCTCCAAGCCTGGCTCCTAGGGGAGAGACTCCAGCCAGGTGGGGCTCCCATTTCATGCAACCCACTGACAGCCCAAGCAGTTCAGGGTTGACAGGTTGTGTTACCAGGAGCCCTAACCAGGCCCACCTCCAATTTTTTTTCTTTCAAAACAGCCTTCATGTCTTATGCCTCAGAAGGTACAAGTCATTTTTCTGCTCCTGTACCCTCTGGTGCTCCCATCATCAATACTGGCCCTTGCAGACTGGCCTCAGCATCGTTTTGGAGACTTATTTGTGGAGCCAGTGCAGAAACAGAAGCAAAACTCACACCTCCTGCTTCCCTGCACCTGGCTTTCCAGACCAGGCCAGTGTTTTCCAAAGTGTGGTTTCCAGAACCTGGTACTATTGTAGAGTGTGTTCAAAGGCAGGCTCCACGGCTGAGTGAGTTTGGGAAACACTGCTCACAGTACTCTGCTCTGGGAGGCATGATCCCTATTAACAAGCCAAAGACTTTGAGAAGCCTCAAATTCTTCTCTGTGTAACCCAGCACCGAACACATATGTTCACACTCCAAAGAATAGTCTGGAAGGCCCTAGATGTACGTGGCTGCCTGCCTTGAAAGCACTCTTCTCTGGAACCTGGGCCTGCTGGAGGACAAAGGAGAATACATGGCAGCAACTGTGCAAATATCACAGCCTTTAGGGACCACTAGTGGTGGGGAGGGAGCATGTTTGTGATCCTCCAAGGAGAGACAGGCTTAGCCTTGCTCCTTCCTGTGGCCTGCAGCCATTAGCCTGCTCTGTGCCTCACCTTCCCGATCTGTGAAATGGGGAAGATAAGAGTATTTTTAAAAGATATGGACATCAGTGTGACAAATCACTAAGCGTACCTAAGCAGTCAGGATGTCCTGACTGGGGAGAACCCAGCGAAAAGAATTTGCTGTGAGCCAGTGCCTGCCTCAGCCTGGGGCACCTGGCTGGGGCTGAGGACCTCCCTGTTCTGCTGTCAGGAGCATCTGCTTTTAGAGATACAGTGGTGATGTGGGAAAGGTGCTGGCTGCGGAGTCCTGTCCTTTGTTTGTTTTTTTTTATTATGGAAGACTTGCATCTTAGGCTTTTGCACTGAGCCACACCTCCTGGTCTTTTTCATTTTTTTTTATTTTGAGACAGGGTCTCTCTCACTAAATTTCCCAGGCTTGAACCTACGGTCTTCCTGCCTCAGCCTCCCAGAGTGTTAGATTACAGATTTGCACCACCACATTGGGCAGTCCTTTCTTACTCACTGTGCCACCAGGACAAACTGGTCTCTTTGGGTAAAAACGTGTGGGGGTGGTGGAGTTTGGGCTGCAGACACACCCACTGTGTAAAGAAAAGCGCAAACAAGTAGGCAGTAGGGTTATAAAACTATGATGTTCTTTATTAGCTAATACGATGCATCTGTTTTTACTGAAGAGGAAACTGAGGTCCAGATAGCCCCAGGGACTGGCCCTGGATAAGAGGAGTGGACAGGTAGGCTGTCAACCGGGTTCCTGGGCCCCCGCACACCCACCAGGCAGGCTTGAGACCAACTCAGTGATCTAAGTGAAAGAGAGAATGGGTTTGGCCAGCCAAGTAGGGTGGCTCTGGAAGCCAGTGCCTGCAGAATTCTCAAAGCCTCCTTCCTCTCCTCCACCTCTCAGCCCTGCCCAGAGCCTCTAAAGGCTAAAGATGCTTTCCCAGAGTCTAGGCGATGACCTGGGGGTAACACCCATCAATTTTTAGTTCTGAGGCAGGGATGTGCCTGGTTTGAGGTGGGCTCATGAGCTAAGCCCGGCCAATCCCATGGCCCTGGAAAACCACAGGCTCTGATTGGCCATACACACCTGAGCTCCAATCTACCTCCGGGCAGGGCTGCAATTAGACCACAAGGGCAGGAAGGGAGGTGGGTGCAGTCACTACTCAGACCCACTCTGGTCTGTCCTGTGGCACCAGTCCACAGGGCTAGCTGCCCAGTCACTCGCTGATGGCTGTTAGGCTTTCAGAGAAGACAGACTGTGGAGACCCAGGTTCTGCTCTGAGTCAAGCCACAGGGTGGGAGTGGAGTGCAGGTGAGCGTGGCCAGATGAGGAAATCCTACTCTTCCCACGCCTAGACCCTGCCCTGAGGCCCACTTCCCTTGCGTTAGAGTCTAAGGGCCTCGCAGTCTAAAGGGGGCTCATAGGGAAGAATGGAAGTTAGGGGTTTGCTTGTGGCTATTCTGCCTCCGAAAGCAGCTGAGGTCCTAGAGGGAGAACTGGCCAAAAGCCCAGGGAGGAGGGTCGCGTGGTGGTTCTGGACGAGAGCTGCTGTGTGATCCCGGGGAAGGTGATCCTCTCCAGTTGGACGTTTTTTCCATCTGTAAAACAAGGGGTTTGGCGTAATTTATCACGGAAGCCCCTTTTCGTTTTCCTGAAAGGCTACACGTAAACTGGAGTTTCATAAGCCTAATTTAAATGGCTTGTCCCCAAGCAAGGGATCGATCCGTGGAGCGCAGCCCTTCCTCATTGTAATTTGCTACCGGGAGCAGCAGGTACCTCGGTGCCACCCGGTTGGCTCAAAGCGGGGCGAACCTGTGGGTCGGAGTCTAGCTCCCCCTGGTGGCCAGCAGGCGGACAGGCCACTTCAGAGAGGCCCGACGGCCGCGATTTAGGGTGGTGCCGCCGCCAGGGTAGGGGAGGCCTGACTGGGGTTCCGTCGTGGGCTGAGCCACGGCGCAATTAATTACCAGCTGCTGGGAATCCTTGTCGCCCGCTTGCGGTGACTCACCCACCAGCGAGCTCACTCGCCGAGCGCGGGGGCCTTGGCTTCCAAAATGAGTTCTGGAGAGAACAACTGTTCAGATGGATGGTGCTCCCCACGCGGGCCCCAGGATGGCTGCTCACCCGCAGAGACCCGACTTCCCAGACTTAGCTCACAGTCCGGAAGCCCCTTCCCGAAGGGTTTCCGGGAGCCCTCCAGGGGGGTGGATGGCGAGGCACAGGGTCCCAGGCCTGGCCAGCCTGAGCCCCAGGATCGCAAGCACGAGGGGAGGGGCGAGCCAGGGGCACAGGGCTCCCCGAGAGCTGATCTGATTGCCCAGCTTTCTCCAGCCAGCCCACTGCAAACCCCTTCGCACGGTGCCAGGGAGGGTCCTGCCCCATCTCCATCTCTCGCTGACATGGCCACGGAGGACAGCCCCGGCAGGTCCAGGGCTTGGTCCCACGGGTTCAGAGCGCCACCTCTCACGGGAGGATTTCTGGGGGGAAAGCCCCTCAGTGATACAAAGGGAGCCGAGGAGGGAGAGGACCCCAAGGGCCTATATGCCTAGAGAGAAAGCCGGTCTCCTTCTGGGGACGCAAGAGTAGCTGTGCGCCTGCCAAGCCTCGTGTTCTTTCCCCAGCTGGACCCTAGAGGGGCAGCCACCTGGCGGGAGGGCAGGACTGCATTCGAGGCGCAGCCCCGCACCGTGGGAACCCAAGGAGTGTGTCTCAGAAAAGCAACAGGGAGGGCAGCGGGTGGGGGGAATGCGGCGTCTTCCCGTGCTGTCCTGCCTTCGCCATCCCCAGCGTTCTCATGGTGTGGGGGCGGGAAAGGCTCAGGTTGGCAAGTGCCGGGCCACCGGGGCCACCAGGGGGCCCGAGGCGGGTCTCGGGACCCCATCACTCCAACAGGCAGTGGCGGCGGCGGCGGCGGCGGCTGCCGGTGATGGTGGTGACGGTGGAGAAACCTCGTGCAACGCCACCGCTCGGGCTCCCAGGTGTCGGTGCCTCCTCCCCTCCTGCTTCTCGCTCTCCCTCGACCTCTCCGCTGCCTGAAGCTGCAAGACTGCCTTCTTCCCGGGCCGAATTCCGTTCCCCTAGTCACGGATCCCCCAACTCTCTGCCACCAGGGCTGCACGCGCTCTCGGGGGAGAGGGCTGGAAAGGCCCCAGCAGCCTGATCTACCTCCCACCCCGCCCCGCCCCCACTCCGCCGGCCCCACTCCCTCCCTGGCGGCTCCGGCCACCTCTCCTGGGCTCCCTCAGCGTGCGCCCTGCGTCGCGCTGGGTCTGCAGCGGGAGCTGCCACTGTCGCCTCGCCAGCTGGCTGGCGACCAGGCGGGAGGTGGCGCGCCCTGGAAGCTGCGGGAGAGAGGGAGGAGGGAGGGAGGCCCGGCCTCGCGTAGCCTGGCCCCCGCCCCCCGCGGCCCTCCCGCTCGAGCGGGGCTGTCAAGCGCAAACACACACGCGCGCACACACAGACAAACACATACACTCGGGCACCCTCCGGCGCACACGCACGCAGCGCCCTGGGCAGACCAGCGCCGCGGCCGCCTTCCCGGACGCCCGGACGCGGGAGGAGACCTCGCCGCGGCTGCCGCGCCCGCGCCCGCGCCCGCCCCCGCCCCGCGGTTCCTACGGGCCTGCGGGACCCCTCCCACCGCCGCCGTCGCCGCCTCGCCCGCCACCCCCGGAGGAGCTTGCTGGCCGGCTGCTGTCGCGCATTTGCCTGGCCGCCCCCGAGGTAGCTGCGCCGCGGGCCTGCCGTCTTGGAGCCGCGCCCCGTTCCTGCGCTTCGGAAGCTGAGCGGAGCAAACTTCGCAGACCGGCCGACGCGCGGCGGGTACCTTCCGGTGCCCCCGCGCGCCCAGGTGGGCGCAGGGCGTTCGGACCTTAGGGCATCGGGCCGCTTCTCCCGTGGCACCTGCTTAGCTCCTTTGCTGGGGACTCCAGAGGCGCCACCACTTAGCAAACTTTTCCGCCCCCAACCGAAGGGGGCGAGAGGGGGTGAGAGGAGAAGGAGGTCCCGCAGGGTGCGCGAGGACCCTTAAGGCTTACCCCTGGATCCCAACGGAGAGGGGCGCGGGGCCCCCTCCCCCCGGCCGCCCACCAACCTGTCTCCAACTCCGGCTCCCGCTCCTGCCTTTCGGGCAGGAGCGAGGGGCGGGGTGCGGAGGGCAACGCAGCCCGCGCTGGGCACCACCGGGCCACCGGGCATGGCCGTGCGCAGCGGGGCGGGCTGCTTCAACCGGACCTGGCGCAGGGTGTCGGGGTTCCAGGACGCCTGGCCCCGGCGCTCGAGCAGCCTCCTGTGCCTGCCCGCCTTCTCCGCTGAGCCCGGGCCCGCGCCACCCCTGGCTCGCCGGCCGCCTCGCGGTGATGGGGGCCCCGGCGGAGGGGCCCCTCCACCGCCCGCCCGTCCTCTGCTTCCCGATTGCTGCTTCTTCTGTTGCCGCGGCTTTCAACTTGGAGGCGGCGGCCGCGGGGCGCTGCAGTGGGACGCGCGTGGCTGCCAGCCTGCGGGACATGCTCCCCGCGCCAGCGCCTTGCTGGCGGCCATGAAAAAGCAGAACGTGAGGACTCTGTCCCTCATCGCCTGCACCTTTACCTACCTGCTGGTGGGCGCCGCGGTGTTCGACGCCCTCGAGTCGGACCACGAGATGCGCGAAGAGGAGAAACTCAAGGCGGAAGAGATCCGGATCAGGGGCAAGTATAACATCAGCACGGAGGACTACCGGCAGCTGGAGCTGGTGATCCTGCAGTCGGAACCGCACCGCGCCGGCGTCCAGTGGAAATTCGCCGGCTCCTTCTACTTTGCCATCACGGTCATCACCACCATAGGTAAGGGCTGGGTGCGCCGCAGGCGGGCGCCCGGGAGAGGTACCCGGAGGCAGCCGAGTGCGCGCAGCGCTGGGCTGGGTGCAGGGCGCCCCGGGGTAAAAGAAGCCTCCCTTGAGGGCCTTCCCGCATCGCCCACTGTCTCTGGGGAGTTCGCATCTCTCTGGCGCCTCTGAGCCTCATGGCTAGGAACCCCACCCACTCGGGGCAATCCGCCCCTCCAGTGTCTAGGCCCACGAATGAGCCTAAATCCCTGAGGGCGGAGGCGCCACTTTTGTGAAGACAGTGGATCGCTAAGAATAATTTCACAGTAGGCATTCACTCACCCACCACCCCAGCAGGCGCTGCGCGGCGCCATGTGGGGTCCAAGGCTTACACTTACTAACTCTCAGGGAGTTGGAGAGGGCTGGCCTGGCACCTAAGGGGTCCAGATGGACCCAGGTGGCAGGAGGCTGCTCCTGGTGGTGGTGGTGGTGCGAGAGGCACTGGCCCCTGCCAGTCTTGGGGCTCCCTTCAGCCTCTTCTGAGCCTACACTTAGGCTCTTTCCCCCTGGCCCCCTTTCTTTGATTTCTGGAGCTTGCATGTGTGAGGCCCTTGGGAGCAGAATTTTCTCTCCAGGTCTGGGGGGGGGGTGGCAGCAGGTGAGCTGCTCTGGGATGGATGTGGGTGGCCACTTCGTGTTTCTTTAGGGATGACCACAGCGCATATTGTGCACAAAGCAGGAAGTTTAGCGCTCTCTGGGGAGGTGGTCCAGCTGGTACACCTTGGGGTTTGTCACCTGTAGATCCCATGCCCAGTGCACTGTCCACAGAGCAAGGTCTCTGTGGGTTCCTAGGGCTGTACCCCATGAGGCAGAGGGCTGGGAGTCTCACAGACATCAGTTTTGAGACCTGTGGGAATTTATGAAGGTCCCTTGATCCCAGTGGATGTGGTGCCTGCCCTGCTGGCAGGAGGCTAGGTGTTGTCTCTGTGGTTTGCTTCTTGTCTCAGCATTACCTGCTGCCTCTCTAGGGCCTTCTCTTTGAGCCTTTCAGAGCCAGAACATTGGCTTAGGGGTGATCTTCCTGCACCCCTGCAGTCATTTCTGCCTCTGTGTCCCAAGCACAGGTCTCCTTCCTCCTGCCCTTCTCTCTGGCCCCTTGTCTGACTTCCCTAGCCCTCTTCCTCTAATTTTTCCTTGATATTTTCTTTGTCTGGAAAGCTCTGCATGCTGAAAAAAAAAAAAAAACACACACCAGAATTCTCAGTGCCATATGCAACAGGAAGCACCAGCACAGGACGGCCTGTCTCTCCTTGGTTGAAAAGACTTTTTAGAGAGTCATCTTGTTTTAAATGTTTAATTCATTGGTGCATGTTTTCATGTTCAAGGAAGGAAACAGTTCTTCTGTCATCTATATAACCAGCTTTGGTCCTACTGGTCCCACACTCCCTGCCCAGCACCCAAAGGGAAGAGTCCTTTCCTCTCTGCTGTGTTTCCAGCATTGGAGAGGGCCAGGTGGTCACTGCCATCATTTCTTTTAACTATAGCTGTGGCATGAAAATGTGCAAGTCATTGATTCTAGGGGACAAGAGCCTGTTTTCTGGAGAGCTAGCAAGCAAGAAATGTTCCTGTGAATATGATCCTCAAGGGATAGGAGAAAACCCTCATTCCTTTAAAGGTGGCTTTTGTGATCTAGACCAGATACAGGTGAAATTGGCTAGCGTGCTGGCTCCCAGTAGTAAAACCTGCACATAAAACATTTGACTGGTCCCAAGAGGGAAGCTGTCACACTGAGGAGAGGCCTGGAGCAAACCCAGAAATGTTCCAGTTTTCCTTAAAGAACAAATCATGGAGACAGATTAAGTGGTTACTGAGGTATGTTTCTATTATGGATTCTGATCAGCAGTTCGGGACATATGCTTCTAGTGGCTCCAAGGCCTGAGAAAACGTGTCAAAGGAAGTGAGGTTAAGTGAGAGTGTAATGTTAGCCCTGGGGTGGTAGACTCACATCAACACAGAACCAGGGGACAGTGAGAGATATACTGATTTCTCTCACTTCTTTATTGGATTTTCAGCTGATTTTCTGAACAGAAATGTTGGAACGTGCACACACACACACACACACACGCGCGCGCACACACACACACGCATGCTCACACGCGCGTGCACCCCCCCCCCACTGTAACATAGTCCCCTGCCTGGGAAAGGTACTGTACTTCGAGTCACAGGTGTGGCTTGAAATCTGAATCCTGCCATACTGTAAGACCAGAGTGACATCATTTTCTTACTCCCAACCTCAGTTTCCCCACCTGTAGATGAGGTACTCCTATAATACTCTCCTGCAGGCAGAGCATGGCACTTAGTAGGTATATAGTCATTGAACTTGGCCGTTGGCTGTTTGAGCCTCGTGCCTTCTAGCCTGAGAAGCTGTTTAGTAGAAGTGCTCACGTGTGCAGGAAACAAAGCACCTTTCCAGTTAATTCTGTTTGTTTTCTTCTTTTTAAAATATAGAAGCAAATTTAAATCTTCTTAGGCCTAGAACAAAATCCAGCCCCAAGGCATACCGTGCAAGGAATCGTCTGCTACTGGACAGTGATATTAATGAGTCAGGGTAATCTTCATGGGTGTTCTTATTTTTAATCTAACCTTGAATGATTTGAGGAGTGTATGTCTCGGGCTGCGGCATGAGCCCCAGCACTGGGTGTCTGCGAATGAACATATCTTGTCAGATGCAGTTATCGGCTCCTCTATGAAAGGGATTTTACAAACATATATAATTACTTCATGAGAGGCACTGGAGGAATCCTACATTGAACCTTGCCCTAGCTCTCCGGGGTGCCCTGGGCACAGTGACCATTGTAGTAACCAGTGCAGCCAGCTCTGCAAAGGGTAGATACAGTTACACCTTTTGTCCAGTTCTGGCTTCTGTGCTGCCCGGGTTGCTTCCTTCAATGTCCATGCCACTTGTAGCTCTTGAGAAGGAATTTAACTGTTTAATTCTCAACTCTCCAAGTCCCAGACTCTTATTTGTACCTTCCCCTGCTTGTCTGACGGACAGGAAAGTCTGTATGTTCCCTTTCCACGCCTGTGAATGAGAGTGGTGGGAGTCAGGGGCATTGGACACAGTGTGCAAAAGCTGTGGGGCTCTATCTGGATTTGCCCAGGCTGCAGCTGATGTTTTAGAGCTGTGTAAGGGATTCCTGATGCAAACTTGTCACCTTCTCACAGTAGGCACCTTAAGCCAAAATTGTCACCCACAGTGGGCCTCTCCCATTATATAATAAAGCTGGTATCTCCATGATGCTTCTTTTTTCAGTCTAACATCTTCAGGATCTTTAAAAATGAAGAAACCAGATCTCATCTGCAGAGCTGTGGAGGACGATTCAAAGATCGGTTTGCTGTATGTGTGGGGAGGGCGGTGGGGGATGTGGTGTTGTCCTTTATAGCCACACTTTGGAGGGGGGAGCAGTACATCAGGGGCTGGCTTTCCCCAGAGCCATCTGAAAACCAGTGATTGCTTCAGGAATTGAAGTGGCTGGTCTAAGGAGGTCCACGGCCGGGAGTGGTACATACCTTGAGGAAACGCACAAGGGCACCGGCATGTGCTGGACAAGAGTGTTGGGGCCTTTGCCTTTTCTGGTTCTGGGCAGAGGCATATGGAGCATTCTCATGAAATGGATGGACAGCACTTTCCATTATGTCCCTGACACTCTTGGATGTTGTTTCTGATCCAGGGCTCATGCTTTTGAAGTGTCTATCCCCTCTCACCTGTGCCTCTGTGGGAGGCTCTGGGTAAAGTCCTGATGACAAGATAAGACCTGGCCTCGACAGGAGCAGCAGGAAACCCAAACAGTTGGTGGCAGTCCAGCATGGGTACAGGGACAGCAAAGCCAAGTGACTACTTTAACCTGTCTGGTGCTACTGGACTCAGTATCCCCTCCCCCCACTAAGCACACTCTTAGATTAGCCCTTTGGATCCTTTTTATGGGTCCTTGTCCTTCAAGAGGTCTTCCAACCGTCTCCTCCCCTTCTGCTACCTCCTGAGTCGCCCTGGTCATTCTTACCTCCCTCACTTCCATTGTCATTGATCCCCCTTGTGCTGCCCCAGACCTGACCTGTCTTTTCTCCCTTCACCTGACTGCCGGATAGGAGTGTGCTAGTGGAGTGGGCAGGCTCATGCTCTGAGGGAGCAGGGACAGTCGTACATGCCTCCATCACCCACCAGACTGGCAGGATGACCTTCCTGTTTTACAGATGAGGAAACTGAAGCAGGCAAGGCAGTGTCCACCTGGGGAGAAGGGCTGAACTTCCAAATTTGGAGGGACTATGGAGGCTATGGAGACTGTGGCTGCTGGCCCACCTGTGGCATGGTCTCCGGGGCTGGGTGGGCCTGTGGAGTGTCCCGCCCATGTCTTTATTTCTCTTATTTCATTCACCATTTAGGAAGCTCACACAGTGGACCCCGGGGAAGGACTCGGCTTTCAGTGCATCACAGGCAGCTGGGGGGGGCGGATGGGAGCTCTAGGTTCACGGCCATGTGGAGGGCACACCTCTTCCCTGGTGCCTCCCTTAGCACAGCCTCCCAGGGCACCAGGCCTCTAGCAAACCACTGCTTGTACATGTCATGCAGGAGGCAGAGAAGGGGGCAGAGGCAGGGTCCTTGTGATTCTGGTGATATAAAAGAGATACCTCTCCCTAGGTATGTGGAGACACAGCCTAGTGCTCTGAAGCCCAGGTGAAAAGCAGAAAAGACCAAGAAGTTCCAGGCTCCCACAGCCTTTTGCTCTATCGTGGCTCACCTGAGGAAGGAAGGCCACTGAGGGTGGAGCAGGAGGTGGGCAAGGCGTGATGTGATAGCCAGCTGGCACTCCACGCACCTTCTCTCGCACCCTTCCCTTCTCCAGTCCCATGTACTCCCTCCCTTCTTCCCAGTCATTCAACCAATGCCACTGTCTCGATATTATTCCCACACACAGCTGAGTGGTCATCTCTCATCCAACATGGTATCGCTCGGTCTGCAAGTACCCGCCACTCACCCTCATCACAGCACCATTCGTTGCTCCATCGGACGCTGTACCCCTAATTTCTGCACAAACCTGTTATTCATTTCCCTATTTGACCTTGTATGGCTAGTCCTCTATGCACCTGTTAGTCACTTCCCATCTGACACCGAACCCACATTCCTCCAGGAACCGGTTACCCCATGCAACAGAGGCGCTACTCCTTCCTCCATGCGTGCAGCATTCCCTTCACTGTCTGAAATTCATGAACCCGTCCTTCATTCCCCATCTATCATTGTGTCACTCAGTCCTCCACACATCTGCCCTTCTCCTTGTCTCTGCCATCGACTCTCTCAGTTCTTTGCACGTTGTCGCTCATGTCACTCTTTACGATTGTATTGCCGCGTCCTTCGCACGCCACTCATTCCCTCATCAGCCGTGGCCTTGTTTAGCGCTCCATCCACCATCGTATTTCTCGGCCCTGTACACTCTTGTCATTCACTCCCACATCTGCCCTTGTCTCTCAGTTATCTACCTACCTGTCATTCATCCCCCAGCTGCCCCTCTATTGCTTAGTTCTTCCACACATTTCATTCACTCCCCGTGTACCACTGTGTCATCTGGTCCTCCAGGCATCTGTCACTCAGTCTTCATTCAATATTGTATTCTTGGTCCTCCATCCACCTGTCCGTCATCTCCCCATTCACCGCTATATCCCTGGACCCTCCATCCACCTGTCATTCTGTACTCAGATCCATCATTTATTTCCCTGTCTACCATTCTTTTAGTCATGCACATAGCTGTTGTTAATTTCCATCTACACATTTATATCACTTGGTCTTTCATGAATCCATCATTCGTACGACTCCCCACCACTATAAAACTCAATTCTCCACATGCTTGCCACCCCCCCACCCTCATCATTACTAAGATTTTCTTGCACTTCCTTCGTATCACTCACTTTCGTGGGCATCTGCTTTTTGTTCCCCCATCTGTTGTTATATCGCTCAGTCCTCCATGCACTTGTCATCCACGTCCCTACTCGTCATTGTGTCCCTTGATCATCCACATAACGCTCGTTAATTTCCCATCCTCCGTTGCATCACATACATGGTCTTCCGTGCACTCTCCATTCAGTCCCCTGTTTGCCGTTGTGTCACTCAGTTGTCTGCCTGGCTGTTGTTTCCCCCCACACACCACTGTATTGCAGTTCACCACGTGTCTGCCACTCATTCCCCAAGTGTATCTGTGCATTCCTCCTCTTCATGCTACAGTGATCACCACTCCATGAACTTGCCGTTCTTCTCCCTTAAACATCATATCACTCAATTTTTACCACTTATCATTCATCTTACCATCTGTCACTGTGTCCTCGTGCCTCCATTTTTTGTCATTCATTCCCCATCTGCCATTGAATCGGCAGTTCCTCTTCCCCATGTCTCTCTTCCTTCATGTGGCCTTGTATCCCTCAGTTCTCCCCATACCTTCCCTTCCACAAGGCATCACTTATTTTTTGGTGTGCCTGCCAGGTCATCCCCTCATCTGCCATTGTGTCACTCAGATCACCGGGCAACTATCATTCATTCCTCTGTGTGCTGTAATGTTTCCTTAATCCACACACCTGGAGTCCATTTCCCTGCCCTTTTCACTGCATCCCACGTGGTCCTCCACCCGGCTCTCACTCATTTTGCCCTGAAACGCCACTGCTATCATCACTCAGCTTTGTTTCCTCTACCCAAAATTGTATCACTCAGTTCTCTTTCCATCTACACTTTACTCCTCTGTCCACCATTGCATCTTTCTGTCATCCACCCACACACCATTCTTTTCCCCATTAACCATGGTATCACTCAGGTCCCCACGCGCCTGTTACTTATTCCCTCATCTACCACTGTGTCAGTACTTTGTCCACTCAATCACCACTCAGTCTCCCGTCTTACACAGTGTCATTGTTTCTCCATGAATCTCATTCATTCCCTGATCCACCGTGGCCTCACTCAGTTTCGTCATTTCTTTACCCATCCACCATTGAATCTATTGATCATCCACTCACCTGTGATTCTTGTCTCTATCAGAACGTGCATCACTGAGTCCAGCATCCACCCGTCCTCTGTTCCCACATCCACCACTCTGTCATCGTGGTCTCTGTGCACTTGCCTTTCTTTCCCTGAGTCACTATGGTATCACTCAGTTCTCAGTGTCCTGCAGTTCATTCTTTGCTCCACCATTGTATCACTTAGTTCCTCACATAGGTCATTCAGTTCTACTTCGACTTGCCCTTCATTTCTCCATGCAGCGTCACCCCGTCTTCTGTGCACCTGACATTCTCTCCCTAATCTAGCCTTATATCATTCATTCCCCATCTGAAGTTGTATCACTTATTTTTTCATGAAAATGTCATTTATCCCTCATCCACCATTGTCTCATTTAACCCTTCTGTCACCCAATTTTCCATGCACCTATCATTCATCTCCCCTTACACTTTTGTGTGTTTCAGTTCTCTATCTGTCAGTCAAATGTAATCTGCCACCATCTCACTCATTCCTCCCTGAAACAATCATTCATTCCCATATTGTTATTATTTCACTTATTCTTCTGTGGACCTGCCATTCATTTCTCCATCTGACATTGTACACTCAGTTGTTAGGACCTTCTCATTCATTCCCCTTACACTGTTGTATCACTGGATTACTCACACCCATTTTGTTCATTTTCATGCCCACCGTGGTACCCCATCTTTCATGTATCTATCATTCATTTCTTCATGCACCGTTGTATCCCTTGGTCCTTTGTACAGCTGCTGGTCATTCTTCCATCTGCCACTGGATCGCTCAGGTTCCCCCATGCATTTCATCCATGTCCCTTTCTAACCCTCTGTGTACCTGTTCTTCCCTTCCCAACATGTCGTCCATCCATATGTCCCTCGTTCCTCCATTCAGTACTATATCCCTGGGTCCTCCTTGTTCCTGTCTTTCCATTTTCCAGACACCATTGTCTCATTTGAGTCTCCACGCACCTGCCATCTACTTCCTGATCTACCACTGGATCTTTCGGTCACCCGTATGCTCTCATTCCTTCCCCTACATTCATTTGTATCACTCGGCCTTCCACGAACCCATCACTAATACCATCCCCCACTGTGTAACTCAGTTCTCCACACATGTCATTCTGTCCTGCGCCTCCTCTACCCTACCATCATGATCACCCAGTTTTCTTTGCATTTCCCATCCACTATATCACTCACTTCACGGGCACCTGTTATTCATTATCAGACCGCTGTGCACCTGTCATGCCTGCCCCTCCCCGCCATTGTGCCTCTTGGTCATCCACACGTTGGTCGTTCATTTGCCCTCCTGGCATTGTACCATGTGGTTTTCCATGCCCTTGCCATTCAGACCCGTCTGCCGTCATATCACTCAGTTTTCTACCCAGCTGTCATTTCCTTCCTGCACACCTCGTGTGGGTGGATTATTCCCCATGTGACACTGTACCACTCCACCTTCTGTGCCATCTTCCTTGTCTACCATAAGCACGCTGAACCTGCCATTTATTCCTTCATTCAACATTGGATCATTCAGTTCTTTTTCCACCTGCCATTCATTCTACCATGTGCCATGGAGTCGCTCGTTCCTTTGCTACTTGTCTGTCACTCCTCCATCTGCCTGTGTACTGTTCAGTTCTCCATGAAGCTGCCCTTCATTGTGCCATCCTCGGTCGTGTAACTTAGTCCTCCGTGAATCTGCTTCCCATCCTCTGCAACCACCATGGTATCACTGATATCACTGAGCACCTATCATTTATTCCTCTGTTATTACTGTTTTACTTCTCTATTTCCATGGAAGCACACAGTCCTCCACCCCCTTAGTCCTCTGCACACCTGTTGGTCATTCATTCACGTCTCCATGAAATGCCATGGTGTTGCTGGATTTTTCATAAACCTTTCATTCTTTCCGTGACTACCACTGTATTTATCAGTTCTCTGCTTACCTATCGTTTATTGCTCTGCCATTACATCTTTTGGTCATCCGCACACCTGCTGTTTCCCACCACTGTCTATGATCTTTCTCCCCTCTACGCACTCACGCATCCCTCCATGTCATATTTTTCTCCATGTAGCTGCTATTCATTCTCCCTTGAACCATTTGCTGCTTGATTCTCCATGCACTGGTCCCTCTCTGGCATTGAATTTTACCCGTTTTTTCTTTGTCTCACAGAGTATCGCTAAATCACCTTTGCTGCCATTACCCCCTGTATCACAGTGTGCTCCCCGCACTTGTCACTCATTCCTGTTTGCTGTCGTAACACTGGTTCTCTGCACATGCCCATCAGTGTAGCCCCGAGACTTCATTCCTTCCTCCGGCCATCACTGTGCCACCCACCACTGTATCACTCGCTCACTTGTGATTCTCCCATTCGCCACCATGGCGGCTCCTGTGTACCTGCCCCACTCTCTCCCATCCGCCCTCACTGCAGTTGTTCACGCACATCATTCATTCCCCCATCTGCCACGGTATCAGTCTTCCCTCCTTGAGCCCATTACTCACTCCCCCGTCCATCTTCCTCTCACACAGACCTCCACACACTCTTCGGGGTCTCAGCATCGCTCAGTGTCCTGTGTCGGTGTATCACTTCATCCTCTGTGCACTTGTCGTTCATCCCATCTCCCGTCTTACTGTTCACACCTCCGTGAAGCTCCAATTCATTCTTCCACCACCAGGTATCATTTAGTTCTCCATGAACTTGCCCTTCGTGCCACCATGTGCTGTTTTGTCACTCAGTCCTGTGTACAACTGATATTCATTTGCCCATCTGGCCTTCCATCATTCAATTCTCCACGCACCTATATCCATCCTCCATCTGCCACTGTCTCATTCCGTTTTCCATGCACTGGCCGTTCCTACGTTTTGTCCTCATGTCACTCCATTCTCCAGGCACCTGCCACTCCTTGGCCTGCACACCTTTGCATTTCTCAGTTCTCTGCCCATCTGTCATTTGAGTGACATCTGCCACTGTATCATTCATTCCTCCCTGAGTCAACCACCCATTACCTTATCTGCTGTAATTTCATGCATTCCCTTTCTCTGACTTTGTATCACTTGGCCCCCGACACTCACTTGTTCTTTATTCCTCCATCTTCCATGACATCAGTTTCTTCCTTGAAGCTTTGGTTCACTTCCCCATTTGCCATTATATCTCAGTCCTCCCTGCAACTGTCATTCATTGTGCTATCCACTACTGGGTCACCAGCTTACCAAGCACCTGTCACTCATCCCCTCTACCTCCTGTAGCACAGGTTCTTCTGGGCACCTGTCATTCATTCTCCCATCTGCCACTTTTCGCTCCGTCTTCAGGGCACCTGCTCCTCCATGCCTCCGCCCTCCTGTGCACTCACTCGGCTTATGTGCTTCCTTGTTTGTCTCTTTACCCTTTGATTCATTTCTCCATTTCACATTTTCTTATTCAGTTGGGTAGCTTTGTGCCTGTCTGCTCAGGTGCTGGCTGGGCATTCTGTGCCTGTATGAAGTACACAGGGGTGCCATGCAGCGTCTAGAGATTCAGGATGTGTTAGTATCTTAGTGGCCTTGATGTGTGGGATCTCCAGGGTGCTCCCATCCCATTACCTTTTTGTCAGATTGCCACCAACCCTAGCCACTTTTGATTTTTGGAAATTTTTATTGAAGCTTAATATTCATATGGAATACACACATTTCACTAGTGTATTGCTCATTGCATTCTTATAAAAACTCATTCTCATGTATCCTGCACTTAGATCAAGTAACATATTTAAGAGTACTCTTAAGACCCAGTTTCTTGAATGCCTTCAGTGACAGGGAACTCATTATCTTACATGTCATGAAGTGTGTGTGTGTGTGTGTCTGTGTGTGTGTGTATTCATGTGGCTGTTGTGGTTATTTCTTGAGCTTTAGTCTGTGAGTCACCATGTGGAGAGGAAGGGCTTGTGTGTGTGTAGGAGTCTTCTCAGATTATTGCCAGTCTCTGTAGTGGTCTCATGAGAAGTCAGCAAATGTTCACTTAGAACCTGGACATGGGAGAGGGCAGTGATTTTAGCCAGCAGATATTGGGTAGATCTGGAAAGGGAGGTCAGGGAGTCAGGGTGGATGGACTGCTGTCCTGGAAGCCTCTGTTCTTATCAGCAATAATGCAGGGAGCAGTCCTTGTATCAGCCTTGCCAGAGGGTTGGGGATGTAGGAGCAGAGATACCCAAATGCCCGACCTTTGAAGAGCCATAGAAAGTAGGGGCAAGTACCCAGGTGGACTGGCTTGGTCCTGGAGAGTCGCAAGGCAGAGCACTGTGGAAGGTCAGAGGCTGGGAAGGGACCTGCCCTCCTTCATGGCTAGCTTTAAAGAAAACAACACAGTGGTCATGCTTACAAGGGAATTTTCCCAAAGAACATTTTCCTACTTGGTCCTGTTGGGAAAATGTGACTTTCTGTAACCCCGCCCTTCAGTCTACTACTATGGTTACCTATAAAAAACCGATGGCTACCATCTTGCTCCTGTTCAGTCTATTTCCTCAGAGTCAGATAGTCCATAGGCTTGAGGCTCCAGCTCAACCCTGGTCCTGACTCACCCTTTCTTCCAGCTCCAGCTCTGCTCCAGTGCCCTTTTCCCTTGTGGCCCTGGACTTGTTTCTCTGCTCCCCTGTGCCTGTCCTCAGTAGATGTCTGTGTAGGGCCAGGAAGCAGGCCAGGTATGGCTGCTTATGCAGGGGTGGCAGTGTCCCCCTGGGCTGTGCTGGGCACTGAGCAGGCACTGGCAGATGCTATAGCCTTTGAACAAGAGCTGTAGCTTTTCACAGCAGGTGACAGAGTAGAGACAGAACTTCTCACTCCCTCAGCTTGGACGTGTGATCTCAGTCCCCAGGGCCACTGTGGGTGCCAGGAATCCATCAGGCATCTGGCTGGCAGAGATGCCCACCTGAATAATAGCCTTTGGCTGTCACTAGCTCTTCAAGATGTGCCAGATGCCACCCATTCAGGAGGGGTACAGGCCTCTGCTTGGGCCTGAAGGTGCATGCTGTGTGGATGAGACACAGCTTTTGCCCCTCAATCCTCATCCTGCTCTTAGCCCCTGCCCCTGCTTCTTTTCCCGACACACTGTGGAGCATCGCTTGTATGGCAGTGCCTGTCTCAGGGACCTGGCCCTGCCATCTCCTCTATTCAGCCTCATACAGTGTGCTTATGTGATATGGAGGTTTTCCTCATGTGTGTCCCCTTGTGCTGTTTGGGAATGATGTGGGTGCTTGAACTGTTCTCATGAAAGCCACTTGAGGGACCATGGCTGTGTCTTTATCTCGAGATCCCTGTTAGCATGCACCTACTAGGCTCTAAAAGGTATTTGTTGATTGGCTGCATGGTGAATGCTCGGGAACAAGAGATACCATACCTGAGGGGCCAGGAAAGTAAGTGCATGAAGCATGTGCAGTGTTGGAGGGTCCTCATGGCCATGTAGATCTGAGGTAGGACAGCAGGGACAACTGGGTTGAGGTGGGGATCTTGGGTAGGGCTAGGGTGGACCAGCTCAGGTGGGCTGATGGAGCCACCCAGGTATGTGGGGTGAGCTAGTTGGGTCAAAAAGCTTAGAGACAGATATGGAGCTTCTCTATCTCAGGCAGAAGCTGTGGGAGCACGTGCAGCCTCCTCACTAGAGCTCTGCAGTGTGGGCATGGAATACTTGTTCATGGCTCTGGTGTGGCACAGGCAATCTTGTGACAAGTTGCAAACCTGCTCTTACATTTTGAGTGAGGCTGGAAGAGAGTGTTTATAAAGAGGAGAGGAAAACCCTTGATACACCTGTGACACCTTCAGGTTTCCACATCTACCTGTTGCCCTCCACAAAATGTGCCTGCTGTATTTATCATTTTGTCAGAATGAATCATTCTGAGATTGTGTTCAGCTGCTTGTGTCAGAGAACCAGGGAAACAAAATACTGAGTACAGGGAATAGCAGTTTACCTGTCTAAGGAAGCCTGGGACAGGCAAAGGGACAGTTCACCCTACCATCAGAACACTGCCTCCCCAGCCATCTTTCCCCTCAGGCTGAAACCTCATGTTTCCAAGATGGCTGTTTTGCCTCCAGCATTCTTCCTGCCAGGAAAAAGAGAAAGAACAAAAGTCAAAGGCGTGTTTCAACCAAGCTTACGACTTTGCAAAGAACATTCCTGGACAACCCATTGAATATCTTATGTTGCATCTCATTAGCCTGGGATGTCCCTTGTATTCAAGTCTAGCTGCAAGGGATCCTGGAAGATGTTGAATTCTGCTTCCCAAAGTAACCGAAAGTATGGCTGGTGAGGAAGGAGTGGAGAAGGGAGGGTAGGTTTTTATGGAATCTTTGGCAGGATGTGTAGCATTTCAGGGCCCCCTTTCCACTTAAGTTTATACCAAATGTTACCTTTTATTTCCATAGTCTGAAGGAATCTGTATTTTGATGACTATATGTATCCTTTGAATGAACATACCATCATCTACAGGTAACAATTTATTTAAAATTTTTAAAAATATTTTCCGATCTTTAAATTTTTAATTCAAAGTACATTTAAGTTTAATTTCATATGAGATGTATTCTGAGTTATATATGCAACAGAATGATTTTTACAACATTTCTTTACAGACATTTGTGCAATTTACATAATACAGAAAGGCATCAATGAGAACTGATACACATGCAGAAAAAAAAGAGAACAATTATTAGGAAGTCAGTCATAATAAATCAATTTTACCCTAATAAATTAATTTTACCATAAATATATTCACTGAATTCACTGAGAGCCATACAGGTATTTGACAAATTAATCAGAAGATACACAAACTTAAAGAACCTCAGTTTATTCCACAGGCTAGCAAAAACACCCCTTTCTTTGCCAGCTTAACACTTGTGAATCATGTTTAAATGCTAACAAATCTTAATCATATCAGATACTTGTGAGAATAAAAAACCTGAAGCTTACTAAACGGTCTCATAGGCACTTCTCTATAGTGACACAACAACTGACATTTAATAAATATGGCTATTTCCCTGTCTTACCTAAAGTCAGCTGTTTCCCTGTACAGATAACAATGTAATGTTTTTCTTTTTGCTTGATAATTATAGATAATGCTGTGTTGGACATCTTTGTGTCTAGAGTCTACTAGGTCCCTCCTTCCAGGTGTCCTGTTGGGGAGTCACATTGGACTGGAGATCTCAGCTGTGACATTGTGTTGTTCTCTCAAGACACAGCAGGATGTGGGTCCTTGGACTTTCCTGCAGCTACAGCAGCCCCCAGAAATGCCAGAAACCTCTGTGATATTTTAGTGTTGCTCTAGAGCCTGTCCTTAGCAGTCTTCAGTGTGGCACTTGAAAAGTCACACAGGGTGGGAAGGCTGGCACTGCAGCTGTGAGTACTCATGCTCACCATAACGCAGCTGATCAAGGGAGTTGTGGGCACAACTGAAGATAGTAGGGATGGTTCTGGGGACATCAGCCCTCTCTAGGGACAGGCAGTTATGTGTTGCCACCTGGTATCCTGTGTTGAGCTGAGCTGCAGGAGTCCTGTTGCCATATTTAGAGGTGGTCTGCAGTCATGTGCTCACCGTCCTTCCTGGCTGGTGGAAGAGAGGATCCCTGAGGAGGTGTGCTGTACCATAGAGAGTTTGCTCTGCGCATGGCACTTGCCACCATGGTGTCTGGTTTACTGGGAAAGCTCCTCTCCACCACTACCTTTTTTCATCAACAGCTTGTGATATAAATTACCCATTCTGCCCTCAAGGCACAGAGAGGACCAGTGACTTGGGCAAGGCCACACAGCGGGTTTGGGACCTGAGGGATAGTCTCCTTTCCTCCATCTGTCATGCTTGCCTGGGTCTCCTTTCTGGAATCATGGCTTGGACATGGGGAGAGTTAGCCTGGGTGATAAGCATCTGACAATCAAAAGAACTTAGAGGTCACCTGGTCCTGCTCTACCAGCACAGCATTGCTGAGCCCTCCAGAGCCAGGGTGCTCACTGCCTCACTAAATTACTGAGCCCTGCCTCACTGAATAAGGGAAAGGTAGGTGTGGAATCAATGTCAAAACAAAGGATGAAGTGCCTCTGGTAGCTTGGCTGTGCTGAAGAGAGCTCTCTGGAGCAAATGTAATCTCTCATTCTGTTGCTATAAGAGAGTTATCATTCACGGCATGCCCTTGGGGTTCTGGGCTTTTATAGACACTATCTGTAGTAATTGTGTCCTCTCAATAATCCTAAGAGATAGCTATTTTCATGTATCCCTGTGTTACAGATAAAGGCAAGGAGCTCAGAGAGGGTTAAGTAACTTGCCCCAGGCCATCTAGCTAACAAGTAGCAGAGAAGAGTTACATCTTGGCAGTCTGAGTTCAGAGTAAGTGCTCATAGCTGTATTGTTATCGGCTGCTTCCCTTGACTGTCTGTATTGGTTAGTGAGGTCTATATAACAAATCACCCACAATGGAGGCTTAAAACAACAATCATTTATTATTGCTCACAGCCAGTGGCTCCGCTGGGTTGAGTGCTCTGGAGCAGACCACTGGGCAGTCCTTTCTCATTGCTGGGATGTGGGTGGGCAGCTCTGTGCCCAGGTGTGTCTTGTTTTCCTCCAGAAGGCAGCAAAAAGAACTAAAGGGCAGGTAGAGCAAGTGAGGGCTCCCCAAAGAAAACACCCGTTTCTTCCTCATGGCATCAGCAGAGCAGGCGGCCCTACCAAGGCAAAGCAGGGAGGAGGGAAGCTTGTTGTGTCCCACTGTGGCACAGTGGAGGTGCAATGTCTCATCTTGCTGCCCGGTGGGGGCTTTTCTGCACTTCATCATGAGCATCAGGCTGTGACATCCTCAGCTCTGCTCCAGTTCTGCCCATTTCTCAGCTCTGAGGTGCTGCACTGTGTATTCTTAACTATGCGAGGTGTGACTGAAAACTACATGGAATGTCTAAATTTTAAAAATTGTACCAGTGAAAGATATATTGCTATTAGTCCCCCTGGAAATCTTCCTTGCTTCCGACATACTTATCCCACTGTTTATGCCACTTTCTGAAGCAGCTCTGGGTGTCCTCTTCTTGAGTGTCTTTAGTTACCCCATCATGGCTCCCTCAATGTCTTGAACAATTCAAAACATTGAACTTTCCTGGTCGTTTTACTTTGGGGAAAAGCCAGAAGGCGCACAGTGCCAGGTCCAGTGAATAAGGTGGGTGAGGACACAGCATAATGTTTTTGCAGACCTGTCGTTCTGTTGAATGGCACTTGGCCACAGTATTTTGTGTCACACCTCATAAAGGTGCTCACAGAAGAGGACTTCCAGGACTGCCTTTGAAAGTGGCAAAAAGCCAGGAGTGGTGGCACATGACTGTAATCCCAGCGCTTGAGACCAAGGCCGGAGGACCACTGAATTACTCCGAGTTTAAGACTAGCCTGGGCTTCCAAGTCAATTCAAGATCAGTCTTTTTTTTTTTTTTTTTTTTTTTACAGTGTTATACAAGCTTTTATTAAACTATAGTCAGTATGTAAATATGTATTATGTATGTGTATATATACATGTGTATACATGTATTTTTTTATTTTAAAAAAGCAAAACAGGAAAAAGGATAGAAATGACACAGACTTTCAAAAAATAGTAGGAAATTAATACTAATTAATATAATTGAATATTGTTGTCTTAGAAGTAGTTGCTCAGGTTACAAGATTTAGGCTTGAAAAAAATGATTAAACAATGAGAGCACAAACTGTTCTTTTGGATGAACTAACAAGGATTAGTATATAGCTCTCTATCACATATATACACGTATACCTGTATCCGTAAATCTTTCCCTTTTTCCTTCTCTCCCTTATCCCAGTTGTTCTTTCCTTTTGAGCACTTTCTTTCTCTTTCATTATCACAGTATCTATTGTACATTTTGGATCTTATTATTCCTTCAGGTTTTCTTTTACACTAGGGAGACAATATGATATTTACAAATGTGAGTTTGATTTATTTCACTTATGAGTATGGTCTACTCATGTAGCCCCCATTTACCTATAAAAGCCTCAAGATGGAGGTCAGTCTTAGCTACAAAGTTAGACCTTGTCTTTAAAAGAAAAAGAAAATGAAAGAAAGAAAGAAAACAAGAAAAAAATTAAGAGACAATAACAATGGGATAAGTGTGTTCAAAGTGAAGGGAAATATTTCTTGTTTTATTTATTTAAGAGAAAAAAGACACCAAAAAGAAAAACAAAAAGCAAAAGAGACAAACAAGAACAATGAACCCAAATCAATAACAGTATAAGTTCACAAAACAAGATAGGAATTTGACAATGGTTGTAATATTGCAAATTGTTACCTTCAAAAGGATTGCTTAGACGAGCAGATATAGATAAGTAAAATTGATCTAATCATATTACTATTAATTGTTCTTTTCTAATAACTAATACAATTAGTAGTATAGTCATCTTAGCTATCTTTGTATATATATATATATATATATATATATATATATATATATATAAATTTATGTCTTTTTCCTTTTCCCTTCCTTCTTTCCTCCTTTTCCTTATCCCAATTACTTTTCCTCTTTGAGCAGTTTCTTACCCTTACACAGTATGTATTGTAGATTTTGGATCATATATACTTTTTCTGCTTCTTCCATTAGGGAGACAATATGGTATTACACATGTGAGTTTGATTTATTTCACTTACTAGTATGGTCTCAAGTAGAGGGGAAAGATTTCAAGGGAGATTAGTGGGAATGTGTCTTACAGCACGAAAGATCTTAAATTTAAATATTCACCATATATTTTGATCACACTGCATACAACAGACATCTTGTGATCTACCTTTGCTAGATAGGTTTGCTAAAGCCACCATAACAAAGAACCACAGGACATGGAACTGAAGCCCTGGAAATGTATTGTCTCCTAATTCTGGTGAAGAAGTGAGGAAGGACTGATTTTCTCGGAGGCTGTTCTTCTCAGCCTGCACGTGATCATTTTCTTCCCATGTCTTGGCATGGTTGTCCTGTGTGCATTTGTGTCCAGCTCTCTTTCTCTGAGGATGCCAGTCATGTTGCTTTAGGCTTCGCCTAATAGATTCAGGAGATTCAGGGAATTAGAAATTCAGGAATTAGAACTGCAATGCAGTAATTTGGGGCACTTGGTAGGGCACAGTTTAGCATATCGCAACTTCATAGGGCCACTGTGAGGATTAGATGACACTAGAGAAGTGACAGTACCTGTTCAGGGCCTGCTGCAGAGAAATCACTCAGCAAACATTGCTTGCCTGCTACACAAACCAATCAAAAAAGGTCTGTTTCATTATGGTCAAGAAGGCCGTGTTGCCCAAATGTATTAATGTGTTAAAGAGTTAGTGTGTCAAAGTCTGGCTTTATGTTGGGTAGACAGGACCAGCTCAGAATGGGCTGGGGAGGGCCCTCTGCTCTCACTAGCTGGGTGGGCCACTTCATTGCTCTCAATATCCCTATTTGTAGGTGTGGGTGATCCTGTATCCTTCACCATATTTTGAGGTATATGACATCTATGTCCTTACAAACTGTTTTCATATATATGTACATGTGTATATGAGTATATGTATATTTTAAAGAGAAAAAACAGAAACATCAAGAAGCAAACAAAAAGAAACCAACAGCAGTAAGAGCAAAACAATGGTGACAACGACAACAACAGAACAATTTAAAATTTCAAAAGTGATCAGATTTTTAACAGTGGTTGTTATATTGTTGACTATTCTGAAGACAACAATATTGTCTTCAGAATAGTAACTCAGATTACCAGACATAGGCATGCAAAATTGATCAAATAATATAATTTCCCTTTGAGAAGTTTCATTCTTTTTTATTATATCTATTGTAACTTTTGGATCTTATTTACTTTTTCAGTTTCTTACACTAGTGAGACAATATGGTGTTTACATATGCACATCTGATTTATTTCACTTATGAGTATGGTTTCTAGTTGCATCCATTTACCTATAAAAACCTAGAGTTTATCATTCTTTATGGCTGGGTAGTATTACCACATCTTTTTTTTTTTAATTCATTCCTCAGTTGATGGACATTTGTTTTTTTCCAAGATCTGGCTATTACAAATTGGGCAGCTATAAACACAGGTGAACACATATTGCCATGGTATATTGTTTTTAAACCTTCTGGGAAAATACTCAGAAGGGGAATAACTGGGTTGAATGGAACCTCTAATCCTAGTTTTTTGACGAATCTTCACATTGGTTGTACCAGTCTACACTCCCACCAACAGTGGAGAAGGATTCCTTTTTCCCCACAGCCCTGCCAGCATTTTTTATTGGTTGGTTTCTTGATACTAGTCATTCTTTCTGGAGCGAGATAATATCTCAGTGTTATTTTAATTTACATTTCTTGAATAACCAATGATGTTGAATATTTTTTCATATGTTTATTTACCATTTTTGTATTTCTTTGTCTGAGAATTGTGTATTCATATCAGTTGGCCATTTTTGGATTAGGTCTTTGAATTTGGGAGGCCTAATTTTTTTCAATTCTTTATACATTCTAGATAGCAATCTTTTGTCTGAGGGGAAGTTGGTGAAAATCTTTTCCCAATCTGTGGGTTTTCTTTTCACTCTGTTGGTGATTTCTTTCAATATAGAAAATCTTTTAAATATGTTGTCCTAGTTGTTGATTCTTTGAGATACTTTCCATGCAGCTTGGTTTTTGTTCATGAACTCTTTCCCTACCTCTATGTCTTTGAAATTTCCACCTACTTTGTCTTCCAGTAGATTTAGTATTTCTGTATTAATATTTAGATCTTTGATTCATTCTGATTTTAGTTTATGGTATGGTGATAGGCATGGGTCTAGTTTAAATCTCTGGCATGTGGAAAGCCAGTTTCTCCACTATCGCTTATTAAAGAGGCTGTCTTTCTTCCAGTGAACATGTTTGCCCCTTTGTCAAAGACAAGGGGACTGAATATGTTTGTAGTCATGTCTGTGTCTTCTATTCTATTCCATTCTTTCTAAAATCTGGCTTTTTTTTTTTTTTGCTAGTACCATGCTGATTTATGGTAGCAGCTTTGTAGTATAATTTCAAGTCTGGGATTGTGATTCCTCTTGTCTTGCCTTTGTTGCCTAGGATTGTCTTTGCTATATTCTAAGTCTATTATGATTTCATATGAATTTTGGGAATGTTTTCTCTGGATTTGTGAGGTATGCTAATGGTATTTTGATTGGGATTGCATTAAATCTGTAACAGTTTTGGGAGAATGGCCATTTTCATAATGTTGATTCTTCCTATCCATGAGCAAGGGATATCTTTCCATTTCCTGAATTCTTCTTCAACTTCTTTTTTCAGAGTACTGTAATTTTCGATGTGTAAATCTTTTACTTCCTTTGTTAGATTAATTCCTAAGTATTTCATTTTTTTGGATGTTATTGTGAAGGTGTGTGGTTTCCCTAATTTCTCTCTCAGTGAGTTTTTTGTTTGTGTACAGGAATGCTATTAAGTATTGAGTACTGACCTTGTACCCAGCTATGCTGCTGGATTTTTAACTTAGTAGTCTTCTGATGTTGCTTTGGAGTCTTCTATGTAGGGTATCATGTCATCTGTACATAATAACAATTTAACTTCTTCTTTTCCTATCCTTATTCCTTTTATTTCTCTTTCTTGTCTAATTGCTTTGGCTAATGTTTCCAGAACTATATTGAATAGGAGTCATGGACATCTTTGTCTTGTTCCTGATTTTAAAGTGAAAACTTTCAGTTTTTGTCCATTTAGTATGATTTTTGGCTGTTGTTTTGTCATAGATGGCCTTTATCAGATTGAGGTAAAGACAATCTCTTCCAATTTTCTCTAGGGTTTTTACCATGAGTGAGTATTGGACTTTATCAAAAGCTTTTTCTGCATCTGTTGAGATGATCATGTGATTTTTGTCTTTCATGCTGTTGGAATGCTGTAATACATTTATTGATTTGCCTATATTGAAGCATCCCTACATTCCTGGGATGTATCCCACTTGGTCATGGTGTATAATCCTTTCAATAATTTGCTGCATTCTGTTTGCAAGTATTTTAGTGAGAATTTTGGCATCTATGTTCATTAGGGAGTTTGGCCTGTAGTTCTCTTTTTTGTTTTGGTCTTTCTCTGGTTTTGAGATCAAGTAATACTTGCCTCCAGGAATGTTAGCAAGAATTGCTTTCCTTTCAATTTCATTAAAGAGTTTAAGAAATATTGGTGTTAAATCTTCTCTAAATTTCTTGTAGAATTCAACTGTGACTCTATCAAGACCTGGGTTTTTCTTTACTGGTAAGTTTTTAATTACATTTTCAATTTCATTAACTGATATTGGGTTATTCAGGGTTTTTATATTTTTTTGATCCAGTTTTGGTAATTCACATGTTTCCCAGAATCTGTCTGTCTCTTCTGTGTTAGATTGTTTTTTTTAATTAGATTTTAAAAACAGGTAATATGCAGCATTTCTGTATTTCAAACAGACATTAATGTTAATATTTTGTGTGATTACTCTTTTATGGCTATATAAAACAATAAGCAAATCCTTATCTTTAAGAGTTACTGAAGCATTTGTGGATGAAATGTCTGAGATTGGAATTGCAAGGCAAGTGAGAGAGGGCTCAGATGAAATCAGAGTGGTCATCAGTTGCCCATTGCTGAGACTCAGTTTCATACTAGGGGGTTAATTTTACTTTTTTCTCAACCTAAGTATATATTTGAAAATTTATGTAGTAAAAAAGTTATGAAAACTAAAGCAAAATGTAAAGTAAGCAGAGGTCTCCTGTCCTGCCTGGTCTAGTCTCTCGGGAGGCGACAGCTGCTGGCTGACAGAGGAGCATGAAGCCTTGGCGCTCTCTTGAGCATTGGTCTGCACACATCTTCCTTCAGGTTCTCATACTGTTTGAAAATAAGTAGTATTAATAGCCAGCAATTGTTGATCTGTCAAACAGCCAGCTCTTAATTTTGTTATAGTGGGTTATTTATCTTGATATTTTTCTTTTATATTTATAAGCATTTTTTACATCCTTTAATTTTATTTATTTTTTCCTAATTTCATGTACTGGCAGTTGTTAGGCTTACTTCTGTTTTGTGTGCCCTTCCTCCTCTTTTCCTCCTCCTCCTCCTTCTTTTTTTCCTTCTTCTCCTCCTTCTATTCTTAACCTATTCTTGTTTCCCTTCTCCTTCTTGTCCTTCACCTTCTCTGCCTCCCTCCTACTCTGTCTCTGTCTCTGTCTGGCTCTCTTTCAAATAAATATACTAAAGGCTATGTATTTTCCCCTGCATGTCACTTTGGATATATCTCATAGGTCTTATCATTTATTTGTAAATAATTTACAAGTGATTTTATTTTTCCTTAAGTCAAAAATTATTTGAGGTGTGTGTTTTAATGTCACATATATGTGCACATGTGTGCCACACACATACCACATGCACACACACACATACACACTAGTTAGTATAGTGGTTAGAAGCATGAATCTTGGAGCCAGATTGCCTACCATTCTCCTGTATTGGCAACTTACTAACTGTATAGCCTCAGGCATGTAGTTCAGCCTCTCTGTGCTTGGTTTTTGCCATCTATAAAATGGACATAGTTTGTTTTTTAAAACAGGGTCTCACTATTTAGCCCAGCCTAGTATTGAAGCGAGGTGTTTTTGTTACTTTTCTCTCATTAATAAGATAAAATACCTAACATCCAAAATTAAGGAAGAAAAGACTTATTTCACTTACAGCTTTTGGAGGTTTCAGTTCATACTCAGCTGGCTCCAAAGTAGGGTGGCATGTCTAATGGGCAAACTGTTCATGGCAGCCACAAGAGACAAGACCAAAAAGGGCAAAAGGGAAAGAGCACAGAGAGAAGATTTGTATCTCTTAAATTGTATGTGGAACACATCCACTTGGGTGTGGCACTCACACACATAATCCCAGCATTGGACTATGAGTCTTTCACAAACTCTAGAAGTCCACCTGCATGACTGCATGAGGCTTTTGAGGGACATCCAGACACAAACCATAGCAGAAAGGAAGGGAAAGGGGATGGAAAAAGGAATTAAGATGTGTTGTACACATGTAAGAACTCCACACAAGGAATGTAAACACTGTGTACTGCAAACATATACCAATGAAAATGAAAATAAACAAGAAGTTAATGATGCTTAATATGAAGGGAAATTTTAATTTTAGTAATGATGTGTGTCAGATCATCTTTGGCTTTTTCTTGAGTTCCCACACAATAAGAGAATGTGAAATGAAAAATGGAGATAGTGATAATAATGTCCTGTTGTTGAGAAGATCAAGTTAGTTATTTCATTCTAGACATTTAAAACAGCTGACATGTACTGAATGTTCTTCTTAGGCACATTTAAAATGAATAATTACATAATCATTTCTACTTTCCCTTCCCTTCCCTTCCCTTCCCTTCCCTTCCCTTCCCTTCCCTTCCCTTCCCTTCCCTTCCTTTTGCTTTCTTTTCCATCCATTCTTTCTTCTCTTCTTTGTATTGTATTGTGAACTGGACCCATGGCCCCACACATGCTAAGCCAGTGCTCTACTATTGAGCCCAAAATGTGTAATTTCTATATTTAAAAAAAATTAGATTTTTTTGTAGCTAACTTTAGTAGATCTTTCGTAGAGTCCCACAGTTATTCAAAAAGCCCATGAATCTTTTTGTTTTGTGTAAAGCTCTACAAAAATCAAACTATTTATGTTACTCAAATCCTTTCCAAGAACTGAAAGCTTATAATTACTGGCCTGGTCAGCCTGCTCACACTGGGCTCAGCATGTATCATGTCTTAAATGAGAATTGTCTTATTAACTTGTCTGTTTTAAGTTGTGCAGGCCCTCTGTGTAGTTTACCACAGCCCCAAGTGTTGCATCATTTTCTCACTTCATCCCTTGCTTCACTAATCAGTCTCTGCAGGTATTTCACCTTGTATTCCTTGCTATCATAAAGCCCACTTGATTCTGCAGGAGATCCATTCGTGTCTAGTATCTCTTTCAATGCTGTGTCAGTATGGTTCATCAGTTTTTCATAATTCTGGCAGTTTTAGCTTTTTGTGTTTTAAAGTTATGTTGTTAGATGCATAAGAGTTTGTGTTTGCTATTTCTTCATATTGGAGATAAACTTGCTTATTATAAAAGAAGCTTCTTTATTATTTTTGATGCTTTTGTTTTGAGCTATTTTTTCCTAATATTTTTGTATTTTCTTTTATCCTTTTAATGCAAGTGTTCTTTTTTTTTGTTGGTTTGACACAGGGTTTTACTATGCAGTTCAGGCTGCCCTTGAACTCACTTTGTAGTCAAGCTGGCCTTGAACTCACAGCAATCTTCTTGCTTTAGCCTTCTGAGTGCTGGGGTTACAGGCACATATCACCATGTTTAGCACATGTTCATATTTTTAGTTTATTTTTTTTCTAGTAAGACTTTAATATGACTTATGACAAAAGACACATATGAGGTATGGTTGAAACATATAGTATGTATTTAAATAAAAATAGTTCTTACAGTAAAAGACACAACCATTAATCCATTCCTTGCAAAATATTCCCCCTTTGCTTCAAACACATTTATCTAGTCATTCTTGCCACTTTCTGAAGTCATCTTTGTGAGTGTCTTTAGGTGCCTTGTTGTGGCTGCCTTGATATCCTGAAATGATTCAAAACATTTACCATTCATGGATATATTGACTTTGAGGAAGAACCAGGACAGGTATGGTGACAGGTATGGTGAATAAGGTGGGTGAGAATGCATCATAGTATTTTCATGTGGCTGCCTTTCTGTTGGATGGTACTTGGATTCACTTAATTAGTAAAGGCACTCACGAAAGACTTCCAGAACTACTTCAGAAAGTGACAGGAAGGATGGGATAACTGTGTTTGGAGGGAGGAGGATGAGATTAATGGAAATGTATTGCTAAGGGGATTAATGGAAATGTGTGTTTTAAATTTTTTAAAAAAGTTAAACATTCAGTATGTATTTTGATCACCCATATAGATAAGGAGCCAGTTTGGGGGTCTGTGGTATGTTGGTAGAGGTGGACATTTCTTGGTGCTTTCTAAGAGAAAATACAAAAAGGGCATGATGCTGTGACTGCTATCAACAGAAATGCCTGGAATAAGGTTGGCACGAGAATGAGTTCTAGTGCCTTCAATGAAGGCTTGCTGAGTTGTAATGGGTTGGCATGAGGAACATCATGAGGCCTGAAATATGGTTCCTAAGAATTAACCAGAGGCCTTGAAGGTCTGGAGGGATGTCTGGAAGGCATATCCAGTGAGTGGTGGTGCCAATCTCCCGGAAGTACTGTCCAGTCCTATTTGAACCATGAGCTCTTTTGAGTTTTCTACTTTATCTCCCTTCATGTGTTAGCATTGGTAATGACCTTCTGGAGAGGAAGAAGGAGGGAAAGGTCAGAAGGGTTGTGCCAGTTGAGATCACCCTTTCAAAAAGCTTTCTTGGGAGCTCCACTACTTAGGCCTCTAGCCCTTTGGTCAGAGATTGTTAACATGGTATGGCCATTAGGACAATCATTAGGAAATGAGTAGGAGAAAGGGTTGTGACTGCATGTCCTGGCTTGCCGCTGTCCTGGAGCAGGTGCAGGGAATCTGGATCCCTGGAAGAAAGGACCCCCTGTTGGCTTAGTCAGTGGTCCTGTACACGCTGCTCACACACCTTCCATGCAGCAGCCTTCCTAGTGCTGTACCATGGTCAGCTACCATTTTGGGGGCACATTTGCTTTTTCTGTCTGTGCCTAAGTATGAAGTAAGCCCATGGACAGGTTAGCTGGGAAGTCTAATAGCCAGTAGGAGCCACACTCAGACCTGCTCCTAATGACAGAGACCAGTAGCTGCTTCACTAGGTGAACACTTCCGAATGTCCCAAGGGTCCCCTGTAAAGGAATGAGGAGAGACAAGGAGTGCATATCTAAAGTGGGCGGGATGATGACCTTGTCCTCTTTGGCATTTTATCACAATGATTCCTCTCACACTGTGGGTGTTAGGGACACTGTTGGCCCTTCTTTCTCATTCTTTTCAGGGGGCATGGGCCCTCAGCTGAGATTTTTCCTTTTTTGTGCACCATGATGGAACCATGCCCCGGTCCCTGCTGCTCCTGGCTGAAGCCCTCCCTTCCCTACACTCAGGAGACCCAGCTGTTGGAAATGTTTCAGTTTTCTTCTTTGGGTTCTGTTCTCCACCTCAGCCTGGATTCATTCTGGGCATACAGAAGAGCTCTTTCTACATTTAGCTTTCTCTAGGATGACCTAAGCATTTGTTCAAAGGGTTGGCAGGAGCCACTAGGCATTACACAACGCTGTTGCTGTGGCAGTGCTACCTGCTTGGCCCTCTCCCAACTGCATGCGGCTCTGAGATACTCAAGCCCCGTGTTTGTGTGTTTCATGCTGGTCACCTGCTGTAGGAGTTGGCCAAGTCATTTCCCTGTTTAAAAGCCATTCATAACTCTTTGTGTTCTAAGCACACTTATACTGCTTATTAGAGCCCTTCAATCCAGCTTCTCATGTGCCCCCTCAGCCCCTTCTTCTTGCACCCCACTGCATACCTATGGAGAGTCACACAGTGGGGCAAGGGCCCCCAACTATGGAGACCTTGTGTGGCCTTCTCTGGGTGTTGTGTGCTCCTCCTGTGTGTCCCTACATCTCCAGGATTCCTGCCAGCTCAGCACTGTCACCCTACTTTATGCTTAGCTCTTCCCAAGCTGGTCTTTATCCTCTGCCCCCAGTATCTCTGGGCAGGAATCATCTTTATCCCTTCACAGTGGCTGAGGAATCCACCCACCAGTCTGGCACCAAGCATCCTTCAAAGATGTTTGTTGAATGAACACAGGCATGTAAATGGGGCAGCTCTCACAAGAGCTATATTTAATTGTTCTAGAATATTCTTTTGGTCTTTCAGGAAAGAAGTGCTTGAAAATCAACAACCCATGAATCTGAACAGCAGGTGTTTCCAGAAGTGGTGGGTGGCGAAGTCAGGAGGACCCAGCCTCTTGCGGCACCCTATATCCCTACTCCATCCAGGTGCCTTTGTTTTTGCTAGTTCTCTTCAAATTCAGGGTCCTGGGGGTGCTGCTGAAGCTTCCAGGAGGGCATCACTTTGCATTTTCTGATGCGTACATCGTGATGTTGGATGGAACCTGCAGCTCCTAGGTAATGACCTCAGAAGCCGCAGGACTTTTATTCTTTAGGGCAAAGCCAAAGCCAATTCTTCAGTGCCATCCTGTCTGCAGCACTTTCACATGGAGTGAGCTTCCTGAAGGTCTTATCCCAGCTGCTAAGCTCTTAGTAACTCCAGAAGTCTACTGGGTCAAGTGCACATCTCACGATTCCACCCTCCTCTCGCAGCCTAGTATTTCGGCATGTGCACTGAAGGGAGTTATGTCCACTTCCTAAAGGTAGTGAGATCAGACAAGACAATGCAAGGGAATGCTGGCTGGGGACCTGGAACAGTACTGTAACAATGGCATCATGGTGATGATGGTGATTTGCCGTTCTGTGCTGTGCTTGACACTGGGCTGACACTTTTCAGGGGCATGAAGGTCACATGTGTACCGGGGAATCAGATGCTGAACTACAGTTCTTAGTTGCTAGAGGAGGGGCTGACAGAGGCTGTGGGGGCTTGAATTTCCCCTGCTAGATCTTGGAGTCAGAAGCAGGTGGCCTAGCTCCAGAAGTCGTGCAGTAGACCCACTGCTTTGAACTTCTGGCCTGGTCACTTGTAGCCCTAGACAAATCCCTGTGAGGGGTGATAGTGAGAAAGGGGCTCTTGTGATTAGAGGGAGAAACCAGGTAAAGGACTTGGTAGATGGTAGGGACTCATCTAGCCTGTGACATGATACAGAGTGCAGGGAGAGGCCCCCTGTGGACTGCAGGGAACAGGGGAAGTGGGGAAGGAGTGACTGCTGCCTCCCTTGTGTCCTGGGAAGTGCAGGCAGGGCCTTCTGTGTGGTGGTGGCTGTGGGAGCTAGAGCTGGAGCTGAGGGGTCCAAGGGCTAGAAGAGCTTCACAGCATCCTCTGCAGGTATCTCCGGCTCTTCCCACTCCTCTGGCCCCAGGACTATTTCCTCATAACCCCTCCAACGTTATGCAGGCCTGGTTGACCTTAGCAGCTGCCACCTGCAGGTCTAGGAAAGTGGCTTTAGCCTTGGCCCCTGGAGTAGAGTTGGGGGCAGGGGGAGTGTGCCTCAGCAGCTTGGGCAAAGCCTTCTGCCCTGAGCTGGGCACAGCAGCTCCCTCAGCTGCGTTGAGAACTCAGACACTGGAACTTAAGGTCCCTGGGCTCCATGTCCCTGCTTCTGCCTCCAGGACCAAGACAGAGCCTGCTTTTGGCTACTCTGGGTAGAGGTACCGCCAGCAGGAAGGGATGCTGCCAGCTCTGACTGGTTTTGGGCACAACTCTTGAGTCTCCCACAGGCATGGGGTGGGACCAGGTGGCACAGTAGAAGAAACCTGGTGGAGTTGGGAGCCTCAGGCCCCAGAAAGTGCTGGGGAAGCATGTAGTGGGTGATCGCCTCATCCAGGGCTCCTCCTCAAGCCCTTGGTGAATCAGATGCTGTGAGGTGTAAAGAGTGGATTTGGAAAAGATGTCTCAGTCTACAGAAGTGTGGGCGGCTGGGCAGACAGAGGTGGAGGTGCAACTCTTCTGGCTGTTCCCATGCTCCCTCCTCACTTGTCTCCTGGCTAGGTGCTGGGTGCTGGGGCCTGGAGCCAGGGCTAAACACATTCTCTCTAGTACTGAGGGAATTACCTAGAGCCTAGCCCTCCTTAGCCTATGGGGAAGTGCACACTCTGGCTTCGGTCTCCCCTTCTGTGAAGGAGCCTCTGAATCCTGACTTCTTTCATGGGCCATGTGACCTCAGGTAAGCATTTTCTGTCTTTCCAATGGAAGGCCCTAGGCTAGGATTGACTAAGAAAACTAGTGTGCACTAAATTATTTGACCGCACTGGTCCCTGCTGCTCTGTCCCTCAGTTTTATCGAGGGTCATGGATACTCAGAAGCCTTGAATCTGTACATATCAGGAGAGAGCTTTCCACCATACACTGCAGTTCTCTCACTCTCAAAGGATTGGTCCACTCCTTTGGAAGAATCCCAGAAGCTTGTGAGGAGTTCTCGTGACCCTCAGGAATGGGAGTGGGCACTAGAGACCCAGATGCTCCTAGGCTTGGTAGGCAATAGAGGAAGTGACCTACCGTCATTGTTTTCAACTGAGGTGTAAAGCCCTGCTCTGCTACCTTGGGGACTTGAGTGCATCTGGTTTAGTTTTCTTTCTCCTTGAAAGTGTGTCCGACCCACTTTGCACCCATAAGCAAGTGCTTGGCATTGAGAGAAATTATGCTGGCTTGGTTCTGAGCTGCCTCTTGAGGTTTAAACAAACCCGTAGCCCAGGGGAGCTGTGTGATGAATCCTTCTTGGCATTTAGGGCCAGATTGGCCCAGGGGATGAATACTGTAGAAAGGGCCACAAGCCCTGGGGTTACACGGTCTGGCTCAGAGGCCCAGCATGGTCCTCTCCTGAGTATGACTCAGTTTCCTCAGCAGTGATAGAGGGCTCGTATGCCTTCAGGTTACTGTGAAATCTCTAGACAGCTGGTATGAACACAGGTGTCTCCCAGTATGGTACTGTGCTCTGTGTCAACCTTTGGTTAATTTATACAGGGCATGGGGCATCAGGAGTCCTGGGTGCAGTTGAAGGGCTGGCTGTCTTCAGTGGCACAGTGAACTTCAGTGTTTTAAAACGTGTGAAGACTACTGACTATGCGATGCCATGCATACACAGCCCTTGAGGCACAGCAGTGTCTGGGAGACACCTGACATGTGGGAGACGTTGTTCCTGCGGGCCTCTATTTGGTTTCCAAGAGCCTTCCAAGAGGAGTTGCTCCTCTTCCAGCCCCGCTGGGCTCTTGGGCAGGTAGGTGCAGTCTCAGGGGCCTGCCGTCTCTCTGGGATGCCTCACATCTGGTCAGTTGGAGGGACAGCTCTCAGCTCACTCTGATTCCCACCCCTAGTGTTCTCAGAATTCTTGCTCAGCTGAGGTGGGACTGGCAGCAGCAAAGGAGTGGCTCTGGGGGTCACCACAGATCCTGCCTGGATGTGCCTCTTCATCAGAATTTGGGTACTGGATACACCTTTTATCTTGTATTTACATCCTACCAGCCATGAGCCCATGGACAAGTGAATTAATTGCCTTCTTTGTGTCTACATTTCATGCAGATTAGAGAGGGTACCACCTTGGGAGGGCTTGGAAGGTGCCAGGCACATGGGTGTTCAGAGTAAGGGATTCCTCTGGGAAATCAGGGGAAGGCTGAACCTGCAAGGTCCTTGGAGAGCAGATTTCTCATTTCCCAGGTAGTCCTCTTCTGAGAAATTCTGTGTTCATCAGGCAAAATTGATAAGTGCCTGCAGTTCCCCAGCCACAGCCTCAGGTAGGGAAGTAGAAATGGTAAGTCATAAGTTAAAGCTATCTGTTCAGAACTTACAACCCAGAGCAGGAGAGCAGGGCCAGGCCAGGGCTGCTGCTGCTGAGGAGTTTAAAGAAGGACTGCTCTGAAGACTTGTTGGGAGAAGGGTGAAGAATGCGTATTAGTCAGCATGGACCAAACTGTTGTAACAAACATCCCTACTTCACAGTGGCTTAACACAATGCAAATTTATTTTGCTGTCATAGTAATGCAGTTGGAGTTGAGGTTCTGCTCAACTGCTCACTCAGGGTTCTGGGCTCCTTCTGTCTTATGACTCTGCCCTTCTCTAGGGCCCTGGTGTCCTGGCCACTCAGGAGCTAATGGGGAAAGATTGTCTGCAGTCAAATGTGGGATAGGCCTGGAAATGGGGCACATCATCACTGCTTACATTCCATTGGTGAGCACTCAGTCACATGATTGTACCTGCCTGCAAAGGGGTCTGGGAGATGTAGTCTAGCTTGCACCCAGCCAGGAAGAAATGTGCAGAAGTTTGAGAGGTTTGGTAAGCGTTGCAGGACCTGTCACAGGAAGCTTCAGGGAAAAGCTAAGGGTAATTTAGTTGTTAAAAATGTCTAGAAAGCAAGGCTGGGGAGATACTTTGCAGGGAGGTATCAGCTAGGCAAGACAAAGACTCAGTACCAGTCTCAATTCAGGCTACAGTAACAAAATACTGTGGCCTTGGTGGCTTATAAGAGCAGATGCTGATTTCTCAGAGTTCTGGTGCCAGGACATCTAAAGTTAGGGTAATAGCCTGATTGGGTTTCGATCAGAGCCCTCTTCCCACATGGTGGAGAGAGATGATAGAGAGGGAGAGATAGATTCTTCTTGGAGGAGCACTGATTGCCTCATGGATCCCAGCCTTACGCCTGCTGTAACCCTAATCACCTCTTAAAGGCCTGGTTTGCAGATACTCTCTTAGGAAGAAAACATCAACATATGCATTTTGTGGGGAACATAAACCTTCCATCCACAATAAATACTGTAGACTGTTGGACAAAGCCTTGGGTCACTGTCTCCTCGGCATCCTGAGCAGGTTTAGATCTAGAAGGGCCTAAGGGAAACCTGGGTATGGGTTTGGGGTTGCAGCCACCTGGGACTGAAGAACTGGGCTTGGCGCCAGGAAGGGAAGAAGGAACCCAGATCTGGCCTGGACAGGGACTGAGGAGTGAGGGGATGTTGGCTCAGTGTGACTGGACATGGAAGGGGCTGTGTCCAGGGTCACCTTGAGCCTTGGCCTTGTCCTGGCTGTACGGGTCGCAGGCACAAGCATCAAGGAAATGAAGAACTGCAGGCTGGAGGAGGCCAGGGGTGTCCACGTCCTGGTCCTGGGCCTCTCTTGCCTTTGCTTTCCTCCTGGTGCTCCCCTTGCACCTGTGCCCCAGATGGGTTTATTCACCTGCACCAGGGTGACCATTTCAACCTCCCTTACTTGCTGAACGTAGGAGGGGTGGCACAGAGGGTCCTGGGGCACCTGAATGTCCTCAGCTGTAGGGATGAGTGCTGATTTGAGGGTGCCTGCTTCCTTCAGTCCCTATCTGATTTGAACTTCAGGATTTTTGACTGCTTTATGCAGATGAGGATGCTGAGTCTCCCAGGACTTTCCCAGGCACCAGATTTGCCCTGCCTTGCTTACTGTAGGCAGAAATCTGCATTTGAAAGCCATCCTTTCTCCCCAGGAAGCCCTTCCTGACTACACTGAGTGGCCAGGATGTCTCCTTTCACCCCCAACTCTGGCCTCAGGCCTGGATGAGGGGAGGCCTGGAGGCTGGGAAGAGCAAGCTACTGAGTTAACCTTGTCTGCTTGTGCAGTCACCAGAAGCTACCTCCCTTCTCTGGCCTCAGTTTATTTACATGGGAAGTGATATTTCTCACACGATGGGTTTCTGCAGACTGCTGTGTATAAGGAGTCTCCAGCACAGGGCTCCAGGCAGCTCAGCTCCCTAACTCCCTCCCAGTGTGGCCTTTGTCAGTCTTTCACCAGTCATAGCCCTTCCCATCCCTCAACCTTGTCCCCAGAGCAGGGTCTGGAGAAGCTACTTTAGCAGGCTTGAGTGGGGCAGAGCGAGGCAGCCAAGTCTGAGTGATGAGAGGCTATTTTGGGAGTGAGTTGGGGAAGGAGTGCTTCCTTTGTTTGCTCCCCATCTCTTCCCTGGATGCTAAGTGAGGGATCAGCAAGGGACAGAGCATGGAAGGAGATGGACTGTCACATTGCCTGACAACCAGAGTCCACTGGCATCTTTAGCCTGACCCTCATCCCTGTGACTGTCAGCCTCTGCCCAAGCAGTGTCTGAGAACAGTGAGTGGAGGACAGGAGAGAACTCAGATTCTGACACAGGACTTATTTCCAGCTCTGCCATCTGTCCATGTGTCCGTCCACCCACCCACTCCTTCACTTTCAGCCAACCATCCTCCCACCATCATCCACCCATTTCCCACTTATTCATGTGTCTGTTTGAATTATTTAGCTGATCATCCATCCGTCCATCCACCCTTCCTTCCCCCACCCTCCCTCCACCATCCACCTCTGCACCATCCAACCACCTGCCATGTAGCCAATATTCTTCCATCTACCCATCCTTTCTCTCTCTCTTCACCCTCTCTTCTGCCTTCTCTATGCATACAACCATTATCCATCCTTCACTAGTCTTTGCCATCCATCCTCCCTCTATTCTTTATCCTCTATTCATTCATGCTCCACACACCCATCCTTAATCTTCATCATCCGTCCATCCATCTATCCGTCCGTCCATCCATCCATCCATCCATCCATCCATCCATCTGCCCTCCTTTCACTCCCCTTCTCCATCTATCCACCTATCTTCCATCTACCCATTCTGCCTCCCTCTATCCTTCATCTTCCCTCATCCTCCAACCATCTGTTCAGAGGAAGAGGACAGATGAAGGAGCCCAGTGTAGCAGGACAGGGCACCAGGAGTCTGGTGTCTTGTGCCTTAATGGCAGGTGTTAAAGACAACCCCACATTTCCCTTGTCTATATGAGCAGGTGATTAAGATAACTCTTGGCTCCTCCTAGGTTACTCTTGGTCCTTTTCAGTGTTTTCTCTTTTCCAAGTAACAGTATCACCTTCTCTCCAGGGTATTAAGCTGGAAACCTGCTCCTGAGTGAGTTGTGGCAACAGTCTTGGGTACAGAGATTCTCATTGTCCAGGTCTCTACACTAATTCTCTGTGTGGCCTCTGAGCTACTGTCTCACTCACTGTGGACTTCCACTGGCCCCTGGTAGAAGGAGAGGAGCTTGGGCTTTAGATCTGGGGATTGGGAACTGGGGCTAACCAGGCCTCTCTCAGCACGGAACACTTCCAGGAGGGCAGCCCCAAGGGCAGACCTGGTTGCTCTGCTAAGAAGGGAGCTCAGTGTTGGCCCTTGGATGGCAAAGATAGATTTTTTTTCTTGAGCTGATAATGCTACCTCCTGTTTGTAGAGTGATTTATGAAACCAGTTTCCCACATGTCTTTGAGATCTGAGTTCTGAGTGTTGCTTAAACAAGGACTGCATTTGGTCACAAGGCAGGGCCCATCCGGCTCCTGGGGTAAGGGAGGGGACTCAGTTTTGCTTAGATTGAAAACAAATATGACACAAAGACCTGAAACCTTTCAGGTCCTCTTTTTATTATGGTATGATAAAGTCAAATGTGGATAACATATGTTAGTAACATTTTGCATTCCTGGCCATAAATTTGTGATATGTTACAATAAAATACTTATCAAAAGCCAACAGGACTGGTGGCTTTTTTTCAATGTTTTTAGTTTTTTTTTTATTGTTTCATTGTACATTATCTTCTAAGTGTCTACAAGACACTTAGGATAATTTTAGACAACATGAGACAGGGATTAAGCACTAAGTAGAAAAAGTAAAATAAAACTTTTAGCTTACTCAACCAGGAAGAATGTTCCTGAAACGTATCAGTTAAGTTGGCCTGCAATGCATTCACAAATGGACAACATGGATCTCCTAAGAAATAATTTAAACATTGTAGACACTATTATAAAAGCTAATAGGATGTGAAAATTTTCAAGTTACAATCCCTTGGATGGACCAATATAAATTAGTTTTAACTTGAAGTCAGAAGTGCAAATATCTGTAAAAAATACAGATATGCCATTGTTTTCTGAAATTTACTGATATGTCCTACAAGTCCTTGATGTCTTTTTAATAAAGTGAGTCCTATCACTTGGTAAGCTCCTTGCTTAAATGACTTGTAACTTTTGAAGCTGAGTGTCTCAGTATGTGGACAGAAGCAAGCTGCACTGGCCAAACTGCTCCATTTTGAAAATCATCTGAAAGAAGCTCCAACAGTGCCCCTCAGGGCTTCACTGCCTACGCACTGCCAAGTCCGCCAGGGAGGTCCATGGGCAGGTGTGACGCTCAGCTCAAAAGCTGGAAACAGATTAAAGACATGGGAGTGGAAGTAAGACATTTCTATTTACAGATGCTACCCCAGGTAAAATGCCAAGGGCTTTTGGACTAAAAATGAGTAAGCAAAACTGAGGTAGCCAGCTATTAACGATGTTGGGGTGTGTGATGCATGTACCTCAAGTAGGACAAACTTTTCAGGTGTAGCTGCCGGGAGTTCTATCTGGAATTCACCTCTGAGCAAGACTTCCAGACATTATTTCTATGATCTGATTCATCTCGATTCTGAACAATCATAACTGATACTCAGAATGATGACTCCGATATTCTATGCTCTATCAGATTTTCCAGATCAAACCGAAGTCATATAATGTCTAACACTATTTGGAGCATTTTCCCCCAGTATTATCATATTTTATAATTATTGTTAAATTGGTAACCCATCATGGGGCTCAAGGATAGCTCTATTAACCACATTGTTTTATGAATTAGATGACCCCACTTACCCAGTATGATTAATGATTAGAGCTTATTGTACATTCAAAACCAAATTTATGGCATTCAATTGTTGGGATCTGATCACTCACAATGAACTATTCCACTAACCAACTCTTTAACTTTCTTCTAAATGCAAGAGCTTGAGGGCGTTTCAGTGCAGCAGAGACATTTCTTAGAATAAGGTCCTCGGGGAGCCCTTACATGTTGGTAGGACTCAGAATCGTTTCTCGCTTAGCAAGCCCTCTATTCGCCCACTCTGTTCTACATGCAGTCATCCGACGTTGGTTAGCTGTTGAGTCCCAGTGGAAGAATTTCCATTCTGCTTTAAGCTTGTCCTTTAGGGACTTGGAAATGGAAAGTAGGGTTGCTTTTTCTGGTCACTGGCCAGGCATGGGACCCCAGGCTTCTTGGGGTAAGTTTGACTATCAATCTTAGAGAACTCCTCAGCAGCACCAAGAGCAACGAGTGGCTCCACATCTCTGACAACTCCCAGCTGGTTGGAAGAAGGCTGGTCTCTTCAGCCAGTTTCTGCAGCCTCTCTCGGGCTTTCCTCGTATTTTTAGAATCACTCATGGTGCTAAGTTTAGACACTGACAACAAAGAATCCACTTCCTTTTGAAAACCCAAATCTTCTAAAACGCGTTTCCATCTGTTTCTCACTTCCCTTCGAATTTGCCGCAGGGTATAGATATCATAGCTGGGTTTCTGCCGCTCCTCTGAGTCTTGGGCCTGCTGATTACGAGCGACTATCAAATTGTACACAGTTCTGTCATCATCCGGCTCTGTGTGGTACACATTGTGAGGTAGACGCCACAAATTCTTTTCGTCATCCCTCGCCAGAGTTGCTCCATATGAAGAATATGGATTGTCACCGCTGACCAAGGGCTCATCTCGGGCAGGGAGGGCTCCTCCAGGCACGGGCAGTGGCAGAAGCAGCAGGCGGTCCGCCGCCAGGTCCTCAGCCCCCCGGAGAGCGAGGGTCCCCGCAGGCACGGGAGTCTGAGTGCGCAAGCGCAGCTGGGACGCGGCCACCCCAGCGTCCAGGTGCGGGGACAGTGGCGGCCACTGTGGGTCGGGCCAGTCCGTGCGCATCACGCCGAGGCCAGGGACGCGGACTAGGGCGCAGGCGCTCCACGGCCCGGGGGTGCAGGCCGCGCGCCTCCCCGCCACTTGGATTTTGTTTGGAGCGCGTCTTTGGGAAGAGCTTCTAGTCTTTTAATCCCCCGGGGCGCAAACGAGCGCATGCGCCCCCGAGACGCCCCGCTGCTGCCCTCTAAGGAGAAAACTGGGACTCCAGGCAGAGTGCAAAATCCCAGGCCGGCCGGTCTCGGACTGGCGGCTTTTAAAATGGGTCTTCATTGACTCTCACAATCCACACGTTAGCCACTGGCATGTGCCAGGCAAAGTGCCAGGCAAGAATCCCATGCTTCCATTGCATCCGTATCCTATGAATCCTGGAGGGACTCCTGGTCAAGAGCCTCAGTGGGCACAGGGTCCAGCAGCAGGTGGTCACTACAGTGCCCTTGCCTGCGTGGCTGCCAACTTCATGCCCAGCCTTGTGATGTGAAATTCTGATTCCAAGACAGAATGGATCCCAGCCTGTGTCTGGCCCTGCCCAGCCTCTCTGGTACCGGCATCCAGGACTGGGGAGTACCCAGACCTTGCCACCTGCCCCTGGTGCTGCTGGTTGCCAGCAGCTGACAGCACTTGGCTGAGTTGTGTTCCGTGTATTTATGGACCCATAAAATATTAAGTAATCACCACACAGCACCTTTCCTCCCGAAAGCCCTTTAAGATCCGTATTTCTCCATTGGAGAAACAGAACAGATAACATTTATTCAACCTCCAACTCCTGGCACGAGTGTCTACCCTCAGAGCATCGTGGGGCAGGCACCCCACCAACCCCCAGGAACCCCCAGCAAAGGCTCCCCGCCTCCCTTTACCAAGAAAGAGTCCTGATGTGAGGCAGCAGGAGGCCAGGGCAGAGCAGAAGACCCCTCTACGTACAAGCAGTGAAGGCCCTGCCCTACACGCTGCCACACCCCACTGCCCAGCATGATCAGCGCTGGTCCTTAGTGTCCCTAGATGGGCCCACTTAGGAGACTTCAACTTTAACATTTGCAAAAGTGGAGTGCATTCGGGAGAAACAATATTTCACATTCTGAATTTTGCTGTTCCGAGCTGGGGATTTGTACCGTCAACCTGGCTGCTGGACAGCAGCAGCTGATGCAGTTTTGTCACCCAAGGGTTTGCAAGCGAACATGGTCATTCCACGTTGCTCTGTGCGTTGGAGCTAAGCTGTTTCATAGGGAAGATGTGTCAAATGCATTTTTGATTTGCAGTGTTTCCACCTTATGCTGGGTTCCTTGAGCCACTATAGTTCAAGCAGCATCTGTATGGAGAAGAGGGCAAGGACACAAAATCCCAGTGGGAGATGGGCTGAGGTGAGAGTGTGAGGCTAGAGACGGGACACCGGGGCATGAGTTGGCTCGGAATAGTGCATTTGGAAAATCAAGTCTTGAGAAACTCTATGTGCCAGATCCTTGGCTGTTTGGGCCATCTATCTCCTGGGAGGGCATGGTGCCCTGTGGCACCTTTAGGATGGACGTGTTTTCACTGTGCCCACCTTTGCTATTATCTCATTTCATCTCTGTAAGCTGGGGATCATGTGCCCCAGCTCTAAGGAACACTGAGATGAGGACATCTGATACTCAGGCGATGCAAAGAATCTATGAGGGAGCCCAGTGTTTCACTCAGGTACTGTGTGGGTCCAGGGGCTTCTCTCTGCAGTGGGGAGGTACCACTGGTGGCAGAGTCTCTTTTCTGGATACTGACTCTTGTCTGAGACAATGATGCTGGAGCAAAGGTCAAAGTTGGGTGGGGCCTGGGAATCACCCAGTGTCACTTTCAGTGGTGCTGAGGGACTTGGTGCCATCTGCTGTGCAATTCACAATGGATGCCCAGGTGCTATTCATGGAGGGCAGCAATGAGCTGCTGCATTTCTTGTACTGCTGGCACCATGCATGGTGGGGGCTCTATGTTCCCTGCTGGGTGCAGGACCCTGGCGACTTTCAGTCTCTCTGAGTCAATTCCAGACACCCTTATCCTTAGAAATCAGGAGCTCCAGGAAGGTCCTTTCTTCTCTTTCTGCTGGAGGAGAGGAAGCAAGAGGTTGGCTTCTTGCTTGAGATCATGGGAGGAAGCAGGACAGGAACAGTGGGTGTAACCATCTGGTCCCAGACATGCACAGGGGCCCAGCTCCACCTTCCCTTGTCCTCTCCTCTGATCCCTGTACTCTGATAATCTGAATGAATTGTTGAGTGCACCAGGCAGAGTACACGGTATGCAGTGGAGATGTGATGGTGACTTGGATGCCAAGAAAATCCCCAGCATCTTGTGGAGTTGTGCTTGGCCCATGTGGACCAAAACTGCTCCTAACTTGCCCCCTAAAATCTGTTCTTAATGACACTTAGAGAGAACCACTGAAAATCCAACTTAGGGTTCTCCTGGAGATCTTTTTCTGGGAGAAATGAGCAGCCACTGAGGACTTTTGGGTCAGATCCTTCCTATGGCAATGAAGCTTTACTCCATCTTAACTGCTTGACTGCACTGGCCACAGACCCTTTTGCACATGCCACTTCCTCTGCCTGCTGTGTTTTCCCCAGGAAGCAGCCTGGCCTATATCCTCAGTGATGGTAGAGTGATAAAAACAGAGAGTCCTCACTGGGCCTCCTTTCCCATGCCCCCCCCCCCCCCCCCCCCCCCCCCCCGCCGCAGGGGTTGCAGAGCTTCTGTTCTGCATTGGGTCACTAAGCCAATCACTGCTTCTGGTTGTTAACTCCACCTTCTTTCCATTCTCACTCTGTCCACTTGTTGCCGGTTCCCCAATCAGCCCAAGCCCACCTGCAGGGGTTCCTGGTCACGCTCCAGGCCTCAATATTTACATAATTAAGTATACACTTCTGACTTGCCACTTGATCAATTTTCCAGATCCCATTTATTTGAAAGCCATGTCATTTTTTACCAGCCAAGTGACAGTGAAAAAGGATAATTTAACCAGAACCCATCCAGTTGTGGTAGAAGTGGGCGACTCTGCTCCGAGCATGGTGTGAGTACAGAGGGATGCTTCTCGGTGTGTGTTGGGGAAAGATACTGACTCAGCACCCTTGGGTTTCTCTTTTCTTGCTCATGAGACAGAGCGCTCAGAGGTGAGGGAGAAAAGCCACAGAGGTAATGTCCCAAGCTCCTGCTTTAGGGGACCTGGATGGTAGAGACTAGGGTCCGGGGAACCTGGAGAGGATGTGTGAACCTCTGACCCAGCCCCCAGAAGGTCACCCAGTAGTCTCAGCAGACCTGGGAGCAAGTGTCATTCGTGGCCAGCACTGCCCTGCGTCGCAGCTGCCTAGCACATCCCTGGGTCCTGTCAGGTCCTGGTGGCAGACTTCTCAAGGGAGGCAGAAACAGTGTCCTTTGGCACTTCGGGCTAGGGAAGAATTTTGCACTGGCCAATCCCACGCGCACAGAGTTCTGGGTGGAGACACATTGAGCTCCATGGTGTCAGGGTGGTGTGCTGGGTGTTTATGATCTGTAGTGGGGATGGGATAGTTCCCGACTGTGTGCTGAGATGGTCTCTCTCCAGTCCAGGAGCTACAGGGGCAGGTGGGAGGCCCACATCAGGCTGACACTGCAGGTACCAACATCTTCCATGGATGTTTGCGGTAGCGCTGTCCTGCTTACTTTTTAATAGAGGTAAAATACATGCTACAAAAATGACCTATTTCAAAGTGAGTAGTTCGCATTGTTGTGTAACCACCAGCTCTGGTTCAAACCATATCATCACTCTAAGATTGTACCCCGTGCACATTAGCAGTCACTCCTCTCCCATGGTGACTGCTAACTGGCTTTCGGTCTCAATGGGCTTGGCTGTTGTGGCTGTTCCATGTGAACAGAATTCTAAGTTATTTGGCCTTCTACATCTGGCTTCTTTCATGTAACAATGTTTTCAAGGTTCATCCACATTGGTGCTTTATCAGTGCTTTGCTCCTTTTTATGTCACAATAACATTCCGCTGTAGGGATGTATCCAGAGGAGGGGCCAGGTGTCCAAGGCCTTCCCCAAGCCCTCTGGTTCACCTTGGAACTCCAAGGCCCATGGCCCACTGTGGAATGCCTCCTGTGTCCCTCTTGGGGACCTTGGTGGCATGTAAGAGCTCTTGCTAGAGGGGCTGTGGTCCTTGGTTCTGACTCTGCATCTTTTGTTCCTCCCTGTGGACACTGTGCCCAAGCTGAGGCTCCCCATGTCACCACAGCTGCCATGGAGGTCCTGAAATTGAGTTGCTGTGTGACAGCCCAAACATTAAAAATGAGAGGAAAGAACAGAATCATGCAATAGAACAGGGAACCTGGGGGCACCACTGGAAAGATAAATGCTTTACTGTGACACTTTGGTCCCATGTACTGGGTCATGGGGACAGGATTCTAAGTCTGTCTTTTTGCAAGGGTCCGGTTCTGCCTGTCTGGGTTTAACATCAACTCTGAACCTTTAAGCTGGGGACACTGTTCTGTTCTTCCTCAGCTAAACAGGGACAATAAGGATGATTGTCAATCCATACCTGAGAGGTCTTTATTGTAGAATGGCCCATGTGGCTCTGGCCACTTCTAATAAGCCCAGTCACAAAGCCGGAGGAGTGCTGTTTCTGGGACAGCTACCAACCACTGAACAGGATGCCGTGAGGATCAGTGTGGTCTGATCCAGGCCAGCACTGGCTGCCTTGAAGAGCTGGAGTCCTGGAGCCCATCCTGGGACTCCAAGAGGAGGAGGAGAAAGAAGGGGAGAATGAACCAGGACTTGCTGCTATCAGTCCCAGTGTGAAGACACCCAGAGCTAGGGAGGGAGAGCAGGTCACACTGCAAGCAACCTGCTCTATGTCACGGGCCCCTTTCTTTACCTGGGGCTGGGCATTCTGCAGGTCTTCACCGTGGGGGCATGGGGTCCCAGGGCCTCATAGCAAAAGGCAAAAACTTATTTGATGTCACCTCCTGTATGCTGGGCGCTGTGTGCAATTCACCTGCAGAAGGAAGACATCCAGGTAGGCAGAGACTCGGACGCAAGTCTGAGACTGCTGTGGGAGCCTTTATAGCCATTTGGCCCCCAAGAAGGAGAGGAATTGGCCTCTGTGCTCTTGTCAGGATGAGGAATACAGTGTTGTGAGGGAGTGGGTGCTACTCTTCCACCCTGGCATGCAGCACACTAGTCCCTACTGACCCCAGGCTGGTGACCATGGAAAGACCAGTTCTTAGCCATCTGTAAGAATACACCCCAGAAGAAGGGCTTGACTCTTCTGCCAGCAAAACTTGTCCTGCAAGAGAATGGGGAGAGGTTGCCACCAGACCTCAGTTCCCCTTCCATTTCTGCATCTCCAGTTGGGATCCTGGCTCCATGTTGCATGAGGTTGGGGCACAAAGTTCAAATTGAGTCTTAAATGATGTTGTAAGCTCTCCTGAGGTTGTCACAATGAGAGGGGACCGGAAAACCATGGACTCTTTCCTAGATGTCCCCAAGTGGTGATGGAGAAGAAGCGTCACCAAGCATGGCTGAGATAGTTATCAGGAAGGAATTCAAGGAGTTACTGCTTCTAGGTTGCTCAGTCCTATGCATTTAAGGCCCTGCTGTGAGGTGTACACATATTTGTAATTGTGGCGCCTTCTTGGTGCAAGAAATTGCTTATTACATAATGTCCTTTTCATCCAGTGACAAGTTTTTGTTTTAGAACCTATTTTGTCAGATGGCAGTGTAGCCACTCCAGCTTCCTGGTCAGTTTGCATGATGTGTATTATTTCTATCCCTTTATTTCAAATTGGTTTGTGTCTTTGAAGTGTGTTTGCTATAGATAATGTATAGTTGGATCATGTTTTTTGTTTGTTTTTTGCCCATTCTGCCAATTTCTGCCTGTTGACTGGAGCATTTGGTGAGTTTATACTTAATATAGTTATTTCTCAGGTAGGATTTAAGTCTGCCATTTCTCTATTTGTGTCCTGTATGCATTATAACTTTATTTGTCTCTTGATTTCTCTATTCACTGGCTTGTATTAAGTATACATTTTCTAGTATATCATTTTGATTCCTTTGTTGTTTCATTTCCTGAATCCTTTAAATTATTTTCCCAGTATATGCCCTGGGGATTACAGAGAACATCTTGACTTTAGAAAAATCTATCTTGGATTCTATTACTGTTAACTGTAGTAATTTACAAATTTTTAAATTCCAATTTACTTCTTCATTTTTTCTTCACTTTTATACTATTACTGTTGCATAAATTAAACCTTTGTGAATCATAACGCTTCTAACACTGGCTTATTATTGCTTTGTAAATTAAATAGTTGCCTTTTAAGTTAGGTAGGAAGAGAAGGGTACAAAGTACATTGAAGTGTCAAAAACTTACCCACATGGTTACCCTTACCAAAATTATTTATTTCTTTGCAGATTTCAGTTTCTGATTAGAGTTCTTCCATTTCAGCCTGAAAGAATTTCTTTACTATTTCTTAAAAGTCAGGTCTGCTAGTGATGTATTCTTTCAATATTTTAAAAAATCTGACAGTGGGCTGAGGGTTCAGCTCAGTGGCACAAGTGCCTGCCTGGCAAACACAAGGTCATAAGTTCGATCCTCGGTACCAACCCGCCCCCCAAAACAACAACAACAACAACAAAAACCCACAAAAAATCTGAGAGTGTCTTAATTTGTGTTACATTTTAAAGATAGTTTGGCTGATATCGAATTCATAGTTGCCACTCACTGCAAGCACCATGGCTGTGTCACACAACTGCCTTGCCTTTTGGCTCCCATAGTTTTGGATGATAAGTCAGGTGTGAATCTCATTTAAGAGCATTTCTATGTGATAGGTTGCCTTTCTTGTCTCTCTCAAGATCATTTATTTAGGAATTTTAATAGTTTAACTATGATGTATCCAGGTGAGATTCTTTTGGTAGTTTTTTAACTTCTCAGATGTGCAGATTAATGAAATTTTGGAAGATTAATCAATTTCTTCAGATAGTTTTTCTACCTTTTTCTTTCGTGTTCTTCCAGAACTCTTATGACATGAGCACTGTAGCATTGCAATGAACGAATGCAAGCTTCATTCATTTTTCTTCAGCTTTTTGACTTTCTTTTTCTCTGACTGAGCAATCTCAATTGACTTGTCCTCAAGTTCACTGGTTCCTTCTACTAGTTCAAATTTTCAGTTGAATTTTTCATTTTAGCTATGGTCTTCTCAAGCCCAAGTTCCATTCATTTTTAAAATACTTTATCGAGGTATGATTGGTGTGTAAAAATCTGTATGTATCCCACTGAAATTGGGGCTAAATGCACACCGTCAAGGCCATAGAGATATCCATCGCCTCCCAAAGTCTCCGCCCACTCCTTTGCTTGTGGTTGTGGTTGTTGCTGTGTGTGTGTGTTTGCTAAGCATGCTTAACCCAGGATCTACCCTCTTAGCAGTAGGTCTTCCAGTATTGTTAGCAATAGGCCCTATACTGTGTTACTGATGTCCAGAACGTGTTTAGGATGCATAAGGTATCTTTGTACCCTTTGCCATCACTTCATTTCTGCTCCCCTATGCCTATGGTAACCACCACTCTACTCTCCACTTCTGTGAATTTGTGTCTTTTAGATTCTACCTATAAGTGAGATCATGTAGTATTTATCTTTCTTTGAATGATTTCCCTTAACACAATGGCCTCCAGGTCCATTTCTGTTGTCACAAACAGCAAGATTGTCTCCTTTTTCTCTTGTTAAACATTTGAGGATAACAAGCTCAAGACGAGCTTGGGCAATTTAGTGCAATCTTGTCTTGAAATAAAAAAGGGTAAGAGATGTAGCTCATTGCTTCTTGGGTTCAATCCTCAGTTTTAGAAAAAAGTCTGTCTCTTTACTGGTATTTTCTTAGTTGAGACATTGCTCTTGCACATTCAGTTTTTGAGACACATTTTCTTTCAGATCTTCAAGCATGTTTATGATGCTTGTGAGTGGTCGGCTAATGGTTGGATAGAGATGTCTTAAATATTTTGAGTAAGCCTGTGACTCTCCCAGCATTTGTGAGGGAGTCTGGTGTGTGTGTGTACAGTCAGTCCTATGGCAGGCCATTGGAAATTCTGTCCCTGCCTTTACTTCCAGGTTGTTCAGAACATCAAGGTCAGGTAAAGGTGATATGGCAAGGTCATCTAAAGTGTTTATGGGAATTTGCATTGTTTTGGAAATATGTGTGACCTTTTATATTCCCCAATGTATGTCTGATCTTTCTGACGCCTTTTATGAATTTTGTTTTCCTCAGATTTTTCATTTCAGCTTTTTGATCAGCTTGTTTTCTTGTTTCAGGCAGCTGTGATACTAAACAGTTGCTTCTGATTGTTTGCAGCACACTTGCTGGGGATGAGGTTTCTCACTGACTGAATGAACTCTGAGTCAAGTCACATGGAAACAGAACACAGAGTGGAGCTCCTTAGGGAGTTACCCAACAGGCTGGGTAGTTATAGTCCTTAGAGAATGGATTTTTGGGGAATTCTAAGCACACTGTACTCTCTCCTATGACTGCTGCTTCTCATAGTCACTGTGGTGGTTCAGCTGCTGTTTTTTAAGGCCACCACAGAACTTTGAAAGAGCAAGAGGTTAGAGCATGTGAAGACACCATTATCTTTCCTTTCTTACTGAGCTGGAGCTTTCCTTTGTAACTGCCTCACAGATAGTTGCAAATCTTTATTTTTAGAATCAGAAGAAGCTGACTTGAAAGTGTTGTGAGTGTTGAGAGTTTTGTGCAGGGCCTCCATGGAAGCCATTCTAGAAGTGGCTGAAGTTCTGTGTCCCCCCAGAGAATACATTCAACATTGGTCACCCGTGGGGACTGGGATCAGGAAGAGGCTGTAGTGAGAGCTAGAGAGTTTCTGGATCTCATAAGGCATGGAGGTCAAGGAACCACCCTCCTCTGGGACATGTGGTGAGTCCCACCCCATCTGAGATGGCTCTAGTCCTGGCCGTGACCATCCCTACACCACGAGAGTAGCTGAGGTTGTGTGGTCTGAGAGCACCAGATGACAGTGTGCTGCCACTTGCTAGCAGTCTGAGCTGGGGCAAATCATTTCCCTCCTGGAGTATTTCTGCACCAAGGAAATGGGAGCACCCACCTTAAGCAGTTGGGCATGCTGTGGGAAGACGGATGTCCTTGATGCTAGAGCCTTGTCCTTAGGAAAGGGGACAAAAAAGGGGTCTTTATTTTTTGACTTTCTTGCAGTGCTCAACTCAAATCCTGGCACATAATTGGATTCTAGTCTTTGTATGTAGAATGAATAAAATCTCATGGGCCAGAAATGGTGTGCTTTTGTCTAAATCACAAGTGGTTATTAGCAACAGAAACAAAGTGGAGTTCAACAAATTCCCTATTTAGTCTATTTAATAGGTGAAGAAATTATGGCACTTCTACTTGAAGTTGATGAATTAAAAGTGAGATTTATAAAGAATTTTTATGGGTAGTACAATGGCATAAACATTTTCTTACAAATAGAAGAAACAGGCTACATAATTTCTCATATACAATTTTCTCTCAACCATGGAAGACACGTTTAGGAAAAGGACTCAGAGGAAATATAGCAAAATACTCTTAGGGTTATCTCTTGAGTGATGGGGTTGTGATTATTTTTTTCTGCTTTTTCATATTTCTCCTTAAAAAAAACCCTTCCCGATTCTCTTCAGTGAGCAAGTATTATTCCTGTAACCAAAAAATTATAAAATGGGAGAATCTGAACCTGGAAAATAAAGAGAAGTGGCTAGAAGTTTAGGACACAAATTAATCAGGATCACACAGGGGGATATTTTTCCATTTCTTCTGCATGTCAGTCTGTTGATGTCTACAAGGTTGGGTGAGTTGCCCAAGGTCACATAGCTGAGATAGGGAGAAGATGGCACCACGGCATGGAGAAGATGGCACCGGGACATGGAGAAGATGGCACCGGGACATGGAGAAGATGGCACCGGGGCATGGAGAAGATGGCACCGGGACATGGAGAAGATGGCACCGGGACATGGAGAAGATGGCACCGGGACATGGAGAAGATGGCACTGGGACAGTGCTGGCCCCTTGCTGGGTCTTCTCTCTTCTTAATACACAGTGACTATGACCATCGTGCTTCAGCCGTGCCGGCCTCCCTTGCTGGTGGTGTCTGGCTCTGGAAGTTGATGGGAATTGGCAGTGACAGAGGCAGAAGTGTCTTCCCTGACAACTCTCACCCTTGGTTTTTTTGGAAAGGGTAGCCAGGAAAGGCCGGGTAAGTCGGGTATGATGGTCTCCCTGTGTAGCTAGGGCCAAGAACCTCAAACCTGTAGGTAATTGGTTTTGGTAACCTTGTCGGCTTCTATCCAAACCACATGGCCCCTATCCAACTTTTCACCTCCCAACAGGCTCAGAAACTGATGCCACAGCTCAAGCCCTGTTAATGTGAGCTCTGTGACAATGAAGCCTCAGCTCAGGTGGTTCTGTACTGCAGGGTACAGGCCCTGCTGTTGGTTGGTGATTGGGTGGAATTGGCACTTGAATGTCACCCAGGGAAGCTCCATTTGTGGGATGTGCCTTGTTTGAGAAGCAACCAGAAAGAGTCTGAATGGCTTGTGCCTCCATAGGAAGGGTCACTGGATTTTGCAGAAGAATCTCTGTGTGACTAGCCGTCGGCTCTGGAGAGGAGATGGCACAGCAGAAATTCTAGGTGCTCAGGACCCAGCACTGTATGTGTAAGGCTGGGATAGAAGATTTGGCTCTTCCTCTATAGAGCAGGGAAAACCAAGGCTAATTCATGAAGGCCAAGTGATCTTTGCTCGAGCCACATGGCTAGTATGAGCACCATGTCCAGCCTTCAGTCTAGCTAGTGCACGATGCTCCCAAAGTTTATCTCCATCCTGTTAGAAAGGGATAGAAAGACTTGTGCCACATGCTGACCTGGCCTCTCCTGTGGCTCTCATGGGGTAACACGTTGGAGATAGGTTGGGTTGGGGGATCACGGGTACAGCAAAGAGAACTGGTATCTGCTGACAGTTGAGGGCCTGCCAGGAGATCATTTAGCTAAAGCTGTGGCCTCTGAGTAAAAGGTTCGGTAGTATCTGGGGTGCTGCTTTTAGCATCCTTGGTCTGACTTCTACTGATCTGTCATGGTCTCATAAGGTTTCCAGGGTTTTGCCAGCTTGTTTTGTGTGGCCTCTGCACCCATACCAGGTGCAAAAGATGATCCCTGGAGAGGATAGGAACTCCTATTCCTCCCACATTCGGTGCCCTTCTCAGGTTGGTCTCTTGGGGTTAGTGGGTATTGCCTCACTGTGGTCAACCTATGTGGTCAGGAGGGATTCTGTGCCACCAGCTAGTGAGATCTCAAGCAGAGGCCACAGAGCCGAAGCTGATCCTCACATTTCTGGGGCTGAGGTGGCTAAGAGCAGCCCAGAGACTGTCCTGGCAGAATATCTGGGTGGTCATCCAGTCTGCTCCTTCCTGAACACAAGGTGACCTTTCTGTTCCAGCTTTCCTGACACAGGCTGGTCCCAGGAACTCAACTGCTAAAAAGGCAGATGCTTCTAGCACCATCCCTCATCCCTCGACAGCTGGGCAGCCATGCTAATTACATGGCCCTTGGAAAGAAGGCTGGGCTCAGCCTCTGTCCAGGAAGACTTCCTTTAGGAAGGACCTTGGGCCTTCAGTGACCTTTCTCTACCATCCCCTTTTACAGTGCTGGCCCATTGCTGGGCAGTGGACTTAGCCTGTGGGGCCCCAGCCAATGGCAATCTCTCTGTGCCTCAACCCCTCACCTAGGGATACAAAGGCCTATCCAAGGGCTGTCTTCACACTTTACCTTGTGACCCCCTCATGCCTACTATGCCCTCTACTGACCAGGTGGCTGAGATGAGCCTTGAGGACAGTACCCACACAGCACTATCCTCAGAGATATCATGGCATTTGGCACAGGTCCCAACGCAGCATCACCATCGCTCTTGCCAGCGCTGTATGGGGCTCCCCAGTGCCTAGGACAGCACCTGAGTAATTTCATTATCATTATTGCCATCAGCGAAGCGCTGTCATCACTGTCTTGAGCTCTGGTGTCTATAACAGAGCCTGACACATCACATTTGCTAGTTTCACACTGTCTTCATTGTCATCATCATTTTTGATTCCATAGCGCCGTGACAGAGCCTGACACATCATCCGTGCCATCAGCATCTTTGTCACTGTGGTCTAACTCTCTTGGGCTCGCCATTGTGTGTCACAGTGACTGACATGAGGTGGGTATCTCGTAGTTGCCTGGTGAATGGATGGAGTGAAATGTGGTGCCCATGTGCGCAAAGACCTGCAGCCACAGGGGTGAAACGGTACAATCATGTCCTCTACTCTAAATGTGGCCGTCACTTCACCTAAGGGTGACTGTGTCCACTTGGGTATCCTGAGCGAGTGGCCTGAAGTCAGGGCTTCTGCTTTCCCGACATCCACCCGCCTCTTCACAGCGTGGCTCCAAGGCTCAGCTCTGTACCTGCCACCCCTCAGCTGGCCCCTTGCTTTGTCATTTGGACAGCTAGGTCTGGTTTTAAATCTGCATTTTGCTGTGTAACCGCCTGGTAGACCCTGGCCTCAGTTTCTCTGTTTGTAATACGGATGTGGTCATCATCCCTCCCAGTGGGATTAGTATGTAGCTAGGGTTTGTTACACACTTTATGTTTTTTTCCTATCATTTATCCATTTGCTTAGAATCCTTTCATTGAGGTTTTACTGCACAATGGAAAATGGGGTGCACACAGTAGTAACGGATGCTGGATGGGCATGGTCTGGGCTCACCTGCTCACTGTTACCTTGACTTTCAGGGGTCCTGATCCAACCAGAGGTGACCTGAGTGAATACCAGTCCACCACTTTCCCATCAGCAACTCCCTACGTTGCTGTTTACCTCCTATACTCCAGGCCAGTTCTCTTAAATATGCCCTAGAAACTTTTTGTAAAGACAAGTCCCCCATACTTTAAAAGAGGGTTCTTTTCCCTTTACCTGGGGAGGACAGACCTGGGCTGACTTCTTTAAGATCCATTTGCTGCTTGCCTCTACCCAATAACCCCATCAAATCTTTCAGGTAAGGGCAGAGGCTGCTAGAAGATGCCAGAAGAAGCCTCATGCACCCAGGCATTTGCAAAGCCACCTGCATGTCCAAGTTGTGGTGCTGGGAATCTGGAAACAAGTCAGTCTAGTGCTTTGAGGTGTTCCTGCTGCCCTAGGGAGAAGTCCACGGGGCAGAACTGGCCCTCCTGGATGGATAATCTAGGACAGATGAGAGGTGAGAGGCAGTGGGACCTTTGCAACTGTGACTGTGGCTGTTTGGGCTGAGGGCAGAGCCCAGAACCCCCAGGCACTGTGCTTCCTTATGGGAGGCTGAGGAGAACTCACCCAATGCAGCACAGGGTAGGGTGCTGTGGCTGACCACAAAAGCTGGTGGACCATGATGTTTTTGTAAGGACCATGCAGCTCCCTGGGATTCACTGCCTCCAGACAGTTTCCAGCTGGAATTGGACAGGCTCAGGTTCTCCCCTTTGCCTGAGCCAGATTGTCTGCCTCCCTCTGCCTTCTTCAACCACTCACCTGATCTCCAAAGCTGTTTGATCTTGGACACACTAGTCCAAGGGAACCGGCCTTGACCCAGCACTTCGGATCCATATTCCTAAGCTGGTGCATCTCACAGATGAGGGGCAGGGATTGTGCATGAGGGTATGTGGTGTGGTAGGATCACTGTCCGTGTCAAGGTGGTACACAGCGTGTGCAAAGGCCCGGAGCAGAGATCAGAGGAAACAGAAGCTATATGCTGTGACTTATTTACATTTATAGGGTGTTTTGGAAAACAAAATGCAAAATCAGAGATTCTTCTCTTTAGAGAAGCCCAGTGCCCCAGCTGCATGTTTGTTACGTGTGTTTTCTTCCAGTATCATGTAAAGCTTATTGGTATGATTCACTACGTTTATAGCCTAAAGGACAGAACTGTTTGAGAATCATCTCAGTGATTCTTATTTACTTGTGTTTTTGCTTTAGCTTTAATGGACACAGTCTGCTTTGATCACCACACGTATACACATGCATCCAAACACCACCGCGCCCGTTACCTCAATGTGTGAGGCAAGCCTTGGGGGAGGTGCTGTGTTTATATGCTCTCTGGACAGAAGACCGGGGCACCAGGCTGTGGCAGTACTCCTCATGCTGCCCAGCTCCCAAGCAGCCAGGCTACAGCAGGCTGCCTCTCAGCCTGGGTTTTTCCACTCTGCGCTGCAGACGTGGGGACATCTCAGGTTGCTGTTATGTAAGGGAGAACTGGAACAGCCCGGGCTCTGGCTATGAATGTGCCTGGAAGGGTGTGCATGTGTACCAGGGGTGTGCTGTAAGTGAGTGTGTGTGCACGTGGGTTGATGGTGTGTGTGCACGGAGGGTGTGTCTGTGTCCATGCCTGGGCTGTACTGGTGAACGTGTGCATGTATTCACGTGTGGGGCGGTGAGGTTGCAGCATTTGCAGTCAGCACACGCAGGCCAGTTTCACAGCGACAGAGGATGGGCATATGTCCCTCATGTGCCCTAGACAGGTGACAAGGCTAACATCATTGATTCCTTACTAAGCCAGGAGGTCTTTATTCTTCTCACCCCATTTTTTACCAATAGGGAACCTGAGGACAAGAAGCCCATGTCCAGGCATTGCTTTGAGCTTTTTATGAGCATTTGCATTTCTTGTGCATCTATTGTTGTGATTAGGCAGGGTGAGCAGGGCTCCTCACAACCCCCTTTCCTGTCCTGCTGCTTTTCTATTTCCCCCCTGCAACATCCAAGGCACACTTGCATGTGTACTTGCATGTACATGTGCACGTGTCTTTGCATGTGTGCTGGGCTCTCTCAGCCAGGCACAGTAGGTTGCACACAGCAGTCATTTCTCTGCTACTGAAACCTCTAGCTGGTCACAGGGTTAAGCTGCAGACACCTGTAAAATGGACGTGTTTATCCTCATGCTAACCAACCCTCATGACAGAGATGGGGAACAGAAGAGTTTTAAGACCTGTCTACCTTTGCACAAAGTGTGGGTTCTTCTTAGGATTAGTTGAATGGCAAGATAAACAAAGTAGGTGACATCAGTCTGTTCCTACTTGTTCTTGGAGCTAAATTCCTATACTAGATATCTGTTTATTTATTTATGGTACTGGAAATTAAACCTAGGACTTTTGCGCTAAACTACATATTATTTATTCTTTTTATGTATGTTTCTTACTCAAGTTTTTTTTTTTTAAATTTCAAAACAAAATCTCTTTTTAAAGAATGTTCTTTTGAGATGGGATCTTGCTAAGTTCCTCAGTTGCTCAGGCTGGGCTCAGACTTCATCTTCCTGCTTCAGCCTCCCACATAGCTGGGATTACAGATGTGCACCATCAGTAGGCATTTATTGGGAGCCAGATGTGCAGCAGGTACAGCCAGGTGCTGTTGGTTGACACCTGCAGGAGAGCCCTAGGTCCCTGTGTGGCTGCACAGCAGCAGGGCTCAGCTTCACACAGTCTCTCAGGAGCCCAAGCACTGTGTGGTGGAGTCTCCATCCCTCCCAGCTTCTGAGTCTTTGCTACCCTGGTAGAGAAAAATGCAGAGAATATGATTCCTGTGGCACAGTTTAGTGGCTTGGTCAGGAGTCCTGGCTGGTACCGAGTTGCTTGGCGATGTCCATTGCAAGAGACAATGTGGCTCAGTTACAGGCACAGCAGCAGCTCAGAGCTCATGTGACTAGATCCTGGTGGTCTCTGCTAGGAGCCACCCGCTACCAGTTTCTTGCCTAGCCAGTGTTCCTCTGGGAAGCCTGGGAACACCTGTTGCCATCCAGCCTGGAATGTACCATTCCTACTGCAGATGTGGAATAAGCTCAGTTGTAGTTGCTGCAACCTGACCTGGTGGCATCTCTGCAGGCCACACATTCTTATGTGCAGGGTCAGCTCTGCCCTAATGCACACCTGCCCTGCAGGGAGTTACAGATGCTGCTGGGCCTGAGAACACCAGAGTTCGAGGGGCAATTCTTTACCCAGCACGAATGTAGCACTCCTTACCTTTGCTTTGGCCACCAGCTACACAGAGAGGCATGTGCTTTGCTCTTGGTGGTCCGGTGGGAATGTGCTCCTTGCTGTTCCTGCTCCTTTTACTTAGGAACTTGAATCTTACACATTTCACACAAGGGACTTGAAGCCTGGTGTCCCCAGTAGCACACAGTTGAGGTCCTGTGTACCTGTAGCACCTTGGGGAACTGGAAGTGAGAGGAGGAGGCACTTGAAGCCAGACTCTGCGATGTTAGGGGTAGGCAGGGTCTGCACAGAGTCTTGGGGTGCCATGGCCCTCTTTCCTGGGTTGGCTAGGATTTGGATCCCTAAGTCCCTTGGCACCCCAGCTGGTAGCTCACCTGACTCCACAGATCTCCACATGAGTTTCCTGCCTCTGGGGTGAATTAGCCTGAAAAGAGAACAATGAAAGCAAAGCATAAGTATTAAAATTTTTGACCTGGTTTAACTTCTTTAAAATAAAATACATCAACTGTTAGCGAGTGGACATTTAGTCTTGATTTGATTTTAAATCGTATTCTACAGTAGACTTTTCAAACCTTAGTCATATTTTTCATGACTTTTCCTATGTACTTTGGATTTTTCACATTTTCTGGTAGGTTTTATTTATTTATTTTTTGAGGGGGTAGTAGTAGTGGAGAGGGAAGGACAGATTGGAAGAAACGGAGAGTTCTGGAAAGGGAAGGAGACCAGTAGGTGGATTCAAGATTGTAGCATTTCCGAAACATGTGGGTCCCCTGCCTGCATGGTCCAGGTGCCCAAAAGCAGAGATTTAGGATGGGGCTGGGTCAATCTGACTTGGGGGCTTACAGAGGTGCCAGACTCAGTCCGAGGCTCTGGGTGTCTCCTCCCCCATGCTAGTGAGTGAACGCAGCGTGCCTCACCAAGAATGTTCTTTTCTTGCAGAGTATGGGAGTTATGGAATCTAAAAATATCTTAGCTCTACGCCTGGCACTATGTATGCCCTAAATAAACAGTGGTCATTAGCATTATCTTTGTTATATTTTGTCAACGTCAAAATGACACCGATTGATAGCAGTTTGAGAAAGAACTCACCATGTGACACTTTTACTCATCTATGAAGAAGACAGTGACTTGCCCCTGGGGTCCGGAAAAAGATGGCAAGTGGGACCCCTGGGCTGGCACCTGTGTCTGCAGCTGCCCAAGAGCCCGCCAGAGGTCGCCCTTGCACCTTGGGTAGCGGTGGGGCCCTGGAGCACAGGGGAAGGGCTGTCTGTCCCGAAGCCCACTCTGCTTGCTCCTCAGGGCAAAGTTGCCTAAGAATCTTTTCCAACAGCAAACTGGTGTGTGTGTGTGTGCGCGCGCGCAGGATGAATTAGGAAAGCTTTATAAAGTGGTGTGTTACAGGGAGGAATGTTTCATTCACGTTCAAACTTCACAGAAGACAAAGTCGAGGCTGAGAGAATCTAGGCAGTGCCCAGGGCTGCGGTTGGTAAATAGGAGACAGATCAAACCCAGATCTCGATTCCCACCTGGGACCTCCTCAGGATACCCCACTCCCACCTACCTGCACCCTGCTTGGGGCACACAAATGGTTTCCTTTTCTGTCATTGGCAGATGCCTGGTCTTAACTCATTTGGAGTGTGTTCACACAGACCCTGGCAGGGTCCGTGTGCTGGGACTAGCAGCAGAATGCATGTTTCAGGCTGGAGCAGGACTCACCAAGGCATACCAGATCCCCTGGAAAGTTCTCCTCTCTAGTCAGGCGTTCTCAAAGCCAACCAGTGCCATTCTTCAATGAAAATGTGGCCTCTTAATTCTTATCAGTGCAAAATCTTACACGTCTTTTATAAATATTTCATTCCCTTCCAGCAGCAAATTTTCTGGTGTCTGAATCCTGGTGTGGCCATCTCCTATGTGCTGGGTAGTGTTTCCCCACGTAGCTGTGGGTGGAGGAAACAATTACCACCTCTTTCCTGGCACCAGAGAGCTCATAGAGTACATGGCAGAAGAGAAAGAGGAAGCTGGGGGAGGGAGGTGACCCTCCATGGTCCCTGAAGCGGCAGTCAGGGCTCAGATCCCATTGGGCTGATGAGGGGGACCTTTTAGAGCATCCTCTACAGTGTTGAAGGTTTGCAAGCTATGATGTGCTATGGACATCTGGGCAGGTCACTTACAGGCAGGGGTTAATGGGCCTAGACTGCCAGGAGTCTGAAGGGATCCATAGACAGTTCTTGAACACTGCAGCATCAGGAGTGAGGCTGGTCTCGGTTGCCCCTTGCACAGGCTCTTATTCAGCCTTTCCCAGTGGGAGAGTCTACTAGACACTCACGGGATCTCTAAAGAAAGTACTGTTCAGGGTGGAGACAGGTTGAAGGCACCTCCTAACTGATGGTCCTCTTGCTCTCAGGAGATTTTGTAGGTGATGGAGAGTGCAGGGACCCTGCCCAGGAGCATCATCTCTTGTCTTTGCTGGTTTTTGGGCAGGACCAGACACAATAGCTATGAAAGTTTCATTACCCTGAGGGAAGAAAGAACATCTTTTTTAAAAAAATTTTGTTTGGTGAGCTAGCTGTAGTGGAGGGATGCAGCTTCTTCACTGCTCAGCCTTTCTCGGGATGGGTCAGAAGCCCCACTAATCACCATGGAGGTCCATCACCACCAGGCTCGTGGGAACATTGGGTGCAGTGAGGCATATCTCTAAGCACCCAGGGCTCCTCTGTGCTGTTCCCAGGAACTCACAGAGTAGAGGCAGAATTCCTCATTGCTCTCCTGGAGCTCACAGTGTACAGCAGGGCTAAAGAAAGTGGGAGAAAGAAAAACTCCCTCCCCAACAATGTTCTGGACCACAGTGGCCTGCTGCCCAGTGGGCTGGAGGAGCTATGGTCTGAGAGGCGGTCCTCCTCATGGATCTGGTTTTTCACTTCAGTGTGGGAATGGAAAGAGGCACAGAAAGAGCTATCTGGAAAGGCCCTGGTGAAGGAACAGGCTGTGGGTCAGTCCTACTGTACCTAGGCATTGCTGCATGAGGGTCCCAGAAAACACTTGGGTGCTGTGAGGTCAGCCCCCTGCCATGTCTAAATGCAGCCTGGGGCTCAGCTCCCAGTGGGCCTTGGGACCCAGCTCTAGTTCCTAGTTGCAGGTGAGGGTGCTGGTGAACCGGTCAGCTGTGAGTGGGGACAGAGTCCTGGGGATGTGGTGGTGATGGTGGGGCAGGTTCTTGTTCCTCCCTGCTTCAAGTCTCATGTATTAGTTCTATGGTAAGTAGACCTGGTAAGAACCCCCAGCCTTTTTTTTTCCAGTTGGGGGTCTTTGTAGGAATCTGGTGGCTTTCTCACCTTTCAGGATTTATAAGTAGATATTTATACATCTTTCCTAAGAGTGTAGGCAGGATTGAAGGAAATCAGTGAAGGAGGAGAGAGATGTACTCAGTGCAGACATATTACATACCTGGGGACCAGCTCCTATGACCTGTAGTGAGTTGTTCTTGTTGAGAGTTGGTTGGACCAACCAGAAGAGGCCACAGGTGCAGTCGATGTAGCTTATACAGGAGGGTAGAGCATAGGGTAGTGGTGGGGAAACTGGGGGTGCCCTGCACAGCCCTCTTCTTCCTAGAAGACTTGAAATTTCTACAGTTCTTCTCTCACTTCAGAGGGAGTCATCGTGTTCTGAGGCCACTGGGCTGCAGGAAATGTATTAATATGGCAGGTCCTTGAACTTGGTGGTGTTTGTCTCCCACACTCTCTCATGCATGTGTCTCTCCAAGGCACAGTGTCAGTATAATAGACCAGTAAAATGTCCCATAAGGCTTAAAGGTGATCAAGCTCTTCCTTTCTGCAGTGTAAAAGAGCACGAAAGGGCTGTCACTTTACATGGGACATACAGTGCAAGTGTTTTGCCTTCTAGGTCAAGTGAAGGGAACTGTTGTTGATCTTCCTGACAAGGTTGGGAGTGGTGCTGAGAGACAGGGGAGCCAGGCATCTGGTGTTTAGTTTTTGACCCAGAAAATGCGGTGTTGATTTTTTCCCGAAAATGCATCCCCTCCGGAACTGTTAGCATTATAGCATATTAAGTTTCTAACATCTACTGCTATGCTCCTGCATCCATCTGGCTTCTGAATCAGCTCTGCAGGTGAGCTATGCAGAGATGCGGTGGGTTCACACCTGTATGTTTTAGGTTTACCTGCCTGTTTACCAGGATGTGCTCCATTCTTTCCTGAAGACCTGAGTTTCTGTCTGGAGTCCTCCCTCTAGGCAGAACAGATTTTTAGTAACCATGATACACGATTTTGCTGGTGATGCACTCACCCATTTGTTGAAGTGTCTTTGTTTTTTTCTTTGTTCTTGAAGGTTATTTTCTTTGGACATAGAATTCTGGGCTGACAATGTTTCCTTTTACATCTTCAAAGATGCGGTTCCACTGTTTGCTGGCTTCATTGTTTATGCTCAGAAGTCTTCAGGATTCACCTTGTACATGTGTCTGTACATGTGTTGTCCTTCTGACTGCTTTCCAGCATGTCACTCTTTGGCTTTCAGAAATTTGACCCCAATGTGTGTTTTTCTCTGTTTTTATCTTGCTTGGGGTTCAGTGAGCTTGAATCTGTACATTTGTCTTTCACCAAGTTTGGTGAATTTTTATCTGTTATTTCTTCTGTTCTTTTCCCTGTCTCATTCTGTCTTTCCTTTCCTTTTGTGAAACCTTTTGATACTATTCTCAGGTCCCTTAAGGTTTGTGGATTTGTTTTTCTCAGTCTTTATTCCTCTTTGTCCTGGGTACAACTTTGCATTATATAACTTTTCCTCGTGGCAAGGAATGTGTGGTTCCTGAGGGTAGGCTCAATGCTGGCTGAGGTGCTGGGATTGAGGGCCAAAAATGGTGAAGAGAAAGACCCTTAGAGACAAATGTGCAATAATACTTTATCTCTCTTGAGAGTGGAGTCTTGGTAGATAGGTCACTTGTGCTATGGGAGAGACAGACAGATTGAGCCTTACGTGACCAGGCCCCCCCACAGTAGGATGCTGTGGTGGGGCAGAGGACTCAGGCCTGCTGTGTCCTAGTCTCAGCAAATGTGCCCAACAGCTTACCTGGAAACACTGTCATCCCATGCATCAGATAAAACCTGTGTTGTAAGAAATCCTCTAGAATCAACATGACATGAGTGTGTGTTTCAGGATAACAAATGGACCCTTTTTGACAAGGCAGAAAGATTAGGACTGTCCTCCAAATTCTCAGTCCAAGCATTGTCCACAATCTAGGATTTTTTCAGGCAGTATTCCTCCTAGAATCTGAACCAGCATCTACTGTGTCTTGTGTTCTTTTTGTCTTATTGTCCTTGTCCTGGCCCTTTTATCATCACTGGTCAGCTGGGTGACCTGGCAAACAACCTTACCTTTGTAGTTCATCGTCCTTGTTCTGAATGTGTGCAAATGCAGACCCAACTGTGCAAAGTTGCTGAAGGGGAGAAGGGACAGATGGGAAGCTACACAGACCAGGTCTTCAGGGGCTGCGCGTTCCCTCTTTTCTATAAGGCTACAGTCACACCGTGGTGGAACTTTATGCCCTCCTGTACTAGGGCAATATTTTACCTTTTAGGCATTTAGGTGTAGAGGACTCCAGTGAATAAAACATGATAATGCTTGTCCTCATGGTATTTATGTCTCATTCTCACTCTGCCACTACCTCTCTCAGTGCTAAGTCTTAGTTTTAGCCTCATTGTTGGCAGCTAAAACCTCTGGGCTCAAATCCCAAGTCTGAAGAAGTCATTACCCTACTATTAAGTCACTAACTCAGTTTTCCTGTCAGCAGTGTCGGGATGATTATGCTTATTTTATAGGGTTATTAGACCGTTAGACTGAGTGACATGTATTCAAAAGGAGTCGGCATAGAGCCTGGCACACAGCTGTCATTCTTCCCATATCCACTCTCCATGTGGATCCATGGTGGGCTTAATCTTCTCCCTTGAACTTCACACTTTTGTAGTTTTCTTAGGTGGAAATAGGCTGTTTTCTTTAAAAAATGTGTATTACTCTGGCAGCACTGAAATGCTCCTGATGTGAAAGCACAAGTGACATTTCTTGGTTGAGTCTCCTCTGCTTTCTAGGTTACAGTACAGGCTGAGCATCCTTAGCTTTACTGCCTGTATTGCACAGTAGAAGTGTTTGGGATTTTGGATTCCCTCACCCCCATCAGCTTCTGAGATACTTGCAAATACATAATGATGTACCTCAGGCTGGGGACCCAAATCTGAACACGAAATTCATTTGTGTTTCATGTCTACCCTGTACCCTTTGGCTGAAGGTAATTTCATACGATGTTTTAAGTAATTTTGCATAGGAAAAAAGATTCATGGTGTGGGATTTTCTGCTTGTGGCTCATGTTAGCATGAAACATTTTGAATGTTGGAACCTATTGGATTTCAGATTAGGAATGCTCAACCTGTGTTCCACCCTATAACATATGACTTTTAAAAAGCAAAACAAAAACCAGACCCTGGCTCTCTTTGGTTCTTCTCTCTGCGCGTGGGATAAAGAAGGATATAGTCATCCCTAACCTCCCAGCCAGAGCGCCTCTGTTACAGCCCTGCACACCCCAGGGCCCCAGGACTGCTACTGATGGTTGCCCCTGTTGTCTCCCTCCTGCAGGTTACGGGCACGCGGCACCTGGCACCGACGCGGGCAAGGCCTTCTGCATGTTCTACGCTGTGCTGGGCATCCCCCTGACGCTGGTCATGTTCCAGAGCCTGGGTGAGCGCATGAACACCTTCGTCCGCTACCTGCTGAAGCGCATCAAGAAGTGCTGCGGCATGCGCAACACCGAGGTGTCCATGGAGAACATGGTGACCGTGGGCTTCTTCTCCTGCATGGGCACGCTGTGCATTGGGGCGGCCGCCTTCTCCCAGTGTGAGGAGTGGAGCTTCTTCCACGCCTACTACTACTGCTTCATCACGCTGACCACCATCGGCTTTGGGGACTACGTGGCGCTGCAGAGCAAGGGGGCTCTGCAGAGGAAGCCCTTCTACGTGGCCTTCAGCTTCATGTACATCCTGGTGGGGCTGACGGTCATTGGCGCCTTCCTCAACCTGGTGGTCCTCCGGTTCCTGACCATGAACAGCGATGAGGAGCGCGGAGAGGGCGAGGAGGGCGCGGCGCCCCCAGGCCACCCGGGCGGCGTGGTCACCCACGTCTCGGAGGAGGCCCGGCAGGGGCGCCCGCGGTCCCGGGGCGAGGGCGGCGACCTGCAGTCCGTGTGCTCCTGCGCCTGCTACCGCTCGCAGCCGCAGAACTTGGGAGCCAGGCTCGCCCCGCAGCCGCTGCACTCCATCTCCTGCAGAGTCGAGGAGATCTCGCCCAGCACGCTGAAGAACAGCCTCTTCCCGTCCCCCATCAGCTCCGTCTCGCCGGGCCTGCACAGCTTCGGAGACCACCACAGGCTGATGCGGCGTCGGAAGTCCGTCTAAGTGTGGGGAGGGAGTGGAACGGAAGAGTCACTTGTCATGTGGCTGTAAGTTCCATCGGCTCAACTCGTCTTCCCCTCTTTATTTATTTATTATTGTTATTCTCTTTTGTTACTTTTACGGTCATCACCATTACCTTCTCTCCTCCGCCCTCTCTCGGTTTCATTCCTCTCCTCACCTTTCCAGCCAGCCAGAGCAGCCCAAGGGGAAGCTAGAGGCCCATCCTCTGAGCCTCGCATCTGAGCGCGAAGCATGGATTTCTTCCGTCCTCCCCAGCAAAGGATGCCTTACGTCCCCCGCCCTCCCCTTTCCCTGGGGCGGCTTTCCCAGGTCAGGTGTGAGACCAGAACACGAGGCAGAGCTGAGAGGATGCCCACCCCGAAGCTGCTCACCAGGCTGAGCCCCTTTGGCCACTGCCCCTGGCGGTGTGTCCACCTAACTCCTTCTCTTTTCCTCTCCAAGGACTGGGTGGCCGTGTGTCTATGTGTGTAGTGTGAGTGTGTGTGTGTCTGCATGTGGGTGTCTTTTGTGACAGGATGAAGGTGTCAGGAGTTCATTTTCCTTCCCCCTCACACGACAAGTTTTTCTTAATGGCCTGTTTGGGCTACTTCCAGACACAATGGGAAACCCATGAGGGTTTTTAATGCATCGTCTTGCCAAATTAAGCATGTTCCAGGGGCAGGATTTACCCCAGAGGTGTCCTGACCACAGTTTTAAAACACTAGGCTCTAAATTATGTTAACATTTTTCCGGTGGGTGGTGGGCAACAAGACGCTGATGACTTTAACTTGCCAGTTTAGAAAATTTAAAAATCACGCACTTTGTGAAACTGGTATGCTTCATTGACACAAGAAAGCAAATGGAACCATGGAACAATCAAAGCCACTAATATTAATTTATTGAAGACAATTTTAATTTTAATCATCTCCAGTTCCAACAATTTGCCACACAGCTGGAGTTGTCAAGAGAAACTGGGAAATTGTTGGGGTCACAGAGTATCTATTTTATTATTTCCTTCTTATTGATGATGACGATGACGACGATGATGATTTTGTGTAGCATCTACTATGTGAATAAGAATTATAGTTTTGGAATGCTTGGATGAGAATGTGGATGTGGTTTCCTAATAAAAAGTGACAGGGCATTCCTTGTTTAATGTATATATATATATTTCACGAAAGATTGTCTCTAATTGCTTTTGATTTGTAAATAGGGGAACATTCATGTTGGTCTCAGGAAGAGTTTAGAGGCTGTATCTTGGCCTACTGGGAACTTGTCAATCTCAGGGGATGTTTTTGTCTAGATAGTGGAGAAATTCCTCCCTGCTCTCAGTAGGGGTGACCCCAAAGGGAAGACTTGCTAACCTCTTAGGGGGACCATTTAGGCTAAGGAATATGGCACATTGTAGGCCCTTACACTGGCAGGAATAAGGGACAGTTTAACCTCCACATTCACTGAGGGGACTTTAATTTCTCTCATCATCATCCCTGCCATTTCTAAAAGTCACCCATTCACTCATCCCCCGTTCGCCTTTCGTACACTGGAAGTTCCTGCTCCTGGACCGAATGGCCTTTGGCTGCACTACGCAGAAGGAGCGTGCTTACTGGCCTCCGGGATTTCTTAAAGGAGACAACACCCAAATGCCACCCGTCCCAAGTATGTGGGCCACTGGGCTGAAACCAGGAGCATCCGAGACTCCTCTGGAAAGGCTATGCATGCACTTTACTGCTACACCCTGTGTTGAAATGTCCCCTTCGTCTAGGACACAGGACCTTCGGAAAGAGTCTGTGAAACTTAGACTCTCTTGGCCAAAGTTGACAGTTATCTTCAAGGTTTTTATCAGTTCACTGGTTTTCCAGATCTTGTTTTATGAAGCGCCCTACCTAGGGCTCTAAAGTATATCCAGAGGATAGAAGCACTTGCTTGAATTTTTTCCTCTCTGAAGAGAGTGTTGGCTGTAGGAGGTCACACATAGGTGTAAAAATATGAATGCATATTTACAGAGTACTTTATGCTTTGGAGGAGGCTGCCTGGAATACATATAGAAGTTCTCTGGAAAACCTCTGTAAGATTTGCCCTCAAATGGGGGGTGTGCATGTGATAATCTTTGATCTGCACATGGCACTGAAAGGGTGAAGAATTTGCTCAACATTACAGAGCTGATCCTTGACAGAACCAAGACCACAGTCTCAGTCCCAACCCTAGAAAGGTCCAAAATGCCAACTCCTCCAAGCCAAGGTCCCAGTTTTGCCCTCCTATGAGGGATTCTGCTTCTCGGTCTGCACAGGGATGCGTGCTAGGCCCTTGGAGTCAGTCAGAGGGACACTGGACCCACCCCTCCCTTCAGAGCTGGTTTCCCACTAAACTATCTGTGTAAGGTGGTCATGCAGTGACCATTCTGCTTGGATGCTTCCTGTGATAGGGAGTGCCTCTCTTCCCAGGGAAACATAGAAAACATTCTCTATGTTTCCACAGAGTCGACTCCCTTCTTTGCAGCAAGGTAGGATGAACACTTTCTTTCTCCTCTGGTGATGACAATTTAAGTAGTGGAGGCAACTTATACCTTGTCTTGGTTCTGTGTCCCTCTGGTGTCTTCTGCCCTTTGCAGCCCTCTGAAGGAAGAGCACCAAGTCTTCTCCAAGGTTAAGCTTGCAGTGTTAAGGGCATGGAGTGGATCTTTTTCTCAGATGTTTCGTCTGTTCCCCTTGTGTGATCTGGCTAACGAGTGCCCTGCACACATCCAGTAAATGCTCTTAGAGTGAGATGTCCAGGGACAGTGGCTCTTGGTATGACAAGAGGGGGACATCTCTGCTGGAACCGCCACAGTCAGTGGCTGAATCAAGGAGCCTCCAAGCCAAGAAGCTCAGCCTGCATGTTCCTGTGGATAACCCTTGTCTTGAGGGGAGGAGACCAAGGTTCAGAGAGGTGAATGTTGTATGAGGCCACAGTCTAGGTTTTCACACTTGTTACTCTTTCTACTGTTGTCCTGGCTGCTTTTGTCGTTGCTGTTGTGTACAGCCTTCCAAAGATCCCCTGTTGCTGGACTTTTTCGTGTTTCTGGCCTCTCTTCCTCTCTTGTGCATTTGGTACTTTCCTGTGGCTGGTGAACTTGTACCCTTTCTCCAGTTAACCACGCCCATCCAGCCAGGGCGATGAAAGCACACAGGTTGTGTGGCTGACTGGCTTCATCTTCTGTCAGGACAAACTCAGGAAGAGTTGTGTTCTATCAGAAACACAGGAGGCTGCCTCATCTTCCAGAACTCAACATGCCTTGTATATACTTAATAAGATTTCTGATTCTCACTTGAACTCTTTACCACTAAGAAATCTCCATCTTTACTCCATGAAAGACAGGAAGAAGGTGGGAAGCCCTACTGACTATCCTGGAGCCTATGCTTGTTACTTTATAGAGGGCCTCCCGCTTCGAGCCTTACAGCACCATAGTAGCAGAAGGTGCAGTCTTGTCCATCAGCCTGTTAGACACTTTACATAGCAGTGAACCAGTCTCTCTGGGTCCAGGGATTACTGGATAGTCCCAGAGCTGGGGCCAGCTCTGTGCTTCTCATGTGCACCTGTCATGAAACAAAGGCAGCAGCCTTACACCCTGCAAGCTCCCTGATGTGTTCCCAGTGCACACTAACTGGTTGAGAGTGTGGCCCATGATCAGACACGAGCATAGCAGATTACCTGCTACCTAGAAGTTCCCTGGATCGTTCATCCTTTCCGGGGAGGAAGTAAATGGATGCAGGTTACTACCTGGAAAAACCTCCTGGGGAGGTGCTCATTAGAAGCCCACTCTGACAAAGAGGGAGCAAGATTCATCTCAGCTCACTTGTTTGTTCTCTGTGCACAAGGACCTGATTGCAAACACCTGGAATGTAACTAAGAAACAACAGATAAATCTCAGCAGATCATTTTTCTCTGTCTCATCCAGAACTGAAAGCCTAAGGGGTTCTGTTTCCCAGAACAAACACTTGCAGCTGGTGGAGAGAACAGAGTTAGAGAGCTCGTTGCTTGTGTGCATTGGGTGGAAGAGGGAGGTGAGAGATGTGAACGCAATCACTGGCCTCCAAGGCTTCTGCTCTCTTTTCTTTCACATTATTTTTATAATGAACCCTAACTGAGATGCCCAGGAAGGGCATCCACAGAGGTGTGAGTTTGGAGATGTATGCTGGGACGTGCCTTCCAGTCAGTACCGCAGTGGCTGTCATCTGTGAGTGTGGCTTAGGTCTTAAAGTGGTGTGACCTGGGCTCACACTTGTAAAATGTTTTTTTCCCCCTGCAGAGTCATGGTCTTCGTGGGATCCTGGCCACATCCTAGGCAAGGAAAGAGTGGCGGCACATTGTGTCTTGCCTCACTGGGCTCCTGGAAGTCATTTCACTCCCAGAGCCTTGGTAGCGTTTTCCTTAACACAGTGAGAGAGCATAGGTGTGAACTGTGGACACTTAATCCCAAATGAACTTGACCCGTGAAGACATTGGGCCTGGATATTCTGATCACTGGGCCTATTTGAAGGTTGAGCTCTCAAAAGGAGTGTCAAACCAGCTTCATTTGACAGGAGACTGGGAGCTGGGAAGATGAAGAGACACAAACAATGGCAGAAAGCAATGGTCACCACATGAGCCAAGGCCCAGTATGCTCTGGATTCTCCAGAGTGCTGAGCATTAGAGTATTTTATGTTGTTCTTTCATGACCACATTTTGATAGAGGCTGCTGCTCCAGAAAAACCAAAGTCTGTGATCATGACCCCCCTACCAAGTTTGCTTTGAAAATCCCAGAGTTACAGAAAAGTCGAAGGCATAGTACAATGAGCCTTTCCCTTTGTTCTAGACCCACCAGCCTCAACACTTTGCCACCCCTTTATCCCCTCAACTCTCCCTCAGAGACATTTGGAGGAAAAAGTGTCATGTCTACAACTTTTAGGTGGTTCAGCCAAAGAAAAACATTGTATATCTCTCATGAACAAGTGCATTCTCCTACATAGTGCCATTGTCACACCTAAGAAATTTAGTATCATATATTAGCTAATATAATCTGTATGCAAAGATCCCAAGTTCCCCCCAAAATATCCTGCAGAGCTTTTTGTGAATCTAAGGTGCCATCCAACAAATGTTCCAGACCTGCTTGTCTTGTTGTTCCAGACCCCCCCAATTGAGGGCATCTCCCTCACTGTTTTTGTCTCTTGATGTTGATATTTTTGAAGAGTCCAGGCCCATAGTCCTGTAGAATGCCCTGCTTTTGTCTGCTTGTTCCCTCAGGTTGAGGAACTGTTGGCAAGAAAATATTGTAGTTGCTGTTGTGTAGCTATGACTTACGCACTTGATGTCTGTCTCTCTGGGGACCTCTGTGGTTACTGCTTTCATTGTGAATAAATAAGTCATATTAAATGTTGTTTTCCTCTGTTAGGGGAACTAACTGCAGCTTCAAGAGACGTGTCCATGGATTCTGGGTCTCACAGCCGAAGCCCAAGCAGGCTTTGGATTTCTGGCCTCTCCCTGGGACCTCTTCTGTGTGGGTCAAGTGTTAGCACACTGACCCCAAACACATGTGGGAATGGTCCAGCTACCCATAGACAGAAAGCACAGACAGATGCTTGTGAGGGTCCCTGCAAGCCACTCAGGCTGCCTCGGCCCCTACCAGCTCCAAGAGTGGAAATGTCCTTCTCATTCATTACTCCCAGGTGTGATTATTATGCCACTGCCTTGGCCATTAAGAGTTACAGTTGTGCTTTGTCTTTGGCATGTTTGCCCTGGAAAGTTCTAGGGCACAGTCCATTCTGTGACGGTCTTATGAAGCACACCAGCTGTGGCTGTCACCTTTCCTTTTGATCAAGGAACTATGCCCATACAGGCTCCACTGCCACTCAGCAAGGTCTCCACGCCACTCAACAGTGCACAGGTGGAGACGAAGTCTTGCCGCTCCTTTCAAGGTCTCTCCTCACCGGATGGCCTGGTGGAGTCATGCCCTCCCCTTGACTGCTCCAGTGATTGCTTCTATCATGAAGCAACATACTGGGAAGCAAACCTCCTAGGTTCCTAGCCTTAGAAGCAGTGAGTGTCAGGCAGAAGGGAGGGTGACCTTGAGCAGGAAAGAGACAACTCTACTTCTTGCATCTACACTGCCATCATGGAAGCACACCTGCACATGCTAGGGTGGAAACGGTAGTTCAGTGCAAGTCTCCAGAAATCACTTCTGACCCACGTGATGTAAACCTGTCACTGATTGTTTGGTTCCACGTGCCTGGTGGCCGTATACAAAATGGGGCCAGATGTTGCCCACCACTAGCATTCCCTGTAGGGTAGTGGCCAATACATTGTCACCCTGGACAAGCATGCTTGGGACACTGTACACTGCAGAAGGCGGGCCGATGATGGGAATGCCATGAGGGGACAGGGTTGAGTCAGTGCCATTTTCTGTGGTAGCACACTTGCTGGAGGCTGAGCAGTTTTGGGGATGTACCATGTGAGTGACACAGGTCCTGCCTCTCAGCAGCCCCGCTCTGCTCCTTCTCATTCTGCTGCCCCCGGGGAGGAAGGAGCAGATGGCTGCTTGTCTTCATGGAGTAGCAGCATGCAGAGTGAGAACTGCCCAAGCCTCGCCATGTTAAACACCTGGCACTTCCCTCTGCCATTAGTGGGTGGGGAGTAGTCATGCTTCACTGAGCTTTGGTTTTGCTGCCTGTGAGTTGGACGTTATGAATACTCCCTATACCCTGGGTGTCTGGGAGAACTAGCTCTGATGGCACCTCTTGGGTACCTGCTATGTGCCAGACACTGTACAAGTGTTCCCTTTGTTTCCTGGGAAAGCATGTCCTCTCACCCTCAGAGTCCACTTGGTCCAACTCACCTTTGCTTTACTGGGGCCCACACCACTCAGACACTTTCAGACCCCGACATGATACAGTGCTGTACAATGAAGCCATCACTGCCCCCTGCATGTGTGTTCTACTTGGGGATAGCAAGGGAACTCCACTTAGGAAATAGGCTGGTGAGGCTCAGGAAGTTTGCAAAGCTTGGTCTTCAAGCCAAGTGCCCCGACTGCAAGCACATAGTGAGGGTGGGGAGGGGTGGAAGAAACGGGGGCTGGGGGCTGGGTCTCTGTGATTGCCAAAGAGGTGGTCACAAGGCATGACTCAGGAGGGAGAGGGCTGGTACCTCCAGGAAAATCAGTTGGGGGAGGAGGTTCATGCTGGGGAGAAGGTTTCTGATGGGGAGGTGTTAGGTAGGAGAAACTTCCAGTCCAGTCAGAAGGGTGTTCCCTTAATGTGTTAAAAATCCCAGCACTGTTGTAAGTACCATGGATAAAACTAAGGTATGAGCCCTGTTCAGATTAGGCCTTGGATCACTGTTATTAACCATGCAGACTTCTGTCCCCAGGCATCTCTTCTCCATATCAACGGACCTCAGAGGGCACATGGAAGCTGACGGTAGTGAGCTCTCTGGCACAGCGGGCAGGCTGGAGGCCCGTGCTGAGGCAGGCCTTCCAGAAGGATGAAGGGCTTCCACTGGACCCCTCCAGCATACCCTTGTGAACTGGGGAGGTCATCTCTGCCTGGGAGGTAGAGCTGAGAATGACCTAGAGGACAGCGACGCTCAATCCTGGGAACACGCCCATCTCACGGAGCTTTACTTTTCCATCTGTGAAGGAAGGACCTGGAGGGGTGGAATTGCTGCAGAAGGATGGGAACAACCCATCTCTCAGATACTGGTGTAAACGACCTTCTGGGACATGGGGCTGGGAATCTGCCCCCAGTGTCTTCCCAGTTTTGTCTGAAAGCAAGTATGGGACAAACAAGTCCACGGGAATATGGGTGTGTTTGGCCTTCTGGTCACCTACCTCCCTTGACATGGTGACAGTTATTGCAGGGTAAAGGGTGACCTGGGAGGACAGAAGAGGGAAAATTGGGGCTAGAGGAGAGGAAAACGTGTTCAAGGGGCAAGAGGTTTTATTTGGGAAGTTTTTAGTCTTCATAACTTCCCTTTGACTTTTTGAGTCCTCACTCTAGAGATCTCAATCATCCACAGAGTGTGGCTCATTTTCAGTCTTGTAAACTTCAGCCGTGAGCCTTGGGCTCTGAAGCTGTCTGGAAGTGGGTGATGGGAACACTAGGCATCCGCCCTGGCTTCTATTTATGTTTCATGTGTAAACAGGTTGTGTGGCTGTGACAAGTCACTTCTTGTCCTCTTTTACAAAAGACAGTATGGCCAGGTGAGAAGCATTTGTCTCCAAGACAGGCGTTGGTGGATAAATGGAGTCAGTGTCAGTGTACACCACACTCTTTGTTGGCATTTCGGTGGGAAGGTCCAGAGAGGGGTGGGGGCAAGGCTGAGTCCTCTCAGCAGGGAGCTGCCTCCTCAGTTGGGGTTGATTTTTCTCCCCTGAGAGTCTCCCATTTTCCAGGTGACATTGTCATATGGACTTCCCTCACTGAGAAACATGTCTCTGTCCAGCTTGGACTCTTCTTTTGATGGGTGCCCCTTCAGTTGGGCTCCATAATCAGCATTAGCCAGCTATCTGGACAATGCAGTGGGGTTGAGTGTGGCTGGGGGTATTTGCCAGTGAACCAAAGCCTACGTTCTCCTTACCTTCCCTCACCTAGGAGGATGATGCAGCTCCTGAATGTGAGCTATAGTGGTGGGGCCTGGGGGCTCCACTGGGCCCCTTTCTTTGTTGCTGGTGCATGCAATGGTCCTATGCTTCTTCACAGCACAGTTGTGGGTCACCTACGGTGAGGCCATGGTGAGGCTAGCGGGTGACTATCTTGTGTGCTTCCAAGATCTTGCATCAGGAGTAGGTGACCAGAGCATGCACTGAACCAGAACATGCCTCAGTAATTGTTTCTTTTTCTCGAACTGAATCTTAGAATTTGGGTAGAGAAACAAAAATCTAATGAAAAGAAAAATGCGATTAGTGGGAACCCAATGAAGCAGAACCCACAATTAGCAAGATTTCTCTATAATTTGATGGCTCCTCAGAGAAGCACATACTCCTGAAAAGTGCTAATTATATATTTGTTTATTCAGTCCACAAATAGCATTGTGACAGCTGGTTTTGGGCTAGGAAGGCCTTCACAAGGTCATCTCAGCCCACCTCCTGCCTTATCAGAAATTTCCACCGAATAGGCTTTGCACTGAGCTAGGTGACACTGAGGACATGCTGTGTGCAGCTTAAGTAGGGAAACAGGTTAGCCCCATCTGGGAGATGGTGATGATGTTCTTGTTACATCCAAAGCATTGATGAGAAGGTTCCCAATTAAAAACACATAGACACAAGGGACAAAGACGATAAGCAGAATTTAAACCACCAAACTGATTAACTGGGAGAAAAAAAATTCTAGTCTATCCCCACAGGCCAGTGGGTTGCTGATAATCCCTGTTAGATATGCAGTTTTAACTATTGAAAAGGAAGAAAATCGTTGGTGATCCTCAGGCATAGAAATTAAGCTTGAATTAGTGTCAAACTCATCAAAGTGATTGGCCTATACTCACAAGAGATTTGTTTTAGGGGGAGGTGGAGGAATGGGGATATAGACCTTCATGTAATCGTTTGGGGTGTGTGTGTGTGTGTGTGTGTGCACATGTGTGTGTGTGTGCATGTGTGTGCGCACGCACTTGTGCATATTGTTTGGATATCTCTGTGTCTCTGGATTTGTGTGTTGTGTTTTTTACAGTTTTTTTCCTTTCCTTTTTGTGTTGGCACGGCTGGACATTCGTGTGCAGTGTGGTAAGCGGACTGGATTTGGTTTGGATGGTGAAGTTGCTGGAGGTCTGTCCAAACTCACCTTGTGAGTGGGGGTGGGGGGAGGTGGGTGGACTCCAGGACAGTTCTACAAGAAATGGGATCCAGTTACCACAGGGACCAGCGTGGCTACCCTTCCAGAGGGTGGTATGGTTTGTCACAAGCTCCTCCCAAGGCCCTGATTTTTCACTGTGGTAGGAAAGTGGATTTGGAGTCTAGTTCAACTAAGGTGGAAGCCACAGGCCTTGGTGGGACTCTGGACCAGACTTGCCAAAAACAGGCATTCCAATGCTGCTACAGAGATGCAGACTCAAAGAAGCCTTTACTGCTGTGTACGCTCCAGTACTTGTCGTCTCTGCCTTGGTCTGTGCGGAGAAGGCATCTTCACAAATGGCCTTAGGGTGCCATTCTGAAGCTAAACAGAATGTGACCACCATCATGTGAATATTAGGTGTATTTATTATTGTAGCTTTCCTGAAAAATGAAAAACCAGAAAATCCTGTGTCTCCAATGTTTACATATCTTAGTCGACATCCAGCTTATGTAAAATGCATACTGGTGCAAGGGATTGCACTTTTCTTTTGTAACAAATGCTTTAAGTAACCTCATATAGATTTTATGATGTCTTTACAGGAAGAATTATTTACTGCAATGTTGTAAAATATACTTTTACAATTTTCTTTTCCCATTAAAATCTCTATGGCACATTTGCAGCTGTCTTGGTCTTCACTCAGGGGTGGGGTGTGTGCGGGGTGCTTTGACTAGTCGCCCCTGGACAGCAGTTCAGCTGCACCCTAGAGCAGAGCCCCATGTGGCAGCCCATTGGCCAACGTCTGCAGTGTGTCTGCTTTGTGGCAAAACTCTTTTGGGAAACCTTTTCCAAAGGGTCCTGAAAATAGAAGAAATTTGTCCTAAAGCATAAAAATCTGCTTCTGGGACACTGCCTCATGACCATGTGATTTTGGGAGCTTGCTGTAGAGCCAGGAAACAGTGGGTAGACAAGTATTATTGCAAGGAAGAGGAGAAGATGAAATCAAATCAAAATGGGTGTTTGATCTTAGCTGAACTGAGATTCCCTCTAATGATTTTTTTCTTTTCTGGAAAAAGATTCTTAGTTCAAAAACTCAGAATCATGTTGTACACTTTTGTTACCTAATAGCCAGATGTAAGTACTTGGGATTATTGACTCTTCTCTTTTCCACTCCAAATCTGATCTCTTGATAAATCTTCTTGGTTTTACTTTCACCTTATTTCTAGAATCTGATCCCACTCCTTTCTCCTCCACCAAATCGCCTTATCCTCACCTGGCTACAATGATAACATCTGCCTCTCACTCCATTTTCAGGGTAGCATTATGGTATCCAAATCAGGGCTACTGAGGTTCAGATTGTTGCCAAATGTGTGCTTCTGATTGTCTGATGTAAGCTAGAAAAACACACAGCACGGATGCACAATATTCACCTTGAGGGACCTGACAGGGATCCCAGAGGGAATAGCAGTTGTGTACAGTCTAGGGGTATTGAAACCAAAGTGACAGAGGACCCATGACTCTTGACTGCCAGTGACTTGTAAAGACCACAAGGTTTACATTTCTGGAAGTGAAAAGTTCATAATGAAAAGCCTAAAGGTGGGTGCTCAGATAGCAAGGGCTGGTTTTCCATAGAGCTGCTTGTCTCATGGGCACTTCTATGTCTTCCAGAATGAGCCATCTCAGGAGCCATCTTTGGTGGTGATTAATGGCTAAGGAAAGTAATTTGGAGAGGTGACTTCTATCACAGGTTATCCCTGGGTTCTTTGGCACTTTATCTACAAACAGGCAAACTTTATCAAATAAGGTAGTAGTAATTGCTCAATGAAGTGAGCTTCTTTGCATGACCACCAGGCACAGTGTGATGAATGCATAACGATACAGACTTTCCTCAAATGCTCTCCATGGTCTCCTATAATCCTATGATTTGACCACCACACACCATGCACACAGTGACACACAGGTACAAAAGAGCAGCTGTGCACATACTGTGTTCCAAGTCCCTTCCCTGCAAATTTACAAACACTATCTTGTTTGAGTTACTGCGAAATATCTAACAGACACAGGTCTATGTGGCAGACCTTGGTCTCTGTACCAGATAAACTGAAACATTATACCAATGGTCATTCAGGGAATGGCCAAAGAAGAAACCTTGATGCTGATCAACTATTGAATCCCAGATATACCAAGATATTAACTGGAAAAAATGCAGATGATATTCCGTGCATATTTTTATTGCATGCCTAGTCCCTTGATACAAAACCATATATTTATTGAATAGCTACTAATTTGGGTGCAATTTTGAGTCACATTTAAAAAATTTGATTCATTCAAGAAATAGCTATTGAAAAGCTGTCATCTACTGGGCACATATTAGTGAATATTAGTCATTTAAATGCTTTAAAGAGTTCATATTTCATGATGGGATAAAATGCTAAATATGATAAACATAGAAGTGATATAGTCTGTTTGAAAATGATGTGTAGAACAGAGGAAGGTGAATTAAGGTAAAATAAGATAATATAAATAAAGGGGAAAAAGAGAAAAGCAAGGGGAGAGAAAGGAAGGGGGAAGGGTTTCAATGGAGGCAGGAAGACAGCTGCGATACACAACTGGCTGCCAGGGCTCTGCTCGTGAGCAAGGAGGTCTCTGAACAGAGACTTCTGGAAAGAAGGAGTCGCCAAACAGATGGGGAGGAAACTGCAGCAGGAAGTGGAGCCCCATGGGGAGCGTAAGTCTGGCTCAGGACATGAGAGGTCCTGTTGGTAGGATTCTTGCTGTCACTTCTACCCACTTACTAACCCAGGTTTTCCAGGGCTGAGCAGTGCCACTGAGGCTAAGACTGACTTCTTCCTGATGGGCTGTCTTGGTGACTTTCTCTTGTTGTTGAGACAAAATTCCTGATGCCCAAAATGAAAGAAGGAAAGGTTTATTTATCTTACAGTTTATGGAGGTTTCAGATCATACTCAGCTGGCTCCAAGGCAGGGTGGCATGGCTGGAGAGCAGTTATTCATGGCGGCCACAAAAAAAGTGAAAGGGCAAAAGCAGGCAAAGCATGCCTCCTTCCCTCCTTTATACTGTATGCTGTATCTGCTCATGGGTGGCTGCAGCACTCACACTACCAATGCCAGTGCTAGACAAGGAACCAACACAAAGGCTAGACCCAGTCACCTCCATGACTGCATGAGGCTTTGGGGGGGTGTTTAAACAAATTACAACATGGGCCTTGTCAAGGTCAGTGGAGAGTTACTGAGCCTAGGGTTGTTGAAGGTGGCTGCTCAGGCAGTGCTAGTGGGAGGCAAGAAGAATGTCTTATAGAAGCATGCCAGGAGAGTGGGTAGGTAAGGTACAGAGAGGCAGTAAGCTCCTACCTGCGGGCTCTCCCATCTCTTGCACAGACCCAAAGTCTGCAATGGCAAGAACTGAAGCACATCCCAGGAAATTGTGTCACTAGATTCATTTCTTCCTTGCAAGTGGAGTGATGAGGTCTGGGAGCTTTGAGCAGCCCTGGTGACTGCTGTGGGCTGGTGATATATGGTGGAGAAAGGTATACCTGAATGTTCCCCTTGCTTCTTTCTGCTCCTACATATGCTACAAATGTTCATGACTCACCATCACTGCCATCTTGCCTAGTGTAGGTACTAATTAAGACCAATGGTGACCTGGGATAGAGTCCTGAGAAGTAGGGTGATTGCCATGATGTGTGTGACATTGGAGGAAACCCCTGTCTCACACAGACTAGTAATATTCATTTCCTAGTGTGAATCCAGCATATCCCCTGACTGAAGTGACAGGTCATGATGGCTTTTGCTTCTAAGAGGAACAATAAGAATGTCACCCATCGAGATAGCAATGATTATTTTCTGGGAACTGCATTTCCTTTGCTCTTGTCCCAGACAGTATGAGAGCCCCAATCTACAAAAAATTGGAAGTCAGGGTTATCTAAACTTCTGTGGCCCCTTCACTGGGCTCCTGGCACTTGAAACCTGGGTTTGCATGTGGAGGGAAGGGAAGACCTATGTTCACTCTTCAGAGCAGATGATGTTCAGAGCTACCCTTTGAGTGGTGAAGTCCTCATCGAACTATCAGATAAATGACGAGAAGCTCCCTAAAAGATCTTCTGAGTAGGTCGAGAGCCTGGCGATGCTCCAGGCATCAGGTATAGCTCTACCTAATGCAGGGCTTCCCTCCTCCCTCTGTCTTTCATAAACACTTTCTTCTGCTTGGGTACAGATGGAAACACTGGGCATGATGGGGGTGCCAAGGTATAAGGCTCAAGGACATCAGGGGTGGTGGGACCACAATCTATATTCACTCATTTATGATTCCTGGAATTGTGGGCCCAATCTGGCCACTTCAACTTTTGCAGGTAATGAGGAAGTGCAAGGCCTGGGACCAGGCAAAATCTATCTAATCCTCATTCTCTACTACTTGCTGAGCAAGTGCTGGACAATTCCTTAACCTCTAAAGGGCTTGGGCACTGTATATAGCAGGCATCAGTCAGGGAAACCCAGCTAGGTGGAGGCAGATATGAAGAGTTAGTTATTGAAGGAAGGGTTGATATGACTGTGGGGGTCTGTTGGGCAAATCCAGAATCTTTAGTGCTGGTTTCCAGCATGAACAGACTGGAATTCTTGGAAACCTGCTGAAGATGATGTCTGCAGGTGGAGTTCCTTCTCCACTGGGGAGATCTAAGTTTTGCCCTTACGGCTTTTCAACAGAATGACTAAATAAGGCTTGCCCAGATTAAAGGCTGACTTTCCTTAAACCCAGCTGACCATGACCTTGAATCTCACCTGTAAAATACCTTCCTGGAAACTTCTAGATCAGAGTTTGGGTGAATGAATAGGGATGATAACCTAGCCAGGCTTACCTGTGAGAATCTCCACAGATACCACCCTTGTAGAGTAGGGCAGTATTTTTTGTGGTAGTTTACTAGGTGATTTCCCTGAGAGTCCCCTTAAGCCTGATGCTACTAATAGTGACAAAGTTACACCCACAGCATGTCTTTGTGGAGGGCTTGGTGTGTGACAGGCACACCCTTAGTGATCCTCAATCCTCATAAGACATGTTCCAGGCATGTCCCATCAGATTCTCACTTACCAGTGAGGGGACCTGTTAAGTCACAGACCAGCAGGGACCAGACACCAAAGATGGTATTTGGTACCAACTGCAATGCTGGCACTTTTCCTAAAGCGGTGCTATGAGAAGGTTAAGTTCAAGTTGATAAGAAGAAGTCACACTCTAATCATTCATTTACCAGTTCTCCAAGTGGCTGGCAGACTCCTCTGCATGCCTTTTGTAGCTTTAAAGAGACTACAGTTGCAGCTTCTTAATTTAGAGGTCCAGATTTGGAAACAACAAAAGTCTCTAACACCAAGGTAAAAACAATGAAGCGAAGTTTAACAGGCTGTTAACACAAACATGACTACACAGAAGAAAGAGGAAGAACAGAAAGAAGTTTACATCACTGTATTGAAAGAGCTTCAACACCTAAAATTCCAATTCCAACCCCAAGGAGTTCTGCTACATAGCTCCCAGGTTTCCAACTGGAAAGGGTCAGGAAAGATTATCCTCTCCGTGTATGAGACTCCCGAAATCTTCCTCCCCTTGGGGGCCCCAAAATAGTGTTGAGACAAAAGTGGCTGTGTATCAGTCAGTGGTCAATAAAGACACAGATTTAATGAAAAAGATATAAATATATATGGATTTACAAGGTAGTCTAAAAGGCCTACGCTCAGGGTCAGGTGTGGAAAAGTGCAAAAGGGCTCTCTGCGCCCTGGTGATCTGAAGGATGCAGTGAGAGATGGAAGGCCTAGAGCTCACTGTAGAGTATAGTAAAAATCCATATCAGGAGACCAAAGAGTCTGCATTGGAAGCAGGAGATAATTTCCAAGGCGAAGAAGCCAGGAGCACCTCTGAAGAAGCAGAAGTGAACCTTCATTCTGTTTCCCTTTTATTCCATTCAGGTTGGTTGGTGCCACTCATGCATGCACGCACGCACGCACACACGCAGGTGGTGGGTCTTCTCATTTCAGTAAATCTGTCCAGCCACACCCAGAACTATGATAATCTAATTTAATTGGACATTTCTCACTCAAGTTGACCTCACAGTTAACTGTCACAGACGGTGTACCAAGTATGTGCGTGACCAGAGGCAGGGAGCTTGTAGTCCTCAGGAGCAGGCCGACTGCCTGAAGGAATAAATATCTGTCTTCGAGAAAGGTAAGAAAGAACATCCTTGGGAGTGAGCCAGGGTCACGAAAAGTTTCTGCTCACATCAGGATACTCTGATGCCAGGCATCTCGACATATAATTTTTAGAACAAGGTCACTGCACTCAATGGCCTATGAACAGGGAAGATCTTTCTACATTTAATTTTAACTCTTCACCTTTGTCATTGGGGAGCCTGTTCTAGCATCATGGAGTCCTAAGACCATAGAGAACTGACAATGAATGCACCTCTGTTCTTCATGCCTGCAAAGATTTCAGACAAGACACACAGGGGGTCATGTAGAGAGCAGGCGGAGGTTATTGTGAAGCAGTAGGTTTTCAGAGCAAGGAGAGACTATGCCTTCGAGGATGGAGTGCCATCGTGGCAGTTTTTCCAAAGTAAGGCTCAAGCTGTGTTTTTATAATTAAATGGGTCTTTAAGGGATGTTGTCTCCTTCTTCCAAGGTCTTTGTTCCTTTACAAAGAAAAGTGAAATGTTTTGACCAATTTCAGAGGAAAGAAAGTTCCTGTTTACACCTTTCCTTCAAAGGAAAGAAGCCTCCTGTTTCAGCTGGCTTTGTGGAGGGTGTGGAGGGCTCACAGTATGCCAGACCTTGAGGTTTTTTGAAACTCTTCACCCACGGTCTAGACCATGTATAGACCCTAGATCTTATCAGTATGGTCAGAGGAGGTTACAATCTCTTGTACTACAGTTTGAAATTATAAGGATTTTGGATCTGTGGTCCCACGGGAAGTACCATGCAGAGGCTTGGTGATGCAGGTGATAGAATTACCAAGTTGAATAAGTACAGAAGGAGGTTCATTGAAATACCTGCCTTGAGAGACAGTGCAGTAGTCAAGAGGAGGAGACCATACAAAGGGACTTCAGGGAAAAGATTTTATTTGTTTCTGACCCTTACCAGGAGCTGTGAGGGTCTGTGGTATTCAGCAATATTGAATAGGTTATTGCTGTTATAGGGCAGACAGTGCTTGTGACATGAACAGTATCAGGAAAAGAGTTTCTTGTGAAAAGACCACACTCTGGCCATAGGATATATATATATGCCCTAAACTATAGTTTACTCAGGCCTGTTTTGCAGAGCAAAGGATTTTTGTCTTACTTTTCTACATATAGCCAATGATAAGAAGATGAAGGAAAATCATATCATGTCTTTTTTGCTTCTCATATAGCTCCAACCACTGGTTTCCAAGCCTGATAATGTCTAATGTTTGGTACCCTTTGTCCTATAGGTTCCTATACATAGAACATTATTCTTGCATGGTAGCCAAGGATGAAAAGCTTAGCATGAAAAGGGATATTCAAATCTGTGGGACCCCAGGCCTATGCAGTCTTAGATATTTGCATTTGTGCAGTCTCAAATATTTTGCTCAGCCAGTCTTGGTTAAGCCCTAAGGCTGGTTTTTGGGGTAAACTTCTTACCAGTGTTCATGCTGGTGTCTTTCAATCAGTTCATGACCCACCTCATACTGACTCTGCACTGTGAGGGGCTGACTCTACTGCCTGGATTACCCAGGTCTCCTTGGCTTCTTGTAAGAGCTGGTCCATGGAAGATACTGGTAGGATATGGGAGAGTAGGGTGAGGGACACCAAGGGATGAACTCACCCCAACCCTTCCTACTTTGCCAGTGAGTGTCAAGGGTCCACCTGGGCTCTAGGAACACACCCTAGACAACTGACCCTTCCAGCCTCAATGTGGAGAATGCCTTGTCCACAATATAGGGGAGTGAAACTCCCAACATGATAGATGTCTGGTACGAGTTTGTGTTCTCTAAAATCAAAGAATGCATTTTAAGAACAACAGAGGTTAACACAGCAAAATATATTTATTGAGAGAAAGAAAGCTTTTCTTTGAGAGAAAGAGGCAGAAGGGGTCCCAAGTGGGTTGTCAAAGACCCTGCCTTTTTTTTTTTAATTTGCATGAAGATTTTTAAAATTTATTTTGTAGGTAGCAAAATACAACAGAACAATGCAGAACAAAGCCAATTGAGACACTGCAGTGAAATTGGTACAGAACTTCAGAGCTGGGATAACAGTAATAGGTACCATAGTATATCTCATTATCTTCACAATAGTTGTCCATTCAATCAGGTATAGCAAAATCAAACCCCAAACAGAACCTTATAAAACCTATCAAAACAGAATATTGAATAGAGCAAAAACAATCAGAACAAAGCAAAACAATGAAAACAATATTTGCCTTCAAAGAGATGATAGAAGGAAATCTCCCTCCTTTGCTATATTGCATACGGTAATCCTCCCAAGAGCTGCTCAGACCTCTCCCTCCCAGTTGCTAACGGGGTGGGGATGGGATGTTTGATTCTCAGCCACACACTGATAGGCTCATGGGAGATGCTGGCTGGTTTTCTTCCTGGCTTGTCTGCTGCTCTCCTGCACCACTACTGCTTACCAGGAAGGCAAGTGGGTTGCTTTCTTGCTCAGTGCTCTAGGTTCCAACACAGCTAGATCTCGGGAGATGCTGACTGGTTCTCTTCACTGCTTTTCTTTTCCTTTGGTTTTTATAGAGCAAAATCATGAGGTGAGGTGGATCCAAGTGGGGAAAAATGGGAACTCTCAAGGTGGACATGAGGTGGAACAGAACTATGGTCAACCAATAAGATTATGAATATAATTGCTCAGGTAAATTTGATTAAATAGGGATCAAATGGGAAAGTGAGTCATGTAGCAAGCAGGCATGAACGCAGAACAGGGCCTTTTCCTTAGGGAGTTGGGTAAGTGGCTCCTTCTGGCTTCCTCAAGGTGATGGATATCTATTTAGAATATCAATCTCTGATGTTTATCCTTGGGAAGTATGTGGGTGCATTTGTTTTACCCTTTGTCTTGAGGTCTGGCCCACAGCAGGAGGTGTCTGTCTCCCCCACAGTTGCAAGGTATCTGGTCTTCTACTCTGGCTTCTTTTAGGGCCGAGCCCTATCTGACGGCCTATAATATTTTTTAAAATCAAATATAACTGTCTATAACACCCATCTCCTAGATCCGGTGCATTTCATCATTCCTTCTTTGTTTTCTTCATTTCGCCTCATTTTTATTAACAGTTCCTCCATTAAACATTTAGAAAACCCTTCAGGTGTTCTTCTCACTTTTCCTTGGAGCTCTGACTGACTGCTGGTCCCTGAGACTTGCATGTGAAGGCCATTCAGTGTCAGGGGGTACCTGACAGGATGTAAGGCAGGGAGCGAGCAGGGGCCCTCTGATCTCTGCAAAAGGACACCATACTCATCCTTTAATGGGATCATGGGCCTGGATCCAGTGGATGCATGGGGGAGTAAGTAGACTGACTGTCTTGATTTGCCTGGGGTTTTCCTGGTTTTAATAGTAAAAGTCTTGCCTTCTGGGGATTCCCTCAGTTCCTGAAAGCTAGACCCACTGGTTGCTCTGGAGTATGCTCCACCCTTTAGGGAGGCCCAGAATCATCATCAGGAGCTCCAGCAGGGCTCCACAGCAGGGGTGAGACTGGCTGACCCTGCAGAAACTGAGGGAAAAGACCACCGGAACAGCGCTTCTCTCCTCTTGCCTCTCTAGGAGTTGCAGTTTAGAATGGCAGTTTCATCAGATTCTCTTCCAAGGTTTGGCTGAGGATAATTGCTCGGCAGATTATACCCCCAGGGCCCAGCACAATTACCGTGCATTTAAGACTCATTAACATACAATGATATAAGCTCCTCCTCTGTGCCTCTCACTGTAGGGTCTGTATTCCCCGAGGCGTGGTTAATTGCTGTGCTGACATGTGGGCTCACAGGCCGCTTTCTCTGGAACTCTGAGTTTAATTAACAATGCCTGTTGTGGAACTGGAGCTGCAGAAACTGCCTTCACACAGGTTGTTCCTCTACCTGGATGTCCTCTGCCTCCCTGGTTGGAAAGCCTGTGCTCACCCTCTGCTGCTCAGTGGGCAGCTCACTGGACACCACTTCATGCCAGGGTGGCCTCCCACTGGGCAGCTGCCCTGAGCAAACCCAGCAGTGCAGGGGAGGAGCTCCAGGGATCATTCTGTGCCCATCTGTCACCCCCTCCCTTAGGTAATTCAGAAGCATGGGGACCATACAGTGTGGGCAAATCCCTCTTCCAACTCCACATTTGTAGTGTGGGGTGATTTTCAGGTGCTCATCAAGCTCAGTCACTGAAAACTCAAGTCTCACAAAGGAGGCAAGTTGTCACTGCCTGCTTGGAGTAAAACCCAAGCCTTTGTTTAGGAGATGACATTGCTGTTTTCCGAAGATAATGAGAAAACAGTAATGGGCAGGGGACAACCAATGTCTGAGTTTCTCAAGACCACAGAACCTGTGAGCCAGCCCAGCTACCTCCCCAGGTGCCAGCGTCTTCTGAGGGGCACACCAGTGTCCTCCTCATTCAGGGCCTAAACTGTGTTTTAACAGTTCGTCTGCTGTTAGGATCTGGACAGGACCTACCTGCTCATCCTTTAGCACTCAAAGGGGGGCTTTTGACCCTCCTCCTTTCCCTTCACTGTAAATACCATTTTCCTCTGTGCTCTTGTAATGTCTTGAACTTTTCACTTGTGAAAATTTGGACAGCTATCTGCCTCTCCCTGTCACTGGGTTGAGTGTGAGAAGGTCTCTGAGTCTGAAAGAAGAAACCTAAACCATCCTTTTGCAGAATAAATTTGCAACTTTTCAGACTCTCATCATGGAAAAAGAGTTGTCAGGATGCATCAGTAAGAGTCATGGGAAGGATTTATTAGGCAGAGCTGTCAGGATGCACTCAAGAGCAGAGTGTGGGTGCTCAGTGAAATGAGACACAATATTTCCTGGAAGAGGGAACTTTTATACTTCTCTTGAAGAGGTGGAAACCCCAAGAGAGGGTGGCCTACTCTTAAGAAGCTCAAGAAGAGCTAGCCCATCCTGCAGGTATGGGCCTAGGTTATTATTATTATTATTATTATTATTTTAGCATTCTTCGGATCTTCTCTCTCAACCCTTTTCTTATCTTAGGATCAGGTTCTTGCTCTTTTTAAAATTAAGCCAGTTCATGGACTCTCAGTATTCCTGAGGAATTTTGAACGTGGTATGTCTGGTGGGAAAGGAGCCTAAATTTAACCAAAATAATGCCCATATGGATTGCTTTGGGGAAATTTAGCTCAGGCACAAAGTTGCAGTCTTACTAAAAGTACAATTTTTAGTTATGATTTCCTTGTCTCCTGTATACCTGTTTTTTGTTTCTTCTATCCTAACTCATCCCTCATTGCATAAATGACCATGGGTCATGGATTCTGGGCTATGGCCAGTTTCTTAGTACCAGAGCATCTACTATACAACAGTCATTCAAATGTCTTGCCAAACTAAATAAAAAGAGAAAGCATGCATCACTTTCTTATGTAAAAGAAAATACACATTTGAATGACTATCTCTATAGAAAAGAAGTTTTCCTCTCTTGCTCTCTTACCTTTAAGTCTGTCATGTAACAAACATTTCTGCAACACTATGGGCCAGGCACTGGGCCACATGCATGCAGATACAAATCTCATTTAATGGCTGAAATTCTGTGAGATACATAATATTTTTATCCCTTATTGCCATAGGAGGAAATTGAGTCACAAAAAAATAAATCATCTTAAATAACTGAGAAGGCTGTGAGTTGGGGGCAGAAAAGGTATTAGGTAGTTTCTTCAGAACTTCAATTTAGTGACTGTTATGACTTATACTGAAATGTCCCCACAAAGCTTCATGGGTTCATCAGCAGGCCTTTTCAAAGCTGGGGTATCTGAGGTGTATGAATATGGGCTAAGATTGTAATTATAGGGATTAAGGGTATGAATAATGATGGCCTCACTCTGGGTGCCTGTGGCTCCAACCCAAAAGGTTGGCAGCCTAAATGGAATAAAAGGAAAGGTGGAAGGCAAAGCTATTGCTCACCATTTGCTGCTTGTGACCTGTCATGCCATGAACTGTTTCTCCTTTATCATGTTTCTCTACGATCCGCCCTGTCTTGCCGACTATGGACTGAAACCTCTGCAAACTAAACCAAAATTAATCTGTCCTCCTTTAACTTCTCATGTTGGGCCTTTTGTCTCAGAAATGAGAAAAGTAACTAAGACATTCACAATAAAATTAGTAAAAGAGACAGTTTCCCATAATTCTTAGAGATAAAAAAGTCCATCAAACATTGAGATTTTGACTTCTTCAGGAGTTCAGATGTCTGTATAAATATCACTCTAATGTTGTCCTGTAATCATTGAAAAGCAAATCTCATATCTTTACCTTTGATAGCAATATATTAGCCTTTGATTTCACCTTAATTAAAATTTGATTGAAAACATGATAAGATTCATCTAACAGTTAATGAAACTGTCTCTTTAAAATAACTTCTGTAATGAAACTGTTCACACAAGTGCTTTGCATATGAAAAGCACTAGGTTAGTCATTAGCCTTCATTTGGAAAGATATTAGCTACCAGATATTTGCATAATAGTTTGCATAACTATTTGAATAGTAGTAAATATTTGCATAACATTTAAGTCGGCAATGACACTTGCTCTGTAATTTATCACAATATTTTAAATGAAAATGATTTACACCTTAGAATTCTATACCCAGGAAAACTAACAAACATATATGAGGATTGAATAAAAATGTTTTCAGACAAAATGAGTATTAACTCTCACCAAAAATAGGCTTTTTGGAAATAGTAGTCCTCTAAACATTTGTCCCTAATTCATTTTTCTCTAATCTAGATGAATGGCTTGGTACAGAGCAGTTATGCTAATTTCCTTCAACTTTAATTTCATGTGCTTCATCTTTTTCCTTCTGTCTCATTTCTCACTCTATGCACTCCTTTTGAGTAGTTTTAGTGGGGATTTAAGAGAAAGTCAGATATATTGCATAATATGCTACCTTTAGAAGAGAACATTTCAGATAAGAGTTCCCTAGGATACACTTTCCTTGCCCCATTTCTGCTTAGAACTAGCTGTGTCCATTCCCCTCTAGGCCTGAGAGTGTTTTATTTCTATCCTTCTCATTTGTCCAGATGAGGAGATTAATATTGGAGAATGGATTATCTCATAAATCCATACTGATATAAGATGTGATCCTTAGCTAGGAACTAAGACCAAGAAGCTTTGGGAAGGAGAGATAGAAAGTAAGCATCAGGAACTGTCTGCCTGAGATTAAGGTCCTCCTGGGGAGCTAAAGCTACTGGTATGAAGTTAGCATGTGGAAGAGAGTGTTCTAAATATGACTCTTAATAAGGTTAAATTCAGTGTTAGCCAAGCTGAAAGAGACGTGGAACCCAGGAATTCCAGCTCTTCCCCGCCAGGTAGGAGGCTCTGCCCAATGGTAGAGCATCATTTTAAAGAACCAGAGGCAACCTTAGCTAGGCTGCTGTGTGGATGGTGGTCCCAGAAAGTGGACCACAAGATTCTCATGGTCATGACAGACAAAGCAGAGAAGGAGCATGTTTGGAAAGAGAAAAATCTTTCAATCATAAGCAGAATGCAAGCAGTGTGGGTCTGTTTAATAAGCAACTCCAGAGCAAAGACGGCTTCTTAGAAGAGACATGTGGGAGACCCCAGTGCCCCCACTCAATGTGAAGCCTCAGACCAAAACTGCAGGTGCTACCAGGTGGCTGTTGGAGAACAGAAAGAAAAGCTTGCAGTTAATTGTCAAATTCTCTCTTGAAGAGGAACCTGGGGGTGCATCTTTATGGCTTACAGGCAGCAGAGAAAAGAGGCACCAGGACTTGACTCGCAATCCCCTTTCCTCATGACCCATCTGAGTGCTCCTGCCTGGCTGTAGATTATCCTACTTTACCCCATTGGCTGTACCTCACAGGCAGAACAAAACCCAAGTTCAAGATGGCATCCATGGAGATCATGGAGACAGTCTCTAGGATTTGTTTCTGTGGACCTGCTAAGGAAATGAAAGAGGGGGCTGGGACATAATAACCATGAGGAGCTGGATGTAGTGGTAGATGCTTGTAATCCTAGCACATAGGAGGCTGAAGCAGGAGGATTGTTATAAGTCCAAGGCCAGCCTGGCCAACATAGTAAGTTCAAAGGCCACCATGAACTACATGGCAAGACCCTGTCTCAAACAAACAAACAAACAAACAAACACATAGATCCACGAGAACTCTATGTAATAATTTCCACTGGCAAAGTTACTGTGTGTTGGACACTTTCTTTCCTTCTTTTTCCATACATCAGTATATTTATCTGTATTATCTACAAAACACTCCATAGATAGCTCCCTAATATTTTACAGATGTGAAAATTTTGATACGTGCTTAGCTGGTGCTCATAGGATGAACAAGAAGGAAGCACTCTGTAATCCTAACATTCTGAGATGCTGAGACAGGAGGATCATATATTTAAGCCTAGCATAGGCAATTCAGCAAGACTATCTTGAAAAAGGGGTGGGGATTTAGCTCAGTGCAAATGTTTTGAGTACACACACACACACACACACACACACAAAGAAAGGTGGGGAGAGGCCGTCTAGGCAGATGGAAGAGCTTGGTGAAGAAGGGAAGCCAGAGTTGAGTGCTAAAGGCTGAAGGGGGAGGGGCCTGGAGGCAGCAGCAGGGCCCTGTCAGAAGAATGTGACATGTTGTGGGTGCTTCATGAAGTGGGGGCTTGGTGACATCTGTAACAGATGTTCATAAATTCTCAAGACACTATTTCAGCAGGTGGTGCTGGACAGCTCCTCACACTTCCTGCATAAGTCTCTAGGGTACAAGGAAGTTGGTGTTCTTGAGAAGCAACCTGACCCAATAGAGAGGGTTTGCTAGGTAAAGGCCCCCATCCTGGAGTTCTCGGGGTGGCCATCCTGAGCTGTGTTACTCCTCCTTTCTCAGTGTCACACTGTGGGTTTGAGTTTCAGCTGCCCATGCACTAAGCAGGACCAAAGCTCCTCTGGCTTGTGGCCTTTTCTCTTCCTGTCTCATTTCCTCATGCCATCACCTTTCTTCTTGGGACAGCTTCCCAAGTCACTTCCCTGGTCCAAGTTCCTAAACCCTGCTTTGTAGAAGAGGAAAACTCACTTAATCTTTAATTTAGGTTAAAGTTTTCCAGTTTTTCTTAAGTCAACCACCTCAACTAAGAACAAGGGCTGACTCAGTCAGTTAAATGAAGGAGCCACTGTTCTGGGACCCCATGGCGAGCCTCAAGTCTTGCTGAAAACACTGACCAGCCTGGACATCGTTACAACAGTGTTGGGTGCATGTTCATGGTGACATGCATGCTGGGACAGAAATGGATGACTGACCTGACCTCACACGGAAACCAACCAGGCACTTCAGTTCTCTTCCTGCCAGGCCCTTGGAGTAAGAATCCTCCAAGGTTCAGAAACTGACTCCTGGAGAAATGGTGGACTTTCTGCAGGGCTGACAGAGAGGGTCTGATGCCCATTTCCTGAATTATCTACTTTAGGCAAATGTGGCGGTGAGGTGAACATAATTCCCACAGAACACGCTGTCCAGTCTCTGACTCTAGTCTCTTCTTCCACTAGTCAGAAGACTTACCAGTTAATTATGTGCCTCATGCTTTTCATCCTAGGGGTTCATTTAGTCTTTCTAGGCCAGTGTTAGTTCTTTCTGAGGTGAATTCTCCAGGTGTGTTCATCACATTCCTTTAGGGCATTTTTATTGACAGGGATTACAAAGAGAAACTGCCATTGAGGTCACTTTCAAGGGCTCCAAATCTAATGCAAACAGCCCCAGAAAGGAGAAATCATCTCTCAGATTCACCAGAAGCACTCTTAGCATCTGAGTTGTTCAGGCAGATCCTCTGTTGGAGAATGGTAGAAACCGAAAATTGTCAAGCTGGTGGAGGAAGTTCCTGTGGCCATGAGATGAGGTGACTTCCCAACTTTCATATCCAGATTCCATCACAACTACCTCTCCTGGCCTGGGGAAAGTTGCTCATTCCTTAAATTCCCCATTCTCCAGGACTAGGGTGCCAAGCTACCCTGGCTAGCCACTGGCTGGCAAGTGTGTAAATACAGGCTCTTGCCTTTGTTTTTAATCTCTGTAAATGTAAACAGAGAAGCAACAGGGTCTGATTTATCCTTCCACACTCCACTGTGTATGTTCCTGTAAGCCAGGGAGAGCAATGTCAGGTGAGGTACTACTGCTGTGCAGTGGTGCAGGCAACGGCAAGGGTGTGGTAGGGAGATAGACCCTGGACTGGGGCCTGAATACAAGTTGAGTTTGACTCCAAAGTCCAGAATTTTGGTGGCTATACTCCTGGCACAGTGAGCACTTAGACTTGTGACATGGTTACAGGGCTATGGGATGGGATGATGCCAAAGGGTGGGTGCAAGGGAGGATATGAGATGCTTAACTCCCTGTCTCGTACCCTGAATGGTGAAGGGAGATTTTCTAGTGATAGGAGAAATCATGTTTCAGTTTAATTTGGTTTTCTGAGTAGGAAATGTACTCACAGATACAGTGGCACCTCATGAACACATTTGTGAACATTAGGTTTGCAAACAGAAGCATTTGGAAGAATTTTGCTTTTGCTTATGAACTCTGTATTAGGTGACAATTATGAGCACTATCTATCCTGCACAAACATGAACATGATCATCTTTCCAGAATTATGAAGTGAATTATGTTCATGAACCAGTGAAACACTGTATGCAGAAATGAATAGAAAATAAAAGTATCCATGATTCTATCTCCTGGAAAGAGGCACCTTGAATGCTGTGGTACTTGACTGTCCTGATACATTTAGAAAGAGCCCTCTGTATGCCTGGATGGAAGACTCACTTTGATATGGTGAAGACTTTCTAATGGAAACTGAGAGAGTCAGACGTCATATAAATACATGGGAAATTTGACTAAAAAGATTTACATGTTAAATAACTAAACACTATAAATTCATAAGACAAATAGCTTGAGGAAATGATTTTTCTTTGATTACTAGTTTAGTGGATAAGAATCTTATGCCATCTGTATGAGAAGTAAAAGTTAGCATCCTTAATATACAGGCCGCACACTTTCCCCATCCTGCTTAGGAAGAGCATCCAACCTTATTCAAATTTATCCAGTTGTTCTAGAAGTTTAAAAGGTAAACTTAAACATGAATGAAAGCATTTACATTTTTGCATTTAAATCTTTAATCCATCTGGAGCTCATTTTTGTAGACACTGCCATTTATGGGATCTAGCTTGGCTTTCTTCCTGAAAGGGAGCTCATTACACTGGTGATATTTCCAAACTCAACAGTCCTTGCCTTACTGAATTGAAATGTAACTGTCCTCACACAATAAGCTCTTCAGGGTATGCAAGTCAGTTCTTCAACAATAGTGCTAAGACAATTTCCAAAAGAAAGAAAAAAAGAAAGAAGAAAGCAAGCAGGAAAAAAAAAGTAAAATCATCATCTTTGTACACATACAAAGATAAAGGAGCAAGGATTTTGTTTAATGAGCAAATTTAAGTGACATAACCAGCTCAAAGGAGAATCTAATGGATAGTTTTATGACCAGTATACAGAAATGTATATTTAAATGGAAGTGAAATGGTTTTATTTTGGTGTGAAGGTGGAGTATTCATTTGCATTTCTATGCACAGGCATTGTCATTAGTCATGTACAATTTAGAGTTGCGGAATAACCTCCATAAAATCAGAATACAACTCAGAAAGGTGTATTCAAGACCCACTTGTTCACAGTTTCCCACTGAAGCATAATTTTTCCCTGTCGTTTTCTCTTTATTCCTAAGCAAAATTAATCTCAAGACATGTCTCTTATCACAGAGAAAGGTCCATCTCATTATTAATGTTTTGGTTTGTGTACACATGTGCACAAAGACAATTAATTTACCAGATAGATCTTAAAATTTGTGCTGCTAGAGGTTTTCATAAGGAACCTTAAGGTGTACTCAAAAAATGAATTAAAAAACTTTGAAGAATGCAAAGGAGTTTGGAGGCAAAAATACCCAGAATGCTGCTGGTTTAAGAAAATGCCATTCTCCTTCGTGAGAAGCACAGTCATCACCTCCTTGTGGTGATAAGAACTGTCTCACTCATCATATTTCTAGCTGACCTCAGGGCTTATGTCTACACAGTTTTCCATGGCCATGCATGGCCCTTATACGACTGCTCGCTGTCCCAAATGAACTTGTTCTTCACTGTCCTAAAGATACTGTCTTCCTGTAGTATAAGCAAATGAGAAAAAAGATCATGTAAACCTTAAATTATGCTTCGTAACATACTATTCCATTTTATTCAGTAGCTATTAAGGCATCCAGTATGCATTAATTAACTCAATATCAGGCCAAAATTTTAAGGTACCTAAACATTTGAAAATTATCTTCAAGATGACAAACTCTTTTTCTTCTTTTTTTTTAATTTAAAGAGAAAAAACAAAAAGAATAGAAATATTACAGAATTTAAAAATACTAAACAGTAAGAAATCACTAGTTGATAAATTACATATTGTTCTTTTAGAAATAGTTGTTCAAGTTACAAAATTAAAGCACACAAAGTGGACACTCAAGCAGTGAGACTGCAAAGAGATCTGTTCAACAATCCAACAAGAACTTAGAAATATGGTTAACAATCCTACACATTTAAACATACATGCTGTTATATCTCTTATAGCAGTTCCTATTTCCTCTTTTTTACAATAGCAATTATACATTTTTAAAAATTTATTTAAAGAGAAGAAAAAAAGCAAAACAGAAAAAAGAGTAGCTACAATACAGAATTCTAAAAAAAAGAAAGAAAAAGAAAGAAAAAAAAGGAAAAAGAGAAAAAACCCACTAAGAAATCACTAGCTTATAAATTACATATTGTCATCTTGGATGTAGTTGTTCAAGTTACAAAGTTAAAGGAAACATAGTAGACACTCAAACAGTGAGACTACAAGATGACAAACTCTTAAACATAATGTTGAAATGCAAATTCATCATCAAAACAATTTAATTTACATTTGTGATCATCTTAAATATGTAGGAACATTTTTTCCTCTGGTCAATATACCTGTATTGGCTCAGGAAGATAATACACAAGTAAAATAAAAATATATTCTTAAATTATACTTACTACTGATAAATCAGAATACATAGCTTATTTTTATTAAAATAAAAGCAGTTTTGTTTGTCAATAGGTATCTAAACATGAACCCACTTAAAATCTGAATTAAAAATAACTGTTGAAATAAAATTTAAACACCATAAAATTCAGTGTTGAGTATGTCATTTAATGGATGTTGGGGTATATTTATACAGTTGTACAAAAATAACCACAATTTAATTTTAGAATATTTTCAACATCACTAAAAGGAATCCCATACCCACACCTAGTGGTCACTCTCATTATCCTTAAGCAACTGCTAATTTATTTTATCATCATTGATTTACCCATTCTAGACATTTCATTTGAATAGAATCAGAACTCATATATTCTTTTGTGTCTGACTGCTTTCACTTATCATATTTGTTTTTAGGTCAGTGTAGGTAGTGGCACGCATCAGAACTTTATTCCTTTTTATTGCTTGGTAGCATGCCATTGTAGGTACATGCCACATTTAACTTATCCACCCATCAGTTGATTGATAACTGGGCTATTTCCCTTGGAAGCTATTACAAAAAAGGATACTGTGAACACTCATGTTGTAGTCAGGGGTTGTACAGAGAACTATTAGAATCAGGACATAGAATTTTTAATATTATTTTATGATGGTCACCCAGAGTAAAACACAAGATAGTGCAGGAAGTCTGTCCACAACACTAAAGACACAAAATATTCAGCCAAGGGCCTGGATTCCACAGTAATGTCCTGCATGAGTCCAGATGAAGACCTAGAGTCTATGATAATGCCTCCCACAAGTCCAGCTGCAGGTCTAGAGCCCATGAGAAGGACTCACACCAGTCTGTTTTATGGATTTGCACTGGGAAGGCCAAAAGATCAATTGTGGAAACTAGAAAGTCTATGCCAGCGGGGTGAAGGAGCTGTGTTGGTAGGTTGAGAGTTCTACACTGGAGCTGAGAAGTCATGCTCATCATAAAGACGAGGGCTGTCCTGAAAAGCACCACAGCCATCCTCAGTGACACAGAGGTCCTGAGCTCCTCCAACAATAAGGACAGTCAAGTACATGCCAGAAAACCAGCTTGATGAGTTTTTCCTGGAGATTAGACAGCCCACATCTTTTCCTCCAGAGCCAGGAAGTGATGCTCCACGTAAGGACCAGGGCTTTCCCAAAGTGAACCACAGCCACTCTCACCAACAAGGTCCCAAGCTCCTCCTACGACAATGGTCGAACTCACACTAGGGAAGCTAGTCATGATGAGCTCCTCCAGGAGAACCATCAGCTCAAACAGCAACATGTAGGAGAAAACCACAATGCTCCCTTGTCTTCTCCATGTCTCTATTTATGCTGACAACTTTCCCAGGTGGACCATCTATGCTCAACACCATGCTGATTTCATTCAGCTGGCATTAAGTTGACCACCAGTTTTTAATCCATAACAACTCATGTAACATTTGTGTACACATGTGTCTTCATTGCTCACAGGTATAAGGAGTATAATTTCTGGATCATAAGTGACTCACCAAAATTGGAAGAAAATGGCAAACTTTCACAAAGTGGTGCTATTGTATCACAACCTTGCTGGCAATGTAAGAGAGTTTGAAGCTCTCCATATCCTTGTTATCTGTCTTATTTATTGCAGCTCTTTTGATAAATATGAAGTTTTACCTTATTGGGATTATGATTTGCATTCCCCTCATGATTAATAATTTTGAGCATCTTTTCAAATACTTAATAACCATGTGGATGTATGGCTTACAGAAATGGCTAAGTCCTTAGCAACTTGTTTATTGAGTCATTTTATTATTACAGTGTAAGAGTTCTTTATGTATTCTGAGTACAAATTCCTTACTGAACATATGGTTTGTGGATATTGTCCCCTCACTTCATGGGCTATCTTTTCATTTTATCTGAGTCAGTTTTGCAGGAGTTTTCTCATTCAGCACATTTAATGTATTAAATTTGAATTTAGTGTATAGAAATGCAACCTATTTTGTATGTTTATTTTGGATTTTATTTTAACTAATGGATTACATTTAAAGTATACACATGATGCTTTCATATACATAACAAAATGATCATCATAATGATTCGATCTCAAGAATTATTTATCCCATATAATCACAACTTTGTAAACTTTGGTACCTTGACTTTTGTATCCTGCAACTTTACTGAATTCATGATCAGTTCCAGCAGTGTTTTTGGTTGGAACTAATATAAAATGATTAAAATATATGTAAATATTGAAATAACTGAATTACAATGTAAAACTTATTTATTTGAGTTCTGATTGGGAATATTTAACATTCATACATTTATGTTATATTCCATTCATATATTTATATCAGAGATAAATTACATATATGTTTCCATTCAGGGATACAATGTGTCTTGTCCTTTGTTCTTTATCTTTTAAAAAAGATTATATAATATTTTATATATATAATTTCTATGTCTAGAAATTTATTTCTAGACATCCTCAGATTTATTGCTATTTTAAATGGCATTTTATTCCTGTACCATCCAGCTTTGTTACTGGCACAAAATACCTGCTACCATAATTTAAAGGTTGAGAATTTTATTTTTGGCTCATGGTTTCATGAGTTACAGTCCCATTGTGACCAGTTATAATTTCTATCCAGACACTACCTGAAGTGTGCTTTTTAAAAAATTTATTTAAAGAAAAAAAAATGTAAAGGGGAGAGATAATACAGAATTTAAAAAAAAGATAAACAGTAAGAAATCACTAGTTGATAAATTACACATTTTCCTCTTAAAAATAGTTGTTTAGGTTACACAATTAAAGCATACAAAGTATATATTCAAACAATGAGACTGTAAACAGCTATGCATGCATGAGTCTCTACGTGTATTTCTATAAACTTAAAGCTTTAAAATCTTACTGAGATAAAGTAAATAATACCTACATAAATATCATGTCTGAAGATTTAAAGACTCATTTTTTTTAATTTAAAGAGAAACAAAAGCATGTAAAGGGTAGAGGTAATACAGAATTCCAAAAAAAAAAAAAAGATAACAAGAAATCACTAGTTGATAAATTACATATTGTCCTCTTAGAAATAGTTGCTCAAGTTACAAAACTAAAGCATACAAAGTAGATAGTCAAACAGTGAGAGTGTAAACAGCTACACATGCATGAATCTCTACATGTATTTCTATACTTTCTGTATTAGAGGGAAAAACAAAACTTAGCAAGACAAAACAAAACAAATTCCTATAAAAACATGAAACCAAAAAGTCATATAAAACCACCGTACAAGGTGATCTACAATGATTACTGTGTTGTTTCTTATTATCTTCAATAAAATGTCTACATCATCAGGCATAATTGAATATAGCAGTATAATTGAGTGTATCAGTAAATAATAATAGTAGTAAAAATAAAACATTGTAGACAGTATAAAACTTCAAAGGCAGGTAATAATCAAACCAGAGTGGATATTCTAGTGGATCTTGTCATCTTAAGTGCAGTTGCCTATACTCTCAGATTTGATACTATCAATCATAACAGCTTTGAATAAAATCTATCAATACAAAACCGCGATCCAACAAACCAGATTTGATTATGATCAATCATGGTAAAACAGTGTAGGTTTTACAGAGCTTTAGATTCAGTTAATAGGAAATTAAGGATGATTACCATACCATATCCTGTTATTTTCTGGATTACTGTCTGCGTCCTCAAATCTAGTACAGGTAGAATGACTGGAACAGAATATAATACATCTAAGCAGAGTAGTGTGAGTAATGTGGGTTTTAAATCCTGGTGCACTATTAACAATATAGTGTATCAAGGCCATCTATATTATAGTTTCTAGTTATCCTTCTTTGCCTCATTTCTGCTATGCTATTTTCCTGCCTTTGTTTGTCTACTTTTCTCTTTCCTTCTACTGCCTGCCCCACTCATTGAAGGCTTTCTGCCACTGTTCCTAAAATCCTGGTATTTTTTTTCCCTCTCTCTCGAATGTCCTTCAGTATTCTCTGTAGGGTTGGATTGGTGGTCAAAAACTCCCCCAGTTCCTCTTTGTCATGGAAGCATCTTGTTTCTCCATCAACTTCTAGTGACAGTTTTGCAGGGTACATCAGTCTGGGCTGGAGGTTATTCTCTTTCAGGGCTTTGAATACTTCACTCCAAGCTCCTCTTGATCTGATGGTCTGTGTGGAGAAGTCAGCCATGATTCTGATGGTCTGTTTTTTTTCTCTGATGGCTTTTAATATTATGTTTTTATATTGAATTTCTGGCATCTTGATTATTATATGTCTGGGTGTAGATCTGTTTTGGTTGTAGGTGGCTGGGGTTCTGTATGCCTCACACAACTGAATGTCATTTTCTTTTCCCATGCTTGGGAAGTTTTCCTTAATTATTTCCATGAATAGCCTCTGTAATTCGCCTGTATGTATTCCTGCTTCTTCATTCACATTTCTTATTCTTAAATTATAGATTCTCTTGTCATCTTCTAGCCTTTGTATTGTTACTGCCTGTTCCTTGTTATTTTTAAGAGATCTTTCCTTTCATCATCACACACTGCCAACTTGTCTTCAAGTTTTGATAGTCTATCCTTAGTTTCTTTTAAGGAGTTTTGCCAGCTTTCAATGGAGTTTTTAATTTCCTGGTAGTCTCTTTGAATCTGCTTCATGTATTCTATATTTTCTTTAAATTCTTTATCGAATGTTTCTTTCCTTTTTTTGTGTTCCTCCCTTCTTCTGTCTGTATCATCCTGAGAGATGCTTCCTGAGAGCATTTCTCTTATTATACTACTCATATCCTGCTTTACCTGATTTAATATTTCAGTTTTGAGCTCGTCTACAAGGTCCTGAAGATATCTCTTAATGGCCATTGAAGCCATGTCTGATGTTGTGTGTTTGCTGCCCTCAGTCCCCCTTGTTTTTCCTTCTCTTGGTTCAGTGTTCTCAGGGTTCTGGGCTGGGAGCCTCCTCCTGCCTCTCTCTTCTGTCATGGCCCTGGCTTCCTCCACACAGGTTATAGTGTAGGCCCCAGCCTCCTTCCCTGTTGGCCACGGTTCCTCTGAAGCACACTGGTGAGGGACCTCTGCCCTCTCCTACCTGCTGTTGTCACTGAGGTGTAAGCAGGCTGCATATGCCTGCCCCTCCCCACTGGGCCAACCAAACTTCAGGGGCCTTCACCCAGTTACTGTGTGCTAGGCGCAGGGAATCAATTTGGGATGGCTCATTGGGTCCCGGCCAGGGGCACGGCCCAGTCCAAGCAAAATCCACGAATCTGCTCTGGGGAGGGAGTAACCAACTGAAGTCACTGTTGTTCCCAGTTCAGGCCCCTCTTGCCTGATTCCAACATGTTGCCCATTTGGTTGCACCCTTCCCATTGGCGGGGGGTCTCATTCCCAGCACTGACCATGGATTAATGAAAGTCCCTTCACTGGCTCTGCTCTCCATTGGGCTCACCAACCCCTGACTTCAGTGCTGAACATCTTCCTGTGAGTGGCGGCAGGAAAGAATCTGGGCAGCTCTGCCTGCTGGCAGGGATTCAGGTTGGTGCACACTTGCTGGGTCACCATGAAAACACTGTGTCCTGCAATCTTCAGCTGTCTCAGTTGTAGTCCTGAAGTATTTGACGAGCTTTTTTATGTTTTAATTTCTTCCTGTGTCAAGAGGATCCATCTCCCCCTGGCTGGGTCTCTCCAGGGTGCTTTATTCTGGTATATGAGTTGTTTCTCCCGGGAGGCTTTGTGTTTTGTTGCTCACTGATCAGCCATCTTGTCTTCTCTCCTGAAGTGTGCTTTACTAGTCTCCTAGGTGCCTAGCCAATTAAATTGACCATCAAGATTGACTATTACAATTCCATATTTATTTCTAGATTTTTTATAGAAAAATTTAGTTTTAAAAACATCATTTTTTGCCTGAAGAAATCTAGTTATGTCTAAACAGTTTTATTTGTATATTTCTTGGATTTACAGTTATATAATTATAGCTTCTGTGATTGAAGGTATTTCCTTTCATACTGTAGTTACTAATATCTCTGAAGATTTTAAGTTTTTTGTAGATTAACTTTATAATGTGCAATAACAAGTATGCTACATGGGAAAAAATACTGAAGGCAATTTTTTAAAAACCCATAGTATTTTATATTGAATTCTATTTTACATATAACTTTTTAAAAATCAAGAATTACTGCTACATTATATGAAATGCCAGCGGGTAACCACTGATACATTATTGTTTTTCACTTCCTTTATCATGTAATCTATTCTATCAACAAACTAGTATTCCTGGTATTAAATCTTTCTGTATTCTTGAACTGCTACTGATCTGGCCATTGTCAAGGCTGAGCTCCATGGAAACAGGTAAGATGGAGATTCCAGGGGAGGGAATCAGGAGAAGCTGGGCTACTATCCCACAGGGCACCCTGGAGTGGGTGATGCATTGCAGTTTTCCTGAGCTGCTGCAAAGCAGACAGCTGTCTGTACCTCTGTGTTTACATGGAAGAGGATAATACTTTGCACTTTGTATGAAGAAGATCTCTTCCACCAAGATCAGTGCCAAGAGATGGACTCAGCCTAGAGGTATTTGGCACCTAAATCCCTCTCACTGGGAAGTAATTCTGTCAAGAGGATGGGGAGTGATTTGTGTGGTACACTGTAAAATCCACCAGATGTGATTGAAACATATAATCAATGTTTAAATTTTAAAAAAATACAGTAATTGATACATTGTTACTAATTTTCCTCAAGAATACTTCCTCTTGTTTATCAGATACTTATCACATTGCTATTGCCACTTTCCAAAGCAGTTTTGAAAGTCCTCTTTTATGAGTCTTCAATTGTGCTGTTATGGTTGCTTTGACAACTTGAATTATTTCAAAAGGTTTACCTTTCCTGGTCAGTTTGACTTTAGGGAAGTGCCAGAGATCACTTGGTACCAGATTCTGTGAACCAGAGATGAAGGCACATTGTAATGTTTTTACTAACCTGCTTTTTACTAAGCAGCAGCATTCCCTATATTTCTGATCGTATCTCATAAAGACACTCATAAAAAAAGACCTTCCAGACTGTTTCAGGAAGTGGCGTGAGTGATGGGATAACTGTGTTCAAAGGGACAGGTTCTAGTCTGAGGAGGATTCATGGCAATGTATTACTTAAATTTAAACATTCACTCTGTATTTTGTTTTGCATTGCCACTGGGTTCATTCATATTTCTGTTCATAAATATGATCCATGTAATTTTCATCCTCTTAGTGCTAGTCTTCTAAAGAACATTATTCTCCTGTGCCTTTTTTCAGGCCTGGACCTTTCTTTGCCATTCCATGATGGAGTGAGTGTCTTTAATTTCGTGGTTCACTAAACATTTTGGTCCTGACAGTAACTTTCCTTCCCTTCATCAGCAGTGAAACCAATCCACTGGCTTCATCAGTTCCCTGCAGGTGGCCTGAAACTACTGGATGGGAAAGTCGGAGAATTTACTGATGCTCCCTTAGAAATTCTCCTGCCACAGACTGTATCTCCTGTCATATTCACATGGTGAAAACTAATCCCCAATCTTATAGTTGAGGTCCAATGTTAGGAGCTGAGACCTCTTGTCATTAGAGTAGAGCCCATGATGTGACCAGCTCCTTATCCAGGGAGCTTTTTCCTTCTTTCATCTGGGCAAAGTCACAAGGAGGCATCCATCTGTTGTCCAGAGAGGGCTTTCACCAGAGCCTGACTGTGCTGGCATCTACCTTGGATTCCCAGACCCCATGACTGTGAGAAATGAATATCTGTTGTTTAGAGCCACCCAACTGATGGTATTCTGTTATAGCAGCCAAATGGATTAAAACTACTTTTAGAAATGCTTAGTTTGCTTTCTTACATCTCTGTGAAATGTAATAATATGAGATGAAATAATATGATCCAGATTAACTTATAGATCCTTGTAGATTCCAGATTGCTAGTTTTTTTTTTTTTTGCCATTTTTGGGGCAGTTCTGGGGATTGAATCCAGGAGTTTAGCACTGAACTACATCCTCAGCCCATTATTATTATTATTATTTATTTTGAGACATAGTTTTGCTGAGTCATTAAGTTTTTCATGATGGGCTTGGACTTGTGATTCTTTTGCCTCAGCTTCCTAGAGTGCTGAGATTACAAGCATGCACTGTCATTCCTGGTTTTAGGTTACTATTAGTAAACAGCATATATTTAACTTAACATTATGTATGTTTTCTACGCATCAGATATAGTAAAAATTTCAATTCAAATAAAAACTAGATTTCTTTTCTGGAGTTAAAAGTGTTATATATATACCGCCTAATCCTTACAAGAGTATGATTTTGATGCCCTAAATAACTTGTTTGTGGCAATGTTTAACTGGCTTAAATATTGTCCATTTTTTTCGGTTACTATTTTCTTTTTAGAACACTCCCTGGGAGAATGATTTCTTAGACCATAGATGACTGAACTCATCTTGCCAGCATATATGTAGAGCCAGATTTGAGAGCATAATACAGTAATGTAAGAGATCCCATGTTAGGCAAGATATGAAGAAGATAACTTAAACTCATTCATTAAAAATGAAGTCAAGGAACCAGGGATATAGCTCAGCTGCATAAGCACCTGTTTGGCAAGTGCAAAGTCTTGAGTTCGATTTCTGGTACCCCCCCAAATAAATAAGTAAATAAATAAATAAATAACAAACAAGAAAAACCAAATCCAAACATGCCCAACCCTCAGGTTGGGATAAAGAATTTCTACTGTATGACTGAAAAGGTCAGCCATGTGTTGTTTATGAAAAGGTCAGATTTTTATTCTTCGCCCTTTTATGCTTTAGATTTAAAATGTCCCTAAAAAGTCTCATGTTGTTGAAGGTGACTGCAACAAGGAGATATACTCAGCAGATTCATTCACTGGTAAGTTCAGTAGCTGAGTGTGTTACTAGGAAATGGGGCCTTAACTGGGAGTAGGCCACTGGGGGATTAACCTGGAAGGTTACACTCTTGTCGCCTGGCTGCTTGCTTAACTTCCTGCTTCTGGCTGTCACGGATGGAGCACCATTTCTTCCACCATGCTCCTGTTTCTGCCTTTGAGCCAGATGACTGTGGATTGAAACCATGAAGCAAAATAAATCTTTCTTCCTTTAACTCGCAAGTCTTGAATATTTTATCAAAAAGCGACCAAGACATTGGTACCAGAGAAATGGGATCATTGGTATGACTGTCCCTGCTTATATGCTTTACAAGTCTTTGGAACTGTTTTTGAGAGGAATTTGGAAAAGTTTGGAAAAGTCTTAAAATGTTGTGGGCGGTCAGGGATGTGTAATACTGACCAGAACTCAGAAGACCAGAATATTGATAGGAATGCAAACTGTAAAGGCAGGCAGGATCAGGAATTTTGAGTTCAGAATAAGGAATCAAGTGGCAGATGAGCTAGAGGGCATGTGTGTTATATTTTAGCAGAAAATTTGTCTACATTTTGCCCATCTTCTTTTAACTTGCAGGTATGGGGTGTTTTGTCCCATTGGCAAGTAGTAACTAAAACAGTTTAAAATTTTTTTAACTATGAGTTTTTATTTCAGAACATTGGAAACAAAGCCAAGGTGAATTTATTGATGATTTTTAGACACAATGTAAAATGTAAAAAAGAGATTTTATATTGATAAATGTTCCAACTCACAATGGAGATTGATATTAATACACAGTACAGAGATACACAGTAAAAATATATTCTAAGTTGTAAAAATGTAGTTATACTAATATGTGAATCTTTTTCTCCAAATGCGGGTAATAAAAGGATAGAATCTTCAGTGCTAGGTAGATTTAGGGAGAGTCCTGTTTTGAACTGCAAATGGTTATAGCATGATTCATCACAGAGCCCATGTTGAAAGGGGCTTTGCTTTTTGTGTCTCCTGCTTGTCATGGAGTGAGATTCTGTACAGATGCTTGAAGTTTTTAGAAGGTCAACATAAAGAATTAGTATGAACAAGAAAAGCAAACACTCCTCCATGAAGTAGAGTTACTACAGGAAACTGGGGACAACAAAACACTGGCCCTCAAGTTGCAAGCCACAGGAGAAAATAATGCAGTGTGAAGATTCTTTTGATTCTGAGTGAAAATTCTAGTGCAGTTGAGTTTTTCAGCTGTTTATCACGATAGCAAATCAGCCCAACTTTCCATGCTTAACACGGCTCAGCTTCTCTTCATGGTTCTGGGGTTCATTGGGCTGAGGCAGCTTGCCAGATTTGTATCATTTTTGCTCAGTGTTTGCGCATCTGTAAAGTTGTAGTTATGGTAGCAGTGGTACATTTACCTGTCAGAATTTTCCAGAGAAATAAAATATGAGTCGTGAGTATGTATCTGGAGAGAGGCAGGGTGGTGGAGGGAAAGAAATGTTCAAAAATTGGTTCCCATGACTATGCAAGTTGGGAAGACCAAAACCTGTAAGTTGGGCAGAAGCTGCACACCTGGAGAAGAAACCATGCTGCAGTCTAAGCCCGAAGCGTGTCTGCGGGAGAAGCCTCTGTTGTTCAGCAGAGTTTACTCTTATTCTATTCAGCCCTTCAACTGATTGGCTGTGATCTACCCACACTGTAAAGAGTAACTTGCTTTACTCAAAAGTTAGATACCAACAATATCCGAAAAGTAACTTCTCAGCAACCTCTAGACTTGTATTTGACTAAACAACTGAACCACACAGTCCAGGCGAATAGATGTCATACAAGCTGATGCCCCCAGTGGACAGGATTCTTACAGTGGTCACTCACATGATTGCAGTTGATGCTGGTATGGCTGGAAGCTGTGTCACTGATTGGGGTGAGTTTACACTGGAGAGTTTAGACCTGGCCTCTTCATTGACTTGAATTTCATGGAATTCAGTGGCTGCATTTCCACAAGTGATGTCCCAAGACTGAGCAACCCAAGAGACCCACCTCGTTAGTCAGAGGATAATTCCCCAGAGAAGCGTGACCCATCTTTTTTAGTATTAATTTGTCTTGAACTTGCAATTTTCTTTTTCAGACCTGGATGCTAGAATCCCTGGGGAGCACTCCTGAATAGCACTATTTGCTTTGAACTGTTTTTCAGAATTGGGGATAGACAGGAGAGAACCAAGGGGCAGAAAATACAGAGTGGATCCTTCCTTCTGGCAATCAGAATTGCCCAACACTGGTGTGTTTCCTTGTCTCCAAGGACTGTCTCTTGAGCCTGCTTACTTACTATACCAAAATGGTAAAGTTAGAGAGTGTATCAGACAGGTAGTGGAAGATTGTTTACATACTCATTGGAAACATTGCCTAGTGGAGGCACTGTTACTCTTTCTTTATTTAGGTTTACTTCAGTTTTTTATAAAGCTATACAATACATTGCATTAGTGTGCTTATGTAGAATTTGTATTTATTAAAAAGCTAAGGAAACCATAACCACTGTGTTAACTTTCACACTAATGTATTGGTGTGGGGAGGAAAAGGGGTGCTGTACTCAGGAGGCACAAAGAAGCTTCTAAAGTATTAGCTAACATTCCATATTTTAACCTGGATGCAAAAATATAGTTAAGGAATTGGGGATAGACAGGGGAGAACCAATACCTCAATAGGACCCCCACTGTATTAGTCAGATACTATCATTGTGACAAAAGTACCTGAAGAAAGCAACTTAGAGGAAAAGTTTATTTTGGCTCATGGCTGTAGAAGTTCCAGTGCTTGGTAACTTGGCTCTGTTGATTCTGGGCCCAGTGGTGAAGAAGAACATCATGGCAGGGGGCATGTGGTAGGGCAAAGCAGCTTATCTTCATGATGGATAGGAGCAGAGAGAGACAGAGAGAAGAGACCTGAAACAAGGGACACTCTTTCAGGTTTAGCCAGGAGAAGCAGGAGATGGCATTGGAGAAGCAAGCAGGACTATCACACTCAGTGACCTATTTACTCCAAGTAACTCCCACCTCCTATGAGCTATGAACTCATTAATGGAATACTCTGATGAAGAGATTATTTCCCCCTTGGTCTAATTACCTTCTAAAAGCCCCAACTCTGAATTCATGAGGCTTTGGTGGGACATTTAGAATCTAAATTAAAACATCCTTTGATGATCACAAATGTAGCTCTGGAAATTCAAGAGAAACTTTTTAACTTAGTCACACAGAAAGACTTTCTATGATAGTGGGCTTGGTCAAATTTTCTTCTTGTTGAGTCATTCCTTTTAAAACATTTCATGAGGAAAGCATCTGTTTCCACTGGATAATAAAATCTATCACAAAGCTGTATGTATCACTTCCTCTAGATCTTCAAATTAGCTATCAAAGTTCCAAAGTAATGTAATAAGCTTTGGCAAATATAACCATGACACAGGAGTCCAGACATACCCATCCTGAGGGGCACTTCTAGTAAGTGCTTTAGGATGTTTCCTCTAAAAGCATGATATATGTATCTCATGGAGCCTGAACCTAGGAATTTATGCATCCTAAGAAAACATTCAACACTAAGCTACATTTCCAGTTCTAATTTCTTCTAAAACCTATTTTTTCTATGCATTTACTCTCATATGCTTTTACTTGCATGCCTAAATAGGATAATACACATCATCTAGAAGATTCCAAGCAGAGAAAGGGTGTGAGTGAGTGTCCCAGGGAAGGGAGAAGTGCACTGGATGGTACCTAGTATGGTCAAGGCAGAATGATCTGAGGAGAAGCTGAGATAGTGTTGGACAAGCAAAAGTATCTACTGCATTGATGTCTGTAGGCAAGGATTTGGAGTTTTATCCTAAGGACAGAAAAGGTAGTAATAAATTTAAATGCACCTTTACATCTATGGATACTTGATACTCATATAATGTTCAGCAATTTCATAAAAGTATTATTAATGGATATTTAAACCATGATGGATATTAATGGATATTTAAGTCATGATGCTTTTTTTTCTACCTTGAACAAAGTGAAGAGGATAAACATAGGTACATTTTTGTAGGTTTTTGTGATTATTTCTTCATATGAACTCCCTGAACCAGAGTAATTGTTATGACTGTTTTAAGTGATCATATTTTATTCAACTGGAAATCATTCTAGCAGAAGACTGTTTGCCTCACCTTTTTGGAGGTAGTGTCATCAAATAGCCATCAGTATCTTGGAAGCTGGCCATGATGGCCACACTTGCTGTGTTTGGTTTAATGTGCAACCTTATCTTTTACCTCTAACATCATTCCTCTCCTGCCCACATGTTTTCTTTCTTTCTTTCACAGGGACTGATGCTTGGAAGCCACATTTTCCAGAATACCTTAGCAGTACTGTACTGGTTTAGAAACCACCGCAGAAAGGGCCCTAGGTAAAATTTAGATGTGCAGGAAGCAAAAGCCATTATTCTTCTCACAGGAGTAGCTGCCCATGGCATGGGCTGTGGTTGACTGGCTCTTGCAGTGACCTCTGCAGGGGAGGGTCCTGGGCCTCCTTGTGTACAGATTGTAAATGATGACCGTCATTGATGATTTTTTCCTATTCCTGACCCAGGTGGCAACAGCAACTTTGGGATTGTTTAGAAAAATCTAAGACCTGGAAATGGCCCTTCCTGAATTTTCCCCAGCTTCTCAAATGTTTTGTAAATGCCTAATTCCCTGTTTTAAATCCCTACCTGCTTGAAATACAGGAGTGGTCTGTTTTCCTACATGATACTGATTACAAATGAGGAAATCTCACACAGGATGGTTGGCTATATGCTCACCTACATGTTTAATTTGCTTTTTACTTGAAGATTTCAAATTAATATTTAAACATTAACTGATTTGCAATTGCTCTTTAAGATTAGGCATAATTATTTGATTGGCAAATAAATTGAAAACATTTATCTGATTTATCTGAATTTTAACTAAAAGTTAAATGTTTAAAAAAGTATAAACCTGAGAGTAGCATAATCAAAGACTTGAAAAGTCCCTGGCATTCTAGTTCCCATGTAGTGACATTGATACAGATGGCTCTTCCTGGGGGAGACCTGGAAGGTGGATGCTCCCTCTGCTATGAGATGTCTAGCAGTACCTGGCTTCTATGCACTAGATGCTGGTGGCACCCACTACCTCAGTTTTGACAATGAAGACTGCTTTGGAGGTTGCCAAATGCCCATATGTTATGTTAAAGATACTACACCAGACAGTCCACTTTTATCTGCTTGCATTCTCTCCCAATCATCTACAGGCAAGTGTCCTCATAATATGATCTCTAGCATGCTAGAGGTCACTCCCCCTTTTCTATTAGTGGTGAGGTCCTTGCTCAGTCTGCCAGCAAGTGACCCAATTTTAGATACCTCTTTAAGGGGTATCTAACTACATCTGGTAATTACCTTAAGTAAGATTCCCCAGAAACAGGCCCTGAGACAAGGATTCATGGGCTAGTTGGCTTCCATTCTCTTCCTTGACCTCCCCATTCTTTTACCAGTGTGTGGAGGACCTCCAGGGTGCCTCTCTGTGAAAGAAGAGCAATTGTCTCCATTTTGGCTAAATTTGGCCTTATTTCCATGTACTGAAATGTGCAGAGGTGGCTAAATTTTGTTTTTATCCCCTCAATTGATTTTAAGTAATGCAAATGGATCTATCTGAGGTGCTGATGTGTGGTCTTTAAAACAGTGGACAGGTCAGTGCTGCCCTGTATGCCGCTCTCAAGTAGTATGTGTGAGCGAGGCTGAGGGATGCCACGCTGATGGACAAGAAGGAGTCTTGAGAAAAGAGGCTATGACTTCTCAAGGGTGTGAAAATTACATACCAGAACTGAAGCACAGATCGCAGAACACTAGACACTGTCCCAATCTGTGATATGTAGAAATATTTATTTTGCATATTTCTCTCTGCATTTTGCAGAGGTGGTTTCTGGCCTCCTACCTGGCTCAGCCACTGCTCTCTTCAGGAACTGATAAAACCTGGGTTTGGCCCTGGGTTGAGGTCTTTGCTCCAGTTAGCTGTTATTCTGACTGGATTTAAGACCCTTTCAGCTCCCCACAACTACAACTATGCCTTAGTGTCTTTATTCTCACAATGCACTGGAAGTGGTAGATTGGAATTAACTTACTAGGATTCCAATAACTTTTTCGTATGATTACAAATGTGGACTTCTCTGAACTTTGACAAGGTCCAGAAGGGCTTTCTATGCCAGTGTTTCATGGAATCATCCTTTACTTAAAAGTACATGATCAAGTAAAGTAACTCTATGTGTTTGCAAAGCTGAATCTTACTGGAGGACTCCGGGAACACGCACAGGACTTGTAGTTCAGGATCATCCCATCCAACTGACAAAAGTTTTGGAAATGTTATTGGATTGGCTTTCCACAGGTGCAGATTCTAGCAGCTGCAGGTCTGCTGTGCAGAGAAGTAGACAGAGCAGGCCCCAGTGGAGACAGTTTTAAGTGAGAAGGGAAGATGATGGTTGTCACCACATACTTTGAAATTGGGACGGAGCTAGGTATAGTGGCTCATCCCTATAATCTCGGCATTCAGGAGACTGAGGCAGGAGGATCATCAAGAGTTTGAGGCCAGCCTGGGCTACATGATTCAAGGCCAGCCTTAACTTCATAATATCTCAAAACAAACAAACAAACAAACAAACAAAGAAAACAAAACAAACAAATGAAAAGAAGTCCTCCGTGCACATTCATGGCACCTGCTGAAGGGAATTACTGTATTTCTTGTCCCTGCTGAAAGCTGGGACCCCGAGAAACTGTGTAGCATGTACCCTACTGGCGTGGGACAGGGGGAATTAATTTTATTATATTCACTCATCTTTTGGCTAGCCAAAACTACTTTGTAATTCCAGGTTTGTGCCTGAGGGCTTGCTCAGGGTTTCACATAGCAGCCACAATGAAGTCCTGAGGCAGAAGCCTGTGAATGAGGTGCAAATAGCTCAGCCTCCTGTAAATGCCACAGCAAGTGCAAAAAGTAAAGGGAGCTCAAGAATGCATGAGTGTAAAGGATGACTGAACCTACAACTCGACATTCACATCGAAGACTCTGGATTATTTCCCCTGTATTTTATTGAAGTTTCAAGGTGTTTTATCTGATGGAAATGAGTTTGATGGAGATTCAAGTTCCCCTTGAAAGCTACTTTCTTAGGGGGAAAATACAGGATCTTTATGGAAAGGGGAAATTTGACTCTGACAAGAAAAGGGATACTTATATTGCAGTGGGGCTCAATAGGGTTTGGGAATTCAGGACCAATTTGAAAACAGTATCTTAAGAATTGAAATGGTGATATTTAAATGTTCTAGGTTTCACATAAGCTGAATTTTGTCATGTTATAGGCTGAAGGATCAAAATGTAGGTTTGACTTTTAATACTTGGATTCTATAATTATGAGATAAGGTATTATTTTAGGAAAGCTTTATAAACTCCCCAATTTTCTCATAAGGTCTTGTCTGGAAAAGGTGAAGACCTGTGTCAATTCTGTAAGTTCTTCAACTACAGTTGGAAGTGGCCAAGTTGCCCACTTTTAGGCACTAAATGCCATGTGATTGAGGGCACAAAAACCTCAGGAAATTGCTGTCTGAATTTCAAACAGAAATCCTTTAATTCGAGGAGTCACATACCTAACAAAACGATTAGAGGAGCAAAAGGAAGGGAGATGGACACTGTCTTCCACATATACTGCTACTGACAGCCACAGAAAACCTGCTAGCCAGAGTTTAGGTCCTGGAGGGAATCGCTGGAAATCTCCCAGCTCTTTTACAGACCTCAGGCTGGATAACCCGAGAACTGGGAGGACACTGAAGTTCACATTTGACAAACAAATATAATTTTGTTTTTTCAGACTTTGCATGAATATTTCTCATTAGCAACATAGAAACTGTTTCTAGGACCCCAGAGGGAAGGACTCTGGCAGATGTAGTTACTAGACTTATTGCCCCTATGGTACAGGGGACAGCATAATGAATTCTGGGTGCATTCCTCCAAGCAAACAAGAATCAACAAAGAAAATCACAAATAATACATTCCTGAGTTTGTTGGCTTTAGAATGCAGAGGCTCTGAAATGGTAAGGAAAAAAAATCTCAATTTTTAGCAAGGAAATTTAGTAGAAAAACACCTTTTACTAAAGATCTCTGATCTTAACTCTTGATTCATTCAAATATAGAGAAAGATGATTAGGTTAAAATTAGTGCTTAATAGTCACAAAGTTTTGAAAGTAATTGTTTTGAATGATGCTTCTCAGTCAATTATAACACTAAATTGGAGACGTGAAATTTTCATTGCTAAATTTGTCAGATGCTTATTTTAGACTCCTATTTATAATATGTTTGTGTCTTGGCCAAGTTTGATAAATAATGTTTGATAAATCTTAGAGTTTCTTAATTATTTTTTCAGAAAAATCGGTGATTTATGGCTTCCAACTATCTTAGAGCAAAATAAACTCTGAATAGCTGCAAAAATAGTAAACATAATGTACATGATTTACAGTTCTATTTATTACTAATTTAATCTCCTTATAAAAGGAATCCTTCTATAGAACAGTCTGGGTTAAATGATTATGGGCCTAGAAATCAAGAGTGAACATTGCGCTCAGTATGAAAAGAAAAAAAACAAATGACTGAAAATGTTTTTCGGTCATAAGACTCTTGTTTAAGGCCGTGTGGCCCTGAATGCAGCAGGCAGTGTTGAGAGGAGGTACGGGGGTGTGGGGGGACTGGTTGCTGCCTACCAGGAGGGCTGCCCTCTCCTTGACTGGGCCGAGCAGCTTCTGGGTATTGTGATGGAGATGCTTCTTCCCACTACAAGCTCCCCTTTGACAAGCTCAGCTTTGAAGCAGGCCTGAAGCAGTGAAAGCCACTGCCTGAAGGGTGAAACCTGAGACCACGAGGTGAGGTCAACCTCCCTTTGGCATTCTGTCACAGTGATGGAAAGTGCATCTTGTTTTCAGCCTCCCCAGGAGGGGCTGTTGTTGGGCTGCATTCTTCAGGGATAAGGGTATGGATCTGGGGGTTTCCTCATTGATCTGGAGCTTTAGTGCCTATGAGGTTGGGGTCTCCAAAGGGCAGGAATTGGAAGGAGCAGGGAAGGATGGGAGATTTGGGGAATGAACAAAAACTAAGATGTGTTATGTACACATACAACTCCCCATAATACATGTAACCATTATTTACTGAAAAATATACCAATAAAAAGAAAGAAAAATTGTTGGGACACTCATGACCCAGACGTTGGGGTCACACCAGTGGATCAGGGCAATTGCTGAGTGCTTCTGCAGGTGAGAGAAGAGGGCTGAATAACACATCAGGGACTAGCCACTGCCCACTTAAGCAGCTGATCTGAGGACTGAATCAGTGACCACACATGGAGATAGCACAGTCCTTCAGGCTTCCACATATTAACACACGTCATTCTTTGACAGTGCTGCAAGACTGGTGACCTTCTTCCTCTTACTACTATCGCAATTCTTGTTATTTTATTTACAATCCTGTGTATAGCACATGATTATGAATAATGGAAGGATTAAGAAAAGTCACAAATTCCCATAGCCAGCACATAACTGAGCTAGAATTTCTGTTGAGACAATATTGGCTTCATCACCAGCTCTTACATCCTCAGTTATGAACAAAGTTGTTTATCTAATGAACAAAGCTGATTGGGGCCAAGAAGATGCAAAAGACAATGTTAGGCAATGAGATGGCTGTATTTGCTTTTCAATGCTGTGACAAAATGCCTGAGATATATCCATTTATAGAGATGAGTTTTTTTTTTTTTTGACTGGTTTCAGAGGCTTCAGTCATGCCTGAGGTCCCAATATTTGCACCCTAATAACTGAACTTGCTTCTACTAGACCCCATCTCCTAGAGGTTCTACTACTCCCAATAGCACTGCAGTCTGGGACCACACCTTCAATGCATTGGCCTTTGGAGAGTATTTCAGATCCAAACTTCAGAAAAGGTTTTGGGAGGTCCAGGAAGAACGATTGGGGAACACTTGGTGCAAAGTTCCAGTAATCGGACTTAAAAACCAGCTGAGAAAGTGGAGTATATGAAGGTTGCTGAAGAGGATGAAGCTCCAAGGCAGGACATTAATGCAAGAGCCAGAGAATGAGACAGGTACTTGCCATGTCAGCCTTCACAGAGAAGGTGGAGGGGGGCAAAAACACCCGGTCTTGTCACCGCAGCAGCTGATGTTTAGGATCTGGCTCCACATGACATTCATCCCCTTCATTTTCAGTTTTGCTTTCGGAAGTTCCTGTTACCCACAACTCTGGCCTGAAAATATTAAATGGCAAATTCCAGAAATAAACAGTTTATAAATTTTAAATAAAAACCCTTGTTGCCTTTTAGTGAAAGGAAGGGGGTCCCATTCTTATTTCATATGAGTCTAGTAATAAAGTAATTATGAAAATATTAAATACTAAAAATGTGAATAATCAGAAAGTGATTAAAATATGTAACATAATACTAGTGAGAAACTGAAGTTTTCATTTTGATAATTTCCTAATCAGAAGTTGCTAATTACATTAGGGAAAACATTTCTTTTTTGCAGCAAAGTGCAAATAGGCTTCAGTAATTTCATGGCAACCACTTATTCCACCTTTGCAATATCTGTAAAATTGTTAAACAATTAAATTTCAGATCTGCTCTATAATCCATGCAAGTAAATACCCTAAAGGTTAGATAGCTTCCTCTAACTGTACATTTAATTTTTACGAATTTCATTTCCAAAGAAATCTGAGCATACATGCATTGTTACATGGTTTTTTACTGTGAGTATATAAACATAATGTTAATACACTTTCTATAAAGTTATAACAAAAATACTGTTGGATTATGGTGTTTGGTTTATGTACACCTAAACAGTATGGCAATTAGAAAATGTATATATAAAGTTAATGTGGACTAACATACAAATAGTAAGATTTTTGCTTGAGCTTTCCATATTGACTTAATTAAATTTATTATCAGTTTTAATTTCTTCAACTTTACATCTCCTCTCAAAGAATACTGAGAAGTTACAGTTTAGCTTAAGAATTTCCTGGAGGGCCAGGGATTTACCTCAGTGGCATCAATGCCTGCCTGGCAAGAGCACAGTCGTGAGTTTGATTCCAGGTACAAAAAAAAAAAAAAAAGAATTTCCTGGAGGAAAAAACCATTTGAACCTAACAGGATATTGTCCATAACATAGGATTATCTTAAAATAATTGACCCAGATACTTCAAAATTACCAATATCATTTGATTTTAAAATGAGGCAGGTGAGGGAGGTAGTTCAGTGGTGGAACACTTGCCTAGCACACGCAAGGTCTTGGATTCAATCCCCAGTGTCACAACCTCACCCTCCAAAAATAACGCTGGTGGGAATGGTTGAGAGTATAAGGTATGTTCATTAAGGGAAATTTAAAAACTGTGACCAAACAGAGAGCTCTTAGCATGGCATAGTGGCACATGCCTGTAATCCTAATATTTGGGAGACTGAGGCAGGATGACCACAATGAGTTTGAAGCCAGACTGGGCTACATAGTGAATCCTTGTCTCAAAACAAACCAAAGCAAAACAAGCAAGCAGTCAAACAACAACGTCAAAAGGAAATATATAAGATAATCAGTTTTCCAAAGGTTGAGGAATGACCTCTGAAGATTTACTCCTTTTTAAGGCAATTAGAGTATTGAGAAAATCAACTTTTTCAGACCTATGGAGATGAGTTAAAAGCTTGCAAGAATATAACAAATAAACATTTAAGAAAAACATCTAACTCTTGGTCAGAACAATGATCTTTGGGATGTTTTACCTTGTTCTATTCTCATTTCCCTCTCTCTAATTCTGTGGTAGCTTTGAAAGCTACAAAAGCCCAAAACCTCAATAGCAGTGAAAAACTGCAACCTTGAAGCCAGTAGGGGAGAGTAGAAGAATCTGAGGTTCCCTAGAAGTTCCACTGCTAGAGTGTTTCCATGATTTGATCTGAAAAGCATCACTTAAAAGATTCAGTCTCAGGAATCATCATTATTTTACCTGATTGTGCCACCAGCTCTGTGCAAGGATGCTTGTTGAAGACAACCAGAGTCCACTATCTAACATCACAGATGTCCTATGCAGTATTACTATGTGAGACTAACAAGAGGAAAGGAGATGTCTATACACTGATGTGAAAAGCTCTGGGCAATTTATATGGCCACACACCAAGTGTTGAGATGTTTTGTGTCCAGGGAAGCTGCAATGCAGCCTAAATCTCTTCCTTGCAACTGACTGTGAGCCCTTGACAAACAAGAAGTAAAGGCTGAGCAGGAGTTGTATACCACTAGTCTCCACAGAGGTATACCCTGAAACATGCATAGATTTCCTTGGCTAAAGCTGGGAGACTTATATGTTTAAGCTAGTTAAGGAAGTCTCTGACAATAATTTGCTAAAAACTGAGCTAACCAAGCAGTGATTTCATTTGCTGCTTATGATAAAGAGTACGAATTTTACAGAAGTACTCCATGAGAGTTACTACACAACTAGCAGCAATGAGCAATGAAATTGGGGTGGGATGTGGGGTAAAGAAAGAGATGAATTCCACAGTTAGAATGCTCAATGACCATTAGCAGACCAGGGGTAGACAGAACAAGGCAAGCAAGCCCAGTCTGAGAACCATGCATAGGCTGCCACCAGACTGGAACAGCCAGATCCCAGCCTTCCCCTGTGAGTCAGCACCATTTGTGGACCTGGGGTAGAGAGAACAAGGCCACACCAGCAAGCAAGCCCGGTCTGGGCACCAGTACCATGTGCAGGCTGCCACTGGCCTGGAATGGCCAGACCCCAGCCCCTTCCAGGGTGTGGGCTGGTCAACAAGAAGTATCAGTGACCCCCACCCCGCCACAAGCAGCCAGCTTATCTGGAGAAATACAGGCTGTGATGACAGCTATGGAGGTGAAATGCAATTGGATGCCTGTAGTGATTTGTTGTTTCACTAACATTGTAGGTGTAGGGTCAGTGCTTTGATCATAGGTTCAGAGGATAGTGGTATATAATGTGACATCTAGGGGAAATCTCTTTCTGAGGGCTGCAGCCATTGTTGATTCCCTATGGTCTTGTTCTGAAAGTTCTAAATTGTTTCCATTGTTTTCTTAGGTTGGGTTTTATTCCCTTTTTTTTTGTTTGATTATGTCAAATCCAATGGCAGGGGCAGCTGTTTGAAAGATAGCAAGATATATTATGGTAGCAATTTTGGATTCACTATTGGCTTATTTTGAAATCCTTTAATGTACTCATTGTTTTATTTTTATTGTTTCTATTCTCTTTTGTTCTGTTTGATTTTTACTATGTCTGAAGTTAACTGTAGCTACTTTGAAGACATCAAAAGGCTTTATGGTAACTATTGTTGATTTTTTAATGTTTTAAAGTCTGTATCTCTTACACTGATTTGCTTTGATTCTTTTATTCTGTTTTATCCTCTTTAAACTAAAAAAATGGTCAATGGCCTCTAAGAAATAGGAAACTATAATACATAAACACACACATATATATATATATATATACACATACATGTATATATCTATGCTTATTACATACATATGTATATGTTTACATACATACATACATATGTTTTTATGTATTACATATATTATCTATTAAACACATACATTTATATGTTTTTGGATTGTTTATGTGTATATGTGTATATGTATATATGTTTACGAACATATGAATGTTTATATATTACATGTATTACATAAAGAATATATATGCAGCCATTAGTAACTGTCTTCAAGAGACAAAAATGCTGGGCACCATAGGGAAAATATCAGCTATTATAATATGTTCAAATAACTAAAGAAATCAAGTTTTAAGTGTGTAAACTAGGTCTCTCCAAATAAAGAATATTGATATAGATGAATATAAGAGCTTAATGAAATTGGAGTTTAAAAAGAAAAGGACAAATGAAAGGATCTTAACAGAAGTTTTGAGTGGAAAGAAGAATGAGCAAGCATGAGAACAAAATGACTGAGATTATCCAGTTAAAAGTAAGGAAGAAGAAGAGAAAGAAAGAGCCAGAGCTATCTGTGGAGTACCACCACCCCTATCGTTACATGGTTTATTGGATACCAAAATAGGGAGAGAAAAAGGACACAAAGTATTTGAAAAAATAAGTGCTTCAAACTTCTAAAATTTGATTAAAAAACATTAATCACTTGTCTAAGAAGCTTAATGAATTTAAAGTGTCACACAAAGATATTCACACTTAGATATATCATAATCATATTATTTAAACCCAAAAAGAAAGCAAAAATTTTGAAAAAACTGCAGGAATTAGACAACTCATGCAGAAAGGAGCTTCAATGGGACAGTCAGCTGACTTTGTATTCAAAACTATGGAAGCCAGAAGACTGTGGGTTGCCACCTTCAAATGCCCACATGTCTTGGTCACCAGCCTGTGCTGTCATGTGGAGAAGTCGGTTCTGGTAGAAGGATTGGGGACATACTCTTAAGGGGATTCTGGGGACTCCCATCTCTTTCTCTTTGCTTCACAAACACTATGCAGCACACAGATCTTTTCCACTATGTGTTCCTGCAACAATGTACTGTACTGCTGCAGGCCCAGAACAAGAAGACCAGACAGCTATGGACTAAAATGCCTGAAATTTCTGAAGAGGTGAGCCAAAATAAACCTTCCCTCCTTGTTAAGCTGATCACTTTAGGGGTTCTGTCATAGTGACAGAAAATTAATACATCATTAATTGAACTTCAATAGATGGGCATGCTACAATGTACCTGAATTGATAAAGTCATTAAAAAGGAAATTCTGAGAAACAGCCACGGGTAAGAAGAGCTCAAGGAGACATGATAGCCTAAAGTAACGTGGTATCCTGTATGTGATCCTGGAGTGGTAATGAAATAGTAGGTAAAATCTAAGGGATTTGAGTTACCTGGAGATTAGTTAATAGTCAATACCATTCATTAATTATATTATACTTATGTAATCATATAATGTAAAATGTTAATAGGGAAAGTTTGCACAGGTTTGTATAGGAATTCTCTACATTATGTGCTCCATATTCCTATGTATGTATATAACTAATCTGAAATATGAAGTTTAGACTTGGGATGTAGCTGAGTGGTAGAGTGCTGTATAGCACAGATAAAGTCTTGGATGTGATTCCCAGCAGCACAGGTTAAAGAAAGTCTAATAAAAGTATTTCTGTGGCAAATGCTAAAGTAATATTTATAAAATTATTGATCTTCTTATATTGCATTATGCTATAATTTGTGTGAACACATGAATAATTAAAAGTACAGTGATATAAAAGATTTTAAAATACTACTAAAATCTGAAATAAAGTAAAAACATTTAAAATAACCACTAAATAAATATTCAGCAATATTCAGAATAAAAGAGAAAACATATTTATGTTCCAAAAAATAACACATGTGAAGGCAGCAAGGAAAAAAAGGAACAAAAAGACACCAGACATAAAAATAGTCAGCAATATTGTAGATGCAAAAGCATCTTATAAATAGTTATATACTTTTCCTTAAATTCAAAAACAAGACACGCATAGTAATGAGTAAGTAAGCAATGCTAAATAGTAAAAGATTAAAGATTAATGAACAGAAATCAACTATATTTTCATGTTAGAAATGAACATCTTGAAAATGATTTAAGTAACAAAATCCATTTATAATAAAATCAAATGAGGAAAAAATTGAGAAAAATATAGCAAATGGTGTCGCAGTCATAGAAATTAAAGCAGACTTTAAAAATGGAAAGACAGGTTCATGGCTCTGAAAAATAATATTGTTAGTGTGGCAATAGTCTTCAAGTACATCTACATATTTGAAGAAGTCTATCAAAATCTCTTTGGGCTTACTTTTTATTTTTGAAGAAATTGGAAAGCTGTGTTAAAATCTATAGAAAAATGTAAGAACTCAGAATAACCCAAACAATCCTGAAGAAAAAAGCTAGGGAATTCACTAATTTCCAAACTTACAAAATTATAGCAATGAAGACAGAGCGATACTGCCATAGGATATACATATATACATCAATGGAGTAGAACTCACAGTTCAGAAATTAATCTTTTATCTGTTTTAAAATTGATTTTTGATAAAGACTCTAAAATTGCAAGTGTAAACTGATATGACCAGGATGGAGATTCTCTAAAAAAAAAAATAAAAATAAGAATTCCATTTGATTTAGCTATCCCTCTTCTAAGTATATTCTTTAAAGAGTCAAAAATATACCTCGGTGATGTATTCATAGCTATGTTTGTGCAATCACAATTCATGATACCTAAATCTTGGAAACAGCCTATATGCATAAAGAAAATGATTTATATACAATGGAGTGCTACTCAGTTAAAAAAGAAGGATAAATGAGGTGTTTGCAGGAAAATGGGTACACATAGCTGAAACACTGCATAGTTTCTCTTACATGAAAGCTTATTATATAAATAAAATGTGAAATAAGTTACAGGTTATGAGATATAGGTGGAAGAGAGAGAGAGGGAAAGGGAAAGGGAGAAAGTTATTGCATTGTAAGTATATTTCTGTTGCCAGTTTCTAGTTTCACTCTAACGTGGTGTGAGAGCTTACATGGCAGGACTTCCATTCTTGGGAAATGTTAAGGTGTTTATTGTTGCCATGAATAAGGTCTATTTGGTGACTATGTCTCATGATTTTATAAGGTTTGCCTACTCTGCAGTTTTTGCATACTGTATAATTCTCCATTTGAGAGACGACGTTATGAGTTTTGTCCTGTTACAGATTTTTCTACCTTCTTTGGGTGTCAAATACTGAAGGAAGTGTTTTGAAATTTTCAATAGTTTTTGTGGATCTATGATTTTCACTTTGGTTTCACGTTTTTGTCTTGTGTAGTTAGATGTTTACTGAAATATGTATTAAGAACTATGTGTTAGTTCTTGTTAGAGAATTGTATTTTGTGTCATTATATGATCACTGTTTAATTTGAAGCACAAATTTAGAAGTATCAAATTAATATACTTTCAGTATGTTTTGTTAAATCAGTGCAAGACTAGTGTATCTGTCTGCATACTTTTCTATTTAATTTGTTTTATATTTACCTTGTATTTATTTTATTTTTAAGAATATCTGTGTACATTTCAATTGTTAAAATGTATTTAAAAAGGAGGGGCTGAAATGTAATAGAAAATGGTCTCTAATAAGTCATACTGAGACATGGGGTATCCATATGCAAAAGAATGTTGGATGCTTACTCATATCATATATAGTAATTAACTCAAAATGCACCATTATCTTTAATGCAAGATCTAAAACTATACAACTTTTAAAATATGCAGACAAAGGTGCAAACAGTCTTGACTTTGGTGTATACAGTGCTTTATTACATATGATACCTAAAGCACATTTTTAAAAGTAGAAAAATTGGACTTTATCAAAAATAAAAGCTTTTGTGCTCCAAAGGATACTATAAATAAAATGAGAAAAATGGAATTGGAGAAAAAAATTCAATTTATACATCTGATAGAAGACTTACATAAAGAGCTCTTAAAAAACAGAAAAAGACATTTACAGAATAGGTAAGGGATACAAATAGACATGTTCAAATCAGATATATACCTGATCTAAATAAAGAGGTGGTCAAATTTATTGTCATTAAAGAAATAAAATCAGAATAATAATAAGATATTGTTTCATACCTACCAGGATGGCCAAAAATAAAAAGATAAACAATTATATGTACTGATAAGAAATAGGAATTTTCTTTGTATTTTTTTCCTAATTTAAACTTGAGGTGTCATTTGAGAGTTGCTGCAAACTAATCCTAACATAATGAGCCTCAGGTCATGGATGGTTAAGTGTGCCTTTCAGGAAATATTTTGTCCTGGCAGATGGCCTGATACCCATGTCTGATCTGTGACCAGATGTCCTCCTCACAGGAGATGTGCTTACACTGGGACATGCCTTATGGCTCTTGCCTGATCTGGGTCCAGTTTATTCTGACCAAGATAGCCACACTCCATGGAACTCCAACTGGGCAAAAAAGCTAGGCTTGGATGTGTTGATCAGGTGAGACACAGAGAAGGCAGCTCAACAGTGCGTGAAATTATGGAAATAACTTACTCTTTGCAGATTCCTGTGGGAAGAAAATAGCACTTCTCATAGGACCCAATTAAGACAGGCTTACTCACCCAGCGACAGGGAATGAGAAAGAGGGATAAAGACTTTTGGGCTGATGTGTCTTTGAGGCAAGGGCATCACTCAGTCATGTTTCCCATGATGGGGCTGTCCTTGGTAGGTTTGGAGCAAGCAAGAGTGAGTTTCATGGGGTCACAATCTTAGGAGTGGTTACTGTAAGCGTATCTTCACAGTCCACGTGATGTGCATTATTCTGTGGGTTAGTCACGTTGGTTGTACTTAACCATCTCATGATACCTAGATAAACTCTGCTGATGTACTGTGGACGCTTTTGATGCCTATTGTCATATCTTTCCATCCTACCTCCAAATTCAGCCCCAAAACCACACCTGTAAATTGGATCAAAGCAGTATAGAAGTGATTAGAATCCCCTTTGCAAAAACAGGAGTAAAAACCCATTATACTGCTTACCTAGGTGCCAAATGTAGTTTATAGGTCTATTCAGAAAAAGTTGAAAATGACTAGAACGTTGGTGTACACATTAGAAACTTTTGTGTTACTCTAATCAACAAGAATAAACAAACGCTAAAATGAGCTTGGTTACTGGCTTGGACTATCACTGACTCAAACCTAACCAACTGACTTTCTGGTTCCTGATCCGTAGCATGTACAAGACCAAGGAATGGTGAGGACAGGTGAGAACTGTGTGTGGCCTGCCTCACGGTGGATTTGGTCATGCCTGGCCTTTAGTGTGACATAAGGTGAGAAACACAAAGGAAAGAAGAGGCAGCTGTTTGGGGAAGACAAACTTGCGCTCCAAGAAGGCAAGAGAAGATAAACCTGTGTGGCAAGAGGACAGGAGGCCACCAGAAAGAAGCACGGCAGGGAGCAGGCTCTGGGATGGAGGTGTCCTCACAGTGCTGCCTGAGGGCTGTGTTTCCTCTGTGCACTACATTTTGAGGAGGGATTTTTGCAGAGGTGCAGATGGAGCAGTGTGTTGGGGATGGCATAGGAGTACAAGGGGCTACTGAGCTGCAGACATGGCCACTTTAGGAGGATGATAAGAGCCCAAACAGTACAAGAGAATGTATAAGAGAACCCTAAGCCAGCCCTACCTCTCCTCTCTTCCCTTCCTCTCCTCCTTGCCTTGTTCTAAGTAAGAACAAAGTTATTATTGCCCAAATATTAAGAGCCATTTGGAAACAACCCATCAAAAAGCATCCATGAACAAAAAATATTAATCCCTTCACCCCTCTTCACCCAACCACATGGAGGTAAAGCCTTAATTGTCCTGCAGACAAATGAAATGAGGGTTATCATGGAATGAGGACTCAAGAAATCTTAGGATCCCTAAATTATTGAAAATTAAGCCTCTATTTGATTCCTCATTTCCCAAGCTAGACTCTACCTGTCATTGTTGTTAATATTTGAAGCTGAAGTCAAGCTCCTACTTTATACTCCAGGTTGGTCCTGATATCCATGTGATTAGTGTCAACTGAATTTTAGTATGTGCACTACTGGAAGCAAGCACAAGTGCCAACTGAAAGTGGGCATAAAATGGCAATTCCTGGAGTCTTTTTTGGCTCCTTGGGCTGGAGCACAAAAATCAACCACGGTTTTGCCATACCTGTTAGGACAGCCTCTGAGCCTAGAATCCTGTAGAGCTATCATACTACCTAGCTTTGCTATTGGCAGGAAATCTTAAAATGTTGGAACACTGGTGTGAGGAAATTGCTACCTGAGCTATCCTATTTTATAGCTTTAGTATCTATGAGTAAGTTTGCCAGATTTAGCAAATAAAAGCATAGGATGCTCAGTTAAATTTAAGTTCAAAATAAACAAATGAGTTTTAGTAACAGTATGTCTCCTGTGGCTTTTGGCAGCTGAGTTTGACTATACTAAATTGGTTACTTTAGTGTGGAGATTGTATTAATGTGAATCAAACTAAGCTGCAGTGCACTTAATTGGTGATAAATAGAATAAGTACGAAATTGAAAGAAAACTTAATACTGCCAAAAAGCAAATGTAATACATGAATTGGTGACCAGTTACATGTAGTTATTCAGAAATTTGAGACTGCTGTGTGAAAAAGACCTTCCCTAGCTGTTTCTAGATTAATTATTGAACTCAGAGTCATTGAGACCATCTTTTAAAATTTTTGTTTTTAGAATAAATCCTATTCAGTATGGTAAGATGGGCATATCTTTAAGTCCCCAAGATCTCAGAACAGAAGAAATAAAATTGTTGTTAGTCAGCCTAGTGCTCTGTTGCTTGATTCAGATGGAAATCACCAGTTAGCAAAGTGTAATTCTGCTAGCAGTCCTCATGTCACCAGATGACATCAGATCGTACTGGATGCCCCCAGTTGACACAGCTCTCCAGTGTGATCCAATTTTGGACACCACAGGTTGACTCTTCCAGGTACTGGTCTCTGCAGTTCTTTAGTGCTAACAGCCCTTAATGTTATTTGTACTTTCTTTTGAAACAACCATTCTGTTCACACTACTCAGGATAAAAATTCAGAGTGGCTTGTACAGGACTTTTTGAGCCCACATTACCTAAGAAATAAATCAAGAGGAGGTTTATGGGGCCACGAAAGGGCCATGCTGCAGTGCAGAAGGGTCAGTACACAGGAGCCCTTCCTGACTAACCCAAGAAATTCAGGCCTGTGAGTGGCCCAAGTACAGGTTCATGATTGGTGCAGGGCTCCCGAAGAGCTTCAGTTGCCATGCTGGTGATCCTGTCAGGGAGCAGGGCTAAAACAGGGAATCTTCTGGAAGGCTAGCTATTGGGGTTGGAGGTATTAGTAATGGTCTTACTTAGTCCTTCCCTCATTTCAAAACAGCAACAGTAACATCTGTTGGGGTGGGAGCTGGTGAGACACACTACACTGATACTTGAACTGAATGCTTATTGGGAGTGGAGTGGAGGTGAGTGGCTGCTAGATAGCCGGGGAGGACATTCAAGCAAGTTGTGCTAGTCCACGGCAGGTGGGGGTAAAGCAGAGGGGTGTGGCGGCTAACTGCCAAATCATCTCCCATTCTCCCCGGCCAGGAGAGTCAGGCTTTCCCCCTCTATCAAAACCATATTTATAAATGACATAGCAACTGGCAAAAGGCAAGAGATGATACTGTGCACTGGTGGGTGTCTGGTTTTGAAATAGTGGGAGATGGTCAGAAGTCTTGCAGCCTTACACTTCACAGATTTTAAACTTTTCTATGGTAGAATCAAAAAGCCAGGCTCTCTGCATGAAACTGGGCACTGGAAGAGATTCAGTCCTCTTTAAATACAGCTTGTGGGCCTTTTAAACACAACCCTGAGCCTTAGAATTTCAATAGGGGGACCAGACACACTTAGCTAATTCTAGACCTCATGTCCCTGGTCCCTGCCTGGTTCATGACAACATTCATTTGACGTAGTGGTCCTTGAACCAAAAGTATGATATTGGCTCTTCAAAATGGAGGGTTGGGACCAATTCCATGAAGGTAACTCAATTTGTGTACACATTTTACTGAATGTACCTTCTAATGGTCTTTGCTGTTCAAAGTAGATTGTGCAGCTCTGACAGCCACACCCAGACCTGCTGACATGATATTTTTGAAAATAATGTAGTTTGATCAGGTACATCCTAAATTCTTCAATTTAATTCATTTCTTCAAAGTCTTCAATTGAGACAAAATACACCATTTTAGCTTATATAATTCAGTAACAGTGTAATTGTAACATCCAAGATCACTGTAGTTCCAGAATGTTTTCAGAATCCCAGAAGGAAACTATGGTTTTGAATCACTGTTTTATTATATTTTTTTCTAAGGGACTATTCAGAATTTCTTATTGGAAAGATTAGTGACAAATTCCTTTATTTTTAATTTATGTGGGACTGGATTATTTTTTTCTGAGAATAGTTTTGTAAATAAATCAGTTTTACAAAATTGTAAAGCTGTATTATAACCACTGTGGAATGGTTACAATCCAAGGCTTTCCACTGGATGCCTAAAACTATGGATGGTAATGAACCTGATATTTACTGTTTTTTCACATATCTACATCTTTGTATCATTTTATTGATAAAGTTGGCATAAGAGACTAAAAACTAGTGGAACAATTATAACAATGCTATAAAAATTACACAAACATAGTCTTATTCTTTAAAAATTATTCCGGTATTATATTCACCCTTCTTTTGAAGACTATGATACAATGCCTATGAGATGAGATGAAGTAAATTAACACAAATACTATGTTAGAATTAGGCTACCATGTAAAGGTTACTTGAATTCAAGGTCTGTAATACCAAGACAGACTTTATTTGATAACCTAGCTAGTTATGGCCCCTGGAAAGCATAAACCTTCCTCCTCCTGGTTTTCCAGAGCTCTTTCCTTAAGACGAGGACCTTCAATTCCACAGCACCCAGATTGTAAAAGGCCCATGGAGTTTTGATGAGCCACTGGGAATGTTAGTAAGAGAAGCTACCAGCTTCCACTTCTTGGTTTTAGACTCACCATTTTTGTTGGGGAAAAAGACCACGTAGAATCTCCAATTCACTATACATTCTGTGTCCTGAAGGCTGGCACCCATTCTTAGAATATTGCCACTGAGCTGGTGCTTTAGCTACCTTTGGGACAGATAGTTACTTTGTTTTATCAGGACTGCTGTATGTGGTGCAGACACATGGCATGGCTTTGAAACCCTGAGTAATCGGAACTCTGATTTTTCTCCATGGGGTTTACCATCAACTGCACAAATGTACCCTTTCCCATCACTGAAATCTCCAGCACCTTAGTTTCTACCTAATGCCATATTCCCAGGATCAGGGCCTTTGTACTTACTGCTTCAGACCACTTTTCTGCACTCACCACACCCAAACTGGCACAGTCTTTTGTGTCATCCAGTGTGTAGATAGGAAAGAAGACCCGAGTTTGGAGAATGGCCTCTAGAGCCCTATGGAGGCTCTAAGGCATTGTGCTTCTTTGTGATCATAGATGTGGGTGGCTACAACTTGCTGTTCACTATGAAACATGCCTTTCACTTTTTGAGTTCTAAAATATTTCCTGAAGTAGCAGGACAAAATTCTTTATAGTCCTCCACTGCCCGAAGAGTTTGCTTACCATGTAAAATCAGTCCCGTAATGGATTGGTGTGATGTTCTGTAGCGTACTCAGCAGTTCAGCCTTCTTGAATTATAATCTGGCAGAGCAGAGAGTTTTACAGTATGCAAAATGAATGCATGTTGCCCAGTGTTCTGTGTGAACTCAGACGATCCCCATCCTTTCCTATGGGGTGTGAATTCCTGCATTTCCCACATTGGTGGATACAGAACACCAACCATGCTGCTGCTATGATTCTGTGTCTGGCCCAGAATCTGGGATTAGGATTTCTACTTTGCTGATTTCAGGGTAGTCTACCGTTTTCTGAAGCATTTCCTTAGTTTATGAAGAAGAAAGTTAGGTAAACAAAACAGAGATGTGGAAAGGGAAACCACCCACCCCTAGTCTTCTTAAGAATGACAATTTTGCAATTGCCTTAGCATGCAATGGTATTATTTTGGGTGTTTTCTTGGGGAGAGGGCAGTGTAAGCAGCTTCTGCTTGACCTTGCCTATAGTAACAGCTCTTATCTCACAGGCCAAGGATTAAATATGTAGGTTACTTTAAATCAAAGATGTCATAATGTCATTTACAGGGGTCTGAAGAGTAACCACTAATTGTATCTATAGGTGGTTTTCCCAGGAAGAGCTCACCCTAATTAAGTGACTAGTTACCAACTGGTTCTCAAATGCTCATATCTAACCATATTTACACTCAATTATGAAGATGACAGAGATATGGGGCATCAATATAAGTTAATATCTTATATCTAGAAAAGCCTTACAAATAGTTGTATTTTTCCCATCATCAGGATATAGTCTCATAAATCTCTTTGGGAAAGAGTCAGAAAAATCAAAAGATTATACATTTGTCTTGTAGATTCTTTCTCTGGATATCTTATACTTCTTTAGTGAATGGATTCTGGGTCCAAAAACCTTCTCAGGTGTAAGATTTGGGCAAGAAAACAAGACCATCGTGAACATCACTCTTAGTTTTCTGTTCTTCATTCTTGTTGTTCTATGAATTATATACATGGGGCAAAGAAATCAGTCAAGTGTTCTGCTTAGGCTATGACATGTTCTGCTAATCATCTGCACTTGGCTTTTTGCAGGTGGTGGCTCATTGGATACAAAGTCACCTTGCCCGCCATTAAGTGTTAGGTACTGCTGCCTGACCTCTATCTCTTGTTTGGGAGGAGGTGCATGAAGCATCCTTGGTGCTATCAATGAACCAAGTTCTGAGGTTGCCTCTTGTACCATTAGCCTTGCCTTGCAGATTGTTGTTTCCTCAGCAATGGCCTCTAAAAGACATGTGTCCTCTGGTGTTTTGCACAGACATAACCCTCTATTCATTTTCTGGACTTACTTAGCAGACCCTACCCCTCAGCCCAACATTCCCAATCTGTGCACTTTTAACCCTTTGTCTGTTGTCTGTCACTGCATGTCAAATTCTTCCACTTCACTCAGGATGGGCTCTCCCAGGCTTCTAGACACCACCTGGGAGTGAGTTTCTACCATCCTATGCAGGATTTAACACTCTGTGAAACATATAGTGATACAAGTAAAGGCACAGAATTATTAGTCAGGATACATTTCTCCGGGTGGGAGTGGGCCCCAAAGAAGCCAGGTGCCAGAACCTATATGTGGTTTTTACAGGGAGGAGGTAGCTCTTTGAGCTGGTGTGGCACTTCACTCCAATCAGGACAAGTCTCCACCTTTAGGTTGGAGGGGAGTTTTTGTCTCTATATGAGCCTTTGAAGAGGTGTCATGGCACCTGAAGTCCACAGTGGGGGAAGGTCAAAAACCACAAAGTAAATGAAATTATAACTAATTATAGTTATAACTGAGTCAGAGTCACTTTTGGTTGTGTAGCATATTCTGAAGCACATGCATCCCCAGGCAGGGCTTAATGTTTAGAGGTAGGTGATTTTGTAGTTTTCAGAGAGCTTACATCGGGCCAAGAAACCTATGACACACGTGCCACCTTGTCTTTTCAGCTGTGGTCTAGCTAAAGCTCTGGCTACTCTGGGTTTTGGAGAGCTGGCTTCCTGTTTTTCCTTTGGCCGTCAGGCCCCTTCATTGCAGGAATCTCTTCTACCCCCTGCCTCATTTGTGCCCCAGTCCTGGGCACGGCTTCCTTCTCCAGAGTGATTCATTGCAGTGCTTGTTTCTTCTGGACTACTTGCATTTCCTTTAATTTGGTATATGATGTCCAGGGGAAATCAACATATAACTCTAAGTTATTTATTTGCATGGTACTGCATTTTCCTTTTGCTATAAGTTATTAACACAATCATTGTCTGATGAAATGTTTAAAGGAAATGGTAAAGCAGGCCAAAGTGAACCTATAGGAACTTGCAATATTTTGGCCACAATAAACTTATATGTTAATACTCTACTTTATGATACTTTACCAGTTTGGAATTTTGTTTGAATTTGCATTGCAAAGTTCAATTATAAAGACTTTTTTAAAAAAGCAAAACCACTTTATTAACCTAAAGCTGAGGATATAGCTTAGTGGTGGAACAATTGCCTACCATGTGCAAACCTTCTTATCCACTGGTCTCACACCAAGACGAAGATGGCACCTGTCTCTAGATGTCCCCAGTATGCAAATCCCACAGGCTGATGTTTAAATTTTTTGTTTCTTAATTTGCTTAACACTTGATTTATTTATGTCTAAGTTTCCACATGCATAAGGTGGGAGCTGAGAGTCATTGCCTGGGAGTTCTTTTGAGAGAACTGAGAACGTGAAATACTGGCCACTTAAATGACTTGTGTTTCCATTTTACTATCATTCATGATGTCTCTGATGAATGATGATTATAATTTATTTCTACATAAACTGAAGCTTCTCATTCCCAGAAATATGATAATAATTAATATAATCAGTTGGAAAAGAAGAACTCTTTTGCAACTTTTTATTTTCTACAAGTAAATAAGTGCAAAAGCTGTTAAACTATTAGCTTTGATTTCTAGCCACTTTTTTTGGTTACAGTTTTTTTTTAATTTAAAGAGAAAAAACACAGAAAAAAGGGAAGCAATAATACAAAATTCCAGAAAAAATGAATGAAATAAAATAAAATAAACACTAAGAAATCACTAGTTGACAAATTACATACTGTCATCTTAGAAATAGTTGTTCAAGTTACAGAATTAACACACACAAAGTGGACATTCAAACCATGAGACTGCAAACAGTTCTGCTCAATGACCTAACAAAAACTCAGTAATATGGTGTTATGAAAAAGAAATGTACTAAAATGTTGACAGTTTTACAGTGACTGATCATTTAACATTAACATTTAATGGTTAATTTAACAATTAATTTAACATTAACAATTTAGTGGTTAATTAACATTTTCTAGTGTTTCCTTCATTAAATCTCTAGCCAATAACTCATTTTTGATGCATTTCAGAGTTATAAGCATTAGCTGTTTCCCATAAATACTTAGGTTATTTAATATTTAGGCTAGAGTTCAATATTTGTTTAGTTTTTCTCCCATTTGAGATAAATCCCCACAATGAAATTAAGACCTTTGGTGCTCCTGCAATGGGTTTCAGTAAACATATATATCAGTAACTCAAAGTCCTTACACTGACAGTTGCCACTGCCCCAGTGTTATGGTTGACACATTGTGTCAACTTGAGCAGTTTGAGAATCAGCAGGCAGCCAGGGTTCTTACTTTGTAAATATCCTCATTATGTGCAAAGGAGGGCAAGGAGGTCTTGTGAGCACTATACCCACTCTGAACAGGGGGCTGAATAGTGGCTTGTTACAATGTAAGGGAGGAGTAGAGGCTTTTGTTTTCTCCCTTTTGCTCTAGATGCTGCCCTGAAGTGGTGCCCGCTTGCATGCCACCCTGCCTTGGAGCCAGCTGATTATGGACTGAAACTTCCACAAACTGTAAGCTAAATAAATCTTTTCTTCCCTAATTTTAGGCATCAGGCATTTTGTCTCAGCAAGGAGAGAAAAGTAACCAAGACACCCAGAAACTTCCCCAGTGACTCTTTCCAGCCACACCCTTTTCTGTTCCTTTAGAGGAGACCACAGTTTGGCTTCCTACCCCACTACAGTTTACTTTTACATGCTCTAAAGAATTTCTTATAAATGGAATTGTACAATATATGTTCTTTTGTATAAGGCTTCTTTTTGCAGTTTCAAGAGTCTTCATTTTTATAATTCCTCAGGTTTCATTTCATTTAGAAATCTAAATTTACAGCTCTTATAAAAGCAGAATGATCAGGCAACACTGGGTCTGAATTCATATATAGTAAAAATAGCTTTAAATGGAGAAGCAATTTTCCCCTTTCAATAGGGTCTAAGTGTATCAGTTTATCATGGACTGCCCAGGTGTTTTCCTGAATCTTCCTTGAGGAAAGAGTCTTTCTCTTCTTGGGTAATTTCCCTTAATTAAACTGTTAGCTTTTCTTGAAATTGCTTCAACCTATACCCTCTTGCATCTCTTAAAATCTTTCCCTCTGATTCTATTTTCAAAAATTCACATTATAAGCAAAGACTACAGCCATTTTGTTAACATCTCCATATTCCTTCTATAGAGGAAATTGAAAAGAGCTGCTTTTAAGAAAAAAGTATAAGGACATCTCAACCTGCTTAATATATAAGGCATTTCCTTTAAGTTATACCTGCAGAAAATGTGAATTTTGTATAGTGAGCATACATTTTCTATATTCTTTTGAAATTTATTTAATAAGCACATAATCTAACTTCATTATTTAAATTTCTTTTGATTTTTTAAAGCCATGGAATAGTTTGCTGTAGATAATCCTACCATGGTATGTTAACTATAGCCAGGTAGAAGGTCCATCTATGTAATAAAGTGAGCAGTGGGGCTGAAAAGAATATCCTAGAGAAGTAAAATCGAGCTGGCATGTTCATCACCATATTTTGCAGTAAAGAATTTCCAAAAATGATTTAAAACTTTGTTTATTCAGATATTTTAGTATCATGTTTTCTAATATTTTTTCTTTGATTTTTCACAGGTGAATCCTGTCATCTAGCTCTTCAGCTAGTATTAGAAGAACACTTTCCTAAAACAATTGACTGTGTGTTATGAAAAAAATGGAGAATGCACCTCAGTGTGCAACTGGGGACTTTTGTGACAGTAGTTGGCTGCAAATATGTCAATTTTCAGAGACAGGCTGGCAGAGCTAGTCACACATCTCAAGCTGTGGGTCCTGTTGACATGCCAGTTACAACTCACGTATCAGAATCTGTACAGGTGGACATGATCTTTTTGAAGATAATTCAAGAGGATGGGTATGGGCACCTTTCTGGCTGAGGGTGTGGAGTTCCTGTTGCTAGAAATGAAGGCCTCGAATCTCATGTAACCATCAACATGGATTTTAGCTTAATCTGTTGCAAATGATGTGGAGTAATTCCTAGTCTCATTGCATTGCTAAGGTTGCCCTTAATTCCAGAGTGATTTGTTTGTTTTGATGTAAGTATTTTTAATTCTATTAATGATTTGCAGAATTTATGAACTGGCTACTCCAAAGAAAGTAAAACCTGTCATACCTCCTATGTGGGTATTATGCATCTATGATCCCTGTATAGATCCCTGCGTGTATGATCCCTGTGTGTATGATCTATGATCTATGATCTATGATATGATCTATGATCCCTGTGTGGAACCCTGTGGTATTATGCATAATACCCTCCTGTGTGGGTATTATGCATCTATGATCCCTGTATAGATCCCTGCGTGTATGATCCCTGTGTG